>PVJI01000615.1:0-218697 GCA_004026765.1 Micronycteris hirsuta
AAGGACCTACATCCAAGAATACTCTATCCAGCAAAGATTTCATTTAGAATGGAAGGGCAGAGAAAGTGCTTTGCAGATAAGGTCAAGTTCAAGAAGTTCATCACCACCCAGCCTTTATTGTATGAAATGTTGAAGGGAGTTATATAAGGTATGGAGGAATATCAACAGGGGAGTGGTAGGGGGAGAGGGTGGGAATGGGTCACAGAACAAGTAGCATAAATGGGAGGTAGACAACAGACAGGGGGAGGTTAGAACAGTATAGGAAGTACAGGAGCAGAAGGACTTATGTGTATGACCTATGGACAAAACTAAAGGGAGGGGAAAGGGGGGTAAGGGGGAGGGGGGAGTGAAGGGGGGAAGTGGGGCAACTGTAACAGCATAATCAATAAAATATAGTTAAAAAAAAGTCAAAAATAAAAAAAGAATTCCTCTAGACCTGAGACTTTAAAAGGACTCAATAGAGTGCAAAACAAAATTTCTTCTTTTTAAATGCTGAACAAGTCCACAGTAAGAATGGTTTCACAATGTGCTAAACCATTCACACTTTGAAGGACATCTGGGTTGTTTCCAATTTTTGTTTTTATTAATAAGCTGCTGTAAATATCTGTAGGTAGGTTTTTGTATGAACATTTTCTTTTTTAAAAAAATATATTTTATTGATTATGCTATTACAGTTGTCCCATTTCCCCCTCTTTCTTCCCCTCCACCCCCACCTCCCCATTCCCCACCCTTTAGTTTTTGTCCATAGATCATACACAAGTTCTTTGGCTTCTACATTTCCTATACTATTCTTAACCTCCCCCTGTCTGTTTTCTACCTACCATTTATGCTACTTATTCTCTGCACCTTTTCGCCCTCTCTCCCCCTACCACTCTCCTGTTGATATCCCTCCATGCCTTATATAAATCCCTTTTACATTTCATATAATAAAGGTTGGGTGATGATGAACTCCTTGAACTTGACCTTATCTGAGAAGCACTTTATCTGCCCTTCCATTCTAAATGATAGCTTTGCTGGAGAGAGTAATCTTGGATGTAGGTCCTTGCCTTTCATGACTTGGAATACTTCTCTCCAGCGCCTCCTTGCCTGCAAGGTCTCTTTCGAGAAATCCGCTGACAGTCTTATGGAAATTCCTTTGTAGGTAACTGTCTCCTTTTCTCTTGCTGCTTCTAAGATTCTCTCCTTGTTTTTAATCTTGGGTAATGTAATTATGATGTAACTTGGTGTATTCCTCTTTGGGTCCAAGTTCTTTGGGACTCTCTGAGCTTCCTGGACTTCTTGAAAGTCTATTTCCTTCACCAGCTTGGGGAAGTTCTCCATTATTTGTTCAAATAAGTTTTCAGTCCCTTGGTCTTCCTCTTCTTCTGGCACCCCTATGACTCGGATGTTGGGACGTTTAAAGATGTTCTGGAGGTTCCTAAGCCTCTCCTCAGTTTTTTGAATTCTTGTTTCTTCATTCTTTTCTGTTTGGATGTTTTTTTCTTTCTGCTGGTCCACTCTGTTGATTTCAGTCTCAGTTTCCTTCTCATCCCTATTGGTTCCCTGCAGAGTTTCCCTCATTTCCTTTATATTATCCTTAATTTGTTCAAGTAATTGCGACCGTCTTTCTTCCAATCCTGTGAGCATTCTGTGCATCTGATAGGTTGGCTATCTCTTCATCACTTAGTTGTATTTTTTCTGGAGCTTTGATCTGTTCTTTCATTTGGGCCATTTTTTCTCCGTGTGCCTGTTACTTTAAGGGGTGGAGCCTTAGGTGTTCACGAGGGCGGGGTAACCCATGTTGTTGTGTTGTGACGCTGACTGTGGGGGCGGGGCCTGAGAGAACAATGGCACTTGCTCTGTTCTCTGCACTTCCCCAGCTACCCACCAGCAAGTTGGGCCCTTCTTTGCTGGCTCCGGGGTGAGTGGGAGGGCCTGCACAGTTCCAAGTCCCTGTGGGTCTCCCCAGCGAACTCTCCTGTGAGGCCGGGAGTTCCTCCCTCTGCCGCCTCAACCCTCACAGGTGTATTCAGTCAGTGGTCTGAGGCTTATTTCCCTGCGTTGGTGAGTCTTGCAGTCTGTTCCGCTCCCCAGCTTTTCCTCCCGGTTTATCTGCTTGAGAATGAGGGACCACCCAGTCCACCAGTCTCAGCCCCAGTTTCACCGAGTGCGCCTTCTGCGGGCCTCTCTGGGCAGCTGGAGTGTTGCTGGTACTGCTCCACAAACCGCGTCTTGCTGAGTGCTCTCCACCCGGCTCCGCCCCGCTTACCAGTCTGGATGAACGTGTCTTCTTTAACTCCTTGGTTATCAGACTTCCACTCAGTTAGTTCAGTTTTCTGTCAGATCTGGCTGTTTTTGGTTTTTTAAATTGTTGTTTTTCCTCTTTTGGTTGTGCGAGGAGGCACAGTGTGTCTACCTACGCCTCCATCTTGGCCGGAAGTCTCTCTAGATCATTATTTATTATTAAAGGAGTTGTAGAGAACTTTGAAAAGCACATGGAAGAAATTAACGAGTCATACTTCTAACACTAATAGGTAGATCATTGGTGCATTTTTCCAGTCTTTTTTCCTATGTACTATAAAATTAGCTCTCAATTAAATTGAGTAAGAGGTTGAGCTCAGGGAGGACCTGCAGAATTAATTGCAGATCATGGTTAAAATTATAGACAAATCATTATTATCTAGGGTTGGTTTGTGTTAGGGAATTGGGACCTCTGGTGGCTTAGGTAGTTATGTGGTGGTGTTAGTACTGATAGGTATCCCTTGGAGGGATTAGGGTCATAGCTTTGTGGCTGGTTTGCTGTCTGGGCAAATGAGGAGGTCAAGGGTTGGACTCTTGGATTTCCCACCCCTTGCTTGAACCAGAAGAGCCTCTGGGTTTGGTCTGGATAGGCATTTAATCAGCTGTGGCCAAATTGTAAAGCTGCTAAAGTAAAAAAATGTGTCCCAGTCCCTGCCACGCCACAGTCAACATTAATCTGGAAAACCGGATCATCTCCTGGTAATTGAGGTTTCATACAGAATATACAGTTCTGTATCCTTTCTATATGAAAGAGTCTTTTACTCTGATTTCATTATAATGGTAATGAATCATCTTGAAATTAGAAGAGTCGTTCAGGCTGGTATGGCTATCCTCATCAGGGAACCTGTTACAGGATTTTGCTTATAACAACACTTGAGAGAAACAGGAGCTAGCATGGTTGGCAGTGGGTTCATTTGTGGGAGAAATAGCTCAAATAATTTAATATTTATCAATTCCAGAAGTGGACTGACAATTCTGTCAGACAAATAGAACTTTAAAGCTCTATTTTGAGAAGTTTGCCATATGTGATCCTCCATATATAGTCTGTTTCAATTTATATGATTTATTCATCGTGTGTATGTAATAAGTGTAATAGAAGTGTCTTATTTTTTTTAAAGTTATGACTTCCTAGAATATATTAGATCTTTGAAAGAAGCTTAACTACTTGTTTCATTATAGAAATGTGCAGCAAGAATACTAATTTATTCTTGTAATAACTTAAAAATGAAAGTTATTGCATGTTAACTAGTATCCTTTTTTTCCAGTTTCTCTTCAGCAACGGGTAGCAGAATTGGAAAAGATTAATGCAGAATTTTTACGTGCGCAGCAGCAGCTTGAGCAAGAATTTAATCAAAAGAGAGCAAAATTTAAAGAATTATATTTGGCTAAAGAGGGTAAGTTTATGTCTTCCCTTAAACCCATACTGAAACTGCCTTAAAAAATGTCAGATTTCTTGGTAGGTAGTGTGATGTTGTCACTGAATAAACCTTGATTTTTATTTGTACTTACATTGTGATAAAAGCCTATTTAGAGGTAAAGGTTAAGAATGGAACTGAAAAACAAGCTTAAAAATGTATTATTCAGATTTTTCCTTCTCTTTTAACCTTAATGATGGTATTTAATATAGTAGTGGGCTACGTAGTTCTGGGACACAGGACTTTCTCTTAAACTTGAGAGATAACCCCAGGCAAACCAGGACTGTTGGCATTCTAATAATAGCTTTACTCATGTTATGTTAAAACTGATAGTTATGGAATTTATCCAAGAAATGTTCAGTTATTTATTAATAAATATTTGTTTAATACCTACTGTGAGGCAGACATTGTGTTCAGGTGCTGGGTATATAGAAGGAGCAAGAGTCATATGGTTCTTTAACTCAAAGAACTTGAACTCTTGTGAAGAAAATAGATATTAAATAATTGCGAGTTGTTTAAAAAAAGTAGATACATGACAGATGTCATGAGTGACCTAATCTGAAGGATAAGGGAACGGGCTTACATTTTGGGTACTGAACCAGGAAAATATGGATATGGTTTTCATAGTCTAGACCAGTGGCTTTCAAACATTAACGTGGGTAAAAATCACCTGGAGCCCTGGCTGGTGTGGCTTAGTGGATTGAGCACTGGCCTGTGAACTGGAAGGTCGCAGGTTTGATTCCCAGTCGGGGTGCATGCCTGGGTTGCGGGCCAGGTCTTTAGTTGGGGGTATGTGAGAGACAACCAATTGATGTTTCTCTCGCACACGTTTCTCTCCCTCTCTTCCTCCCTCCCTTCCCCTCTCTCTAAAAATAAATAAAATAAAAAAAAAATCACCTGAAGAACTTGTTAGAACATGGTATGTTGTGCTAGGGCCTGAGAATTTGCATTTCTGCTAAGCTCATAGGTTGATTGCAGTACTAGCTAGGCCAAGGACCACAGTTTGAGAACCACGGCTCTAGACTAGTCATCATCTAGTGTTAGTCATCATCTAACTTTTAAATATATGTTTATTTCTAATCTAAAACTCTGTAAAGGATATAAATTCTATCATATTGTCAATATTGACACTTTAAATTGCTTATGGTATATAATTCTGAATGCTGAATTTGGATTGCTATTATTTTGTTGAAGATTTTTGCATTATACGCATAAGGAATATTGGTCTGTAGATTTTTGTTTTTGCTTTGGTTTTTTTGCTTGTGATGCCTGTGTTGGTTTTGGTAATCAGGGTAATCGTAACCTCACAAAATGAGAGCAGTGTCCACTTACAGCACTTCTCTTCATCATTGGTCTGGAAGTTGTATCCAGGGCAATTAGCCCTCATCCCTCACATCCAGTAAAAGGAGTCCATATTAGAAGGAAGAAATAAAGCTATTTCTATTCTCAGATGACATTTTCAGTATATAAAATTGTATGGAATCCTAAAAATTATTAGGACTAATATACAAGTTCAGCAAGGTTGCAGGATACAAGATCAGTGTTCAAAATCCAGTTGTTATTTCTATAATATTTGCAATGAATAACCTGAAAATGAAATTTTAAAGAAACAATTCCATTTATAATTGCACCAAAATGAATAATCTATTTTGGAATAAATTTAACAAAATAAGTGCAAAACTTGCACTCTGAAAACAAACACAATTAAAGATTTTAAAAAGAACTAAGTAATTGGAGAGACATACCATGTTCATAAATCAAAGATTAATATTGGCGATACTCCCCTGATCTACAAATTTGATGCATTGTCTTTAATGCATTTGATGCATTATCTCAGTTCTCTTCTTTGTAGAAATTTACAAGCTGATCCTAAAATTTATATGAAAAAGCTAGGGAGCCAGAATAGCCAAAACAGGACCCAATCTTCCTTCAGCCACTTTTTATGGCTTTCAGCTGTGCGGAAACATGCCAAAAATTAATGTTTAGACTTGGTATTTTGTGTGTTTTTTTTTTTTTTTTTTTTTGTTCATATTGACAACATGATGGTAAATAGCTCTGGATAATTTCCAATAAATCAAAAACTTGCAGGGATAATTAATATGAGGAGGTGTTAATTATGTAAACTTTGAGCCTTGAGAAAATTGTAGTTCTCAGTAATGAATAAAGTATTTCAGAAATAATGCTTTTGCTTTTATTTCACATTATCTGAAACATTTTAACCCTTAGTATATGGAGTAGATACACACACTTTTGTGTTTTCATGCATTTATGTCTTTACTCAGTTTCTGGGTCATTCTTACACACTTATCATAATTTCTTAGACACTCGTTTTTCATTCAAGATACTTTAGATAATTACTTTCTGCAATTAATGTTCTTATAATTGTCTCTGGCTAGTGTTTTCAGAATATTTTTCTTGTGAGGACAGTGTGATATGAAACTGATATTGAGAGACTATAAAGATTTCTTAAATGACTTAAAATTAGCTTGACTAGGTTTTTTTCTCCGTTATTTAGGCTACCATATTGTTAATTTTTGCGATAGTTTGGTAATCATGAATGTCTTCACAACTTTTAAAAGTACTTTAATTGACATTATCTACTTGATTTTTTCATGTATTTAGAAATTTATGCAGAAGAGTGTTGCCAATATCCTGGCTTAATAGCTTGTGATTTCCTTAAAGTCATATAGCTGGTACACAGTATAGTTAGATCTCAAATACAGCTGTTTTGTGGCTAGTTGACTTAGTTATTTGTTTCTAAAGGGTATTGATAGCTTTGAAAAGATAAACAGTTCTTTTGCATAAATGTCTCATAACTTTTAGATAGCAGTAGATAAAAAGAAGTTGAGAAACAGTAGCAGACAGGGGAAAGTTGTGTAAAGAAAAATAAGAGTTAATATCCAGTATATATAAAATATTCTTCCAAATTAGAAGAAAAAGAGTTTATTAGAAATATAAGTGAAGAATATCATCAAAGAGGAAATGCTGGTCATTAATAGTTATATGAAAAGATAGTCTCTATTAATAGGCAAATAAACATTGAAACTATTGCCCTGGTTGGTGCAGTTCAGTAGGTTGAGTGCTGGTGGCCTGTGAACCAGAGGGTCACTGGTTCAATTCCCAGTGGGGGCACATGCCTGGGTTGCGGGCCAGGTCCCTAGCAGGGGCCACCCCAGAGGCAACCACACACGATGTTGCTCTCCCTCTCTTTCTCCCTCCCACCCCCTCTGTCTGAAAATAAATAAAATCTTTTAAAAAATATTGAAACTGTTACCATTTTCTACCCGTGATGTTGGCAAAAATTTTAGAAAATGCAAAATAGTGATTATTGCTAAGGGTATGGGGAACAGACACATCCGTATATACTTTTGGTAGGTTCATCTTTTTTGGAAGATGGTTTAGCCAAACATATGTCCTTGCTAGGCTTAAATCATGTTAAAGGCACACCAGATAATGTTTAAGAGATGGTAAGGGAGGGCTGAGAAATTAATTCTAACTTTAAAAACATGTATCTAGTAACTGCCATGCTTCTTTTATTACCCATTTCTTGCATGTTTACTTGTGCAAGGTACTGTACTAGTAAGCATTTTCAGTAAATTGTTTCATCATTAAAACAGCCTTCTGAGGTGGGAATTTTTATCCCCATTTTGTAGATGTGGAATGGAGGCTGTGGAGGTTAGGTAAGCTCATTTAGCCAGTGGGTAGAAGCTTAAATTTAAGTCTAAAAATATGGCCTTAATTCTTATCTGATTACATAATTAATAATTTATTTGTGATACCCAGCGTACCTTAAATTTTACTTTTACAAGTATTTTATTTTCTAAGTTACCTGTCAAATTTAATGCTTAACTTCATTATTACAATGTTTCCATTATAAATTTGATGCTTTGTTTCTTCATTGCAGTGCCAGCCTGATAAATGTGAGTCCCTCATTAATGGAAAGTTCTTTACTTTTTTCCCAGAGGATCTGAAGAGGCAAAATGCAGTGTTACAAGCTGCACAAGATGATTTGGGACACCTTCGAACACAGCTGTGGGAGGCCCAAGCAGAGATGGAGAATATTAAGGCCATCGCCACAGTTTCTGAGAATACCAAGCAAGAAGCTATAGATGAAGTAAAAAGACAGTGGAGAGAAGAAGTTGCTTCACTTCAGGCTGTTATGAAAGGTAAAGGCAAAGAAAGTTAGATATTTTATGATTTTCTAAGATCTGATTCTGATTATTGAGAACATTTTCGGAGTTTCATTTGTGGCTTTATGTATACCATCTTCAAGATGTACTGACATCTTCAAAATACAAGGGAAGGCAGTCATACTGTATATGAGTATGTCATCTATATCTTTAACAAATTTAATAATGGAGAATTATTGGGGTGGCCAAAAAATTCATTTGGTTTTTTCCGTAAGATGACTCTAGTAGCTCTTAGTTGTCTTTAACTTCATTTGAAACAGTTTTGTTAGGTTGTATTGTGACAGCTGTCATCAGCATGCATTTAAAAAAAACTTAATAAAATTGGTGAATTTTTGTGTAGTCATTTTAATATTGAAGATGGAAGAAAATAAGCAATATTTTTTAGCATATTATGCTTTATTATATCAAGAAAGGTAAAAGTGCAACTAAACCTCAAAAAAAGATTTGTGCAGTGTGTGGAGAAGATTCTGTGACTGACCAAACATGTCAAAAGTGGTTTGTGAAGTTTTGTGTTGGACATTTCTTGCTGGACAATGCTCCACAGTTAGGTACACCGGTTGAAGTTGATAGCTATCAAATTGAGACATTAATTGAGAACAATCAGCGTTATACCACGAGGGAGATAGCCGACATACTCAAAATATCCAAATCAGTAAAGTTATTGGTAAAAATGAAAAGTGTCTATTTTATGGAAAAAACTATGTGGATTTTTTGGTCAACCCAATATAATGAGAGGGTTACAAAGATATTGCTTTAAATGAGAACTATAGTTCATTATAAGGTTAAAGCAGGACTTTGAAATGGATTTTCTTACAAGAGTCAGGCAAGTACTGTCAATGAGTAAAGCTGTATGGGCACCAGGGAGTGTGTAGGACTGGAGAGACCTCCTTTGCAAAGAGTAAACTTAACTATTTACACTTATTAGTTCCAATTCATTATTGCCCATCCAGTCCAGTGTTGTCATATCTTTTACATTTTTCAGGGAAATTTGGATTTTAATATGAAATTTTCACTACAGTTTATGATGGCACGGCCTGTGGGTTAAAATAGGCTTTATGGGCTGCTGGCTTGGGCTAAAGGGAGAGACGTTAAGCACTGCCTGCTGTTGGCATTAGTTCTTAATTACTTCCTGCAGTTTCTGAGAAAATGATATTGAAATGATGTTGCCCCTGAATCTTTGAGTTTCTGAAATTAGTTTTTTTTTTTAAAGATTTTATTTATTTATTTTTAGAGAGAGGAGAAGGGAGGGAGAAAGAGAGGGAGAAACAGCAATGTGTGGTTGCCTCTCACATGGCCCTCACTGGGGACCTGGCCTGCAACTCAGGCATGTGCCCTGACAGGGAATTGAACCGGGACCCTCTGGTTCCCAGCCCGCACTCATGAAATTAGTTTTATTATAAACGTGAGATAGTAATAACTTTCTTTCCCTCCAGCTTAGCAGTTTTGTGTCATTTTTGCCTTAGTGCTATTTGCAAGAAGCCAGATTAAGTCCAGCCCTATTTCTGAGTTTGTGGCTCTCACCTACGGATTACTGTGAGCCTCTAACAATGCTGACTGTAGTGGATTACAGAAATAGGCGTTCATTTTCCTTATAGAAAAAGAAATCCAGAGGTAGGTAAACTAGAACTGGGTACAGTGGTTCCACGATGTCCCCAGTGTTCTAGGCTCCTTCAGTCAGTCTGTTCCTTCATCCTTAGTATGTGGTTTTCAACCTCATTTTCTTCATGGCTGAAAAACCACTGCTCCTCCTTCAGTCTGCCTCAGAAAAGCAAACATTGACCAGAGTATTTTAACTTTTCCTAAGCTTTCCTCATCTGTAAAATAATATCACACAGGTTTATTTGAAGATTAGAGATGATGATTTGAAGCTCTTAGCAAAATTTCTACACATAATAAGAACTGGAAATGTAGTTTAGCGTTTTTTAGTGAATTTAAAAGATTTCCAGAACTTAAACAAAAGCTTTTAATATAACTGCTTAAATTTTAGTGTGTCAGAATGTAGGGTTATTTTTCCAGAATGCTTAGACATTAAATATTTGTTGATGTCTTGTAGAAACAGTTCGCGACTATGAGCACCAGTTCCACCTTCGGCTGGAGCAAGAGAGAGCGCAGTGGGCACAATATCGAGAATCTGCAGAGAGGGAAATAGCTGATTTAAGGAGAAGGCTGTCTGAAGGTCAAGAGGAGGAAAATTTAGAAAATGAAATGAAAAAGGTATGAAGGGATGTATTTGTCTGTAGAAATATTTGAGTCCAAATGCAAGATGCTTTAATATTATTATAATAATAGAAGATGTACTTTTACATTTTCTGTTAGAGGAATTATTTGGACATAAACCTAAATATAGTACTAGGTACTGTATTTTACTGTGTATAATGGTTACATACCATGGGTATAATAATAGATATAATAATCCCATGCATAATATGCACAAAATGTGGGTGTGTATTATACACGGCAAAGTACGGTAATTTGATGCCCTTCCCCCGTATATGTGTATGGGAAACACCCTCACCTTCTTCAAATCCTTGACTAAATATCTCTTCTTGAGGCATATCCTGGCCAGACTATTTACCATTACAACCTATCCATCTTCCTCCTCTTATCACCCTTATTCTATTCTGATTTTTCTTTTTCCAAAGCACATATTTTATAATATACATAGCATTCACCAGTTTATTATATGTATTGTTTGCTGCCTTCCTCTCCTTGCATGTTAGCTCTGTGAGGAAGGAGTCTTATTTATTTGTGTATCCTGAATGCCTAGAACAGTATCTAGTACATAGGCGCTCAGAAACTATTTGTTGAATTAGTGTTGTTTCTTGGTGATTGTGTCTAAACCAAAGCTTTAATTTAGCCTTCTTCCTTAATATACCTTGGTTCCTTTGTGATGAATGTACTACATATTGTGTTTGAACACATTAACGTAAGATGCCTGAACATAAACCAACTAAATACAAAGTGAAACATTTTATCATTGAGATAATTTAAAAAGCTTTCGGCCATTGGTTAAAGTTTTACATTGTTAATTTATATATATACATATATATTTAAAATTTTTTTTTGGTAAATTTTATTGATTATGCTGTTATAGTTCCAATTTTTCCCTTTGCCACTGTCCACCTGGTTCCCCTGCCCTCCAATGATCCCCCCACTTAGTTCATGTCCATGGGTCGTACATATGAGTTCTTTGGCTTCTACCTTTCCTATACTATTCATAACACCCCCCTGTGTATTTTGTTCCACCAATTATGCTTCTTGATCCGTGTACCTTTTCCCCCATTCTCCCTCTTCCAACTCCCAGCTGATAATCCCCCAAATGATCCCCATACCTATGATTCTTTTCCTGTTCTGGTTGTTTGCTTAGTTTTTTTTTTTTTTTTTTTCTTTTTTAGGTTCAGTTGTTGATAGTTGTGAGTTTGTTGTCATTTTACTATTCATAGTTTTTATCTTCTTTTCCTTAGATAAAACCCTTTAACATTTCATATCATAAAGGCTTGGTGTGATGATGAACTCCTTTAACTTGACCTTATCTGGGAAGCACTTTATCTGCCCTTCCATTCTGAATAATAGCTTTGCAGGATAGAGTATTCTTGGATGTAGGTCTTTGCCTTTCATGACTTTGAATACTTTTTTCTAGCCCCTTCTTGCCTGCAAGGTTTCTTTTGAGAAATCAGCTGATTAGTCTTATGGGAACTCCTTCTTAGGTAACTGTCTCCTTTTCTCTTGCTGCTTTTAGGATTCTCTCCTCCTCTTTAATCTTGGCTAATGCAATTATGATGTATCTTGGTGTGCTTCCTTGGGTCCAAGTTCTTTGGGTCTCTTTGAGCTTCCTGGACTTCTTGGAAGTCTATTTCCTTTGCCAGATTAGGGAAGTTCTCCTTCATTATTTTTTCAAATAAGTTTTCAGTTTCTTGCTCTTCCTCTTCTTCTGGCACCCCTATGATTGCGATGTTGGAACATTTAAAGTTGTCCCAGAGTTTCCTGCGCCTCTCCTCATTTTTTTGAATTCTTGTTTTTCCATTCTGTTCTGGTCGAATGTTATTTCTTCCTTCTGCTCCAAACCATTGATTCGAGTCCTGGTTTCCTTTCCTTTACTGTTGATTCTCTGTACATTTCTCTTTATTTCACTTTGCATAGCCTTCATTTCTTCCTCTATTTTGCAGCCATACTCAACCATTTCTGTGAGCATCCTGATTACCAGTGTTTTGAACTCTGCATCTGATAGGTTGGCTATCTCTTCATCATTTAGTTCTATTTTGGAGTTTTGATGTGTTCTTTCATTAGGGCCATATTTTTTGTGTCTCTGCGCAGCTGTTAGGATGTAAGGGGCGGAGGCTTAGGTATTTTCCAGAGTGGGGCAACCCACTTCGCTGCATTGTGGTGCTCTATATGGGGGAGGGGTGCGAGTGGGAAAGATGCCACTTGTTCGGTTCTCGGCTGCCTTTCGGTCACTTCCCCCACAGTCAAATTGGACCCTTCTGGTGCTGATCCCTGGGTGGGTAGGTTTTGGAGAGACCCCCCTGTGGGTCTCTCCAAAGCACTCTTCTGTGAGGTTGGGAGTTTCTCCTGCTGCTGCAACCCCCCCACAGATTTTTACTGCCAGAGGTTTTGAGGCTTTATTTCCCATGCTGGAACCCTGGGTTGCATGGTCTGTCTTGCTCCCCAGTTGTTCCTCCTGGTTTATCCACATGCATATGTGGGACCTCTGGTCCACCAGCCACGGCCTTACTCGTTCCAGTCCTCCAGCTGCTGCCTTGCTGTGGGTACTCTCTGCCCTGACTGCTTGTCTCCGCCCCTCCTCCTGGTCTGGATGAATGTTTCTTCTTTACCTTCTTGGTTGTCAGACTTCTATACAGTTCGATTTTCTGGCAGTTCTGGTTATATTTTGCTTTTAAATTTGTTGTTATCCTACCTTTGGTTGTGTGAGGAGACAGAGTGTACACCTCCATCTTTGTCAGAAACTCAGATTTTGACTTTTTAATCAGATTAATCATACTCTTATTCCTAATTCTTGGTCCATGTAAGAACTACTTTCATGGTTATTTAGTTTTTTTGATAATATGAAAATCACCTGAGAACTGAACACCCAAAACAAAAGCTTGAACCTTGAGGAAATTTTTTTCCATTCTCTCATTTCTGGAAAATATTTTAATTCAGCGTCTTCATGAGGATCTGACAGTCTTCATAGTCATCTAACATAGTTAACTAAAGTAGATAGCCTTCACTTCTCTCAAGTTGAGATGAATTCATATTTGATGCTATCATTGGAAATTTTATTCCTAGCCCCAACTACCCATCCATATGAAGTTGTTTTTTCCTTTCTTCTAATATATTCATATCCATATTCATAATTTCCACAATCTGCCACTTTTTTCATTTTTAAAATTTATTTTTAAAACTAAACTTTATTTTTTAGAACTCTTTTTGATTTACAGAAAACTTGTGATGAGAATACAGTTTCCCTATACCCCAGACCCAGTTTTTCCTATTGTTAATATTGTACGAGTGTACACACACACACACACACACACACACACAATTTCACACCAGTTTACTAGTTCATGGATGTTGTTTTCTTTTAATCCGTGTTTTTGAGAACGGAGGATGGAAAATGATACATTTTTAGAGGTCATTCTTTGGGTTTGTCTCATTTAAATATCAAAAGTAAAATGACATTTAAAGTATCCTGTTTAATAACTGGATGATAGCTTTTTTATAGCAACATAATTTTCTCATATTTTAGAAAACACATTTTTCTATTTTCTAATGTTTAAAAAATTTTTTTTAGTAGTCATAAGAAATTATGGTTTAATTAATTTAGTAACCAGGGTTATAAAAGAATTTTATTATGTGTATTTCCTTTTATACATAAGGTATTTTCCAAGTCAATTACAAAGTCAAAATTGTCATAGTGAATTTATTTTCCTACTTCCAAATTCTAAGTGGAATATATGCAAAAACTATGATTATGACTTGACACTCGAAGCAATGCAACATTTATTTATTTATTTATTTATTAAAAGATTTTAAACTTATTTTTAGAGAGGGTAAGGGAGGGAGAAAGTGAGGGAGAGAAACGTCGATTGGTTGTCTCTCTCATGCCCCCATCTGGGTACCTGGCCTGCAGTCCAGGCAGGTGCCCTGACTGGGAATTGAACAGATGGCCTTTTGGTTTGTAGTAGAACACCCAGCCCACTGAGCCATAGCACTCAGGGCCAAAGTAATGCAATATTTAAAAGTTAGACATGGTTCTGTTTTGTGAGTGCCTGGTAGACTTATTTATTATACTAATTTTTAACAACTGGATGGGTCAGAGTTTCTTAGAAAAAGCAATAAATCAGTGTGTTCTAGTATTTAATTCTTTTTAACCGTAGGCCCAAGAGGATGCTGAAAAACTTCGGTCTGTTGTGATGCCCATGGAGAAGGAAATTGCAGCTTTGAAAGATAAACTGACAGAAGCTGAAGACAAGGTTAAAGAGCTAGAAGCCTCAAAGGTTGTGAAACATTGTAATTCATTTGCTTAAAACCCAAGATTCTGCCCTGATGCCATGAGCAAAAGTTAGAATCACTAACGGGGTAAAAACTGTAATTTAGACTATGCATTTTAGGAATCTTGCTTTGTTTAAAATGCAAAAAGAAAAAAGGAAAAAAAGCCTGGGAGATGATTTTGTCCTTGTGGTATTATAAACAATCACAGTAGTAATGCAAGTGCTGCTTTGTTACAGAGTTACTGTTTGTTTTCTTATCACAATGAGAACCGATCTTATTCATTTTCTTATTAAGGAAAATAAGCTGGTTCAAGCCAGCCAGTAATTGATCTTTTTTAGAGATGATATAGTTATATTATGGCTGGAGTTGTTGGTCATAAAGAGACGATAGAAGAAATACAAAGGGTGTATCAAAAATTTTAGTAACTAATTAAAAGAAAGTAGGAAAGAAATAATAAGAAAAGAGATAGTAAACAGAAACACAACATAGGAATGTAGAAATAAATGTAGAAAAGGGAATGTATCAATAATCCTAGTAAATATAAACTGATAATCACCTGAAAGAGCTTGTATGTTAAAAATCTAACTTTATATTGCTTGTAAGAGATACACCTAAAATAAACCTACAAGGTGAGATTGGAAATAAAGGGATATTTAAAGATATGCCATTAAATTCTAACCAAAAGAAAGCTGATATAGCAATTGTAATATGAAAGAAGTAGGTGTAGGGGAAAAGAATTAATGGAGATAAAGAAGGACTCCATCAATAAATAATCCATCAAAAAGAAAAGATAGTCATGAACTTAAATTTGCCTTATATAGTCTTGAAATATGTAAAGCAAAAAGTGACAAGGAGAAATTGACATTTCCCAATTATAATAGGATATTTAAACTGATAGCAGCCCGGCTGGTGTGGCTCAGTGATTTGAGCGCGGGCTGGGGACCGGGGGGTTGCGGGGGGGTGGTCCTGGTTCAATTCCCGGTCGGGGCGCATGCCTGGGTTGCGGGCCAGATCCCCAGTGGGGGCCATGTGAGAGGCAACTGTACATTGCTCTTCCTCCTTCCCTTCTCCTCTCTCTAAAAATAAATAAAATCTTTAAAAAGAAAAATAAAAAAAAATAAACTGATAGCAAATGATAATGCAAGCAAAAAAAAAATTAGTAGGGATATAGGAGTTCTGGGCAGCATGATTAATTTAGCTGTTAGACACATAGAACCCTGTACCCAAGGAAGAGACTGTTTTTTAAAAAAATTTATTAAGGAGACAGAAAGAAATAGAAACATTGATGTGTTGCTCCACTTATTGATGCATTCATGGGTGTATTCCTGTATGTGCCTTGACCAGGGCTCAAACCCACAACCGTGGCATATTGGGACTGCGCTCTAACCAACTGAGCCACCCAGCCAGGGCTAGAGAGAGAGAGAGAGAGACTATTTTTTTATACTGTAGTAAAACACAGTAGGTAGGAGCTCTGCATTAATTAGCTGGGTAACCTTGGGAAAATTATTTAACTTTACTGTATTTTAGTTTTCTCAATTGTAAAATGAGGGTAATAATATAGCCTATCTCGTTATGAGGCTATTATGAAGATTATAAGTTAACACATCTAAAGCACTTAGTACATAGAATCAAGTATTACTATTTTTAGATATAATATACTTTTCATAAGTTCACAAAGTAAGTGCCAACGAATTTCAAAGAATTGATGTTATACAGACCAGAATCTCTGACCACAGATTATTAAATTATTTACATTAAAATGATAGCTAAAATGAACTGGAAATGAAAAAAATTAACTTATATGGAAAAAGGAATTATAAAATATTTTGAGTGATTTGAATATTTTTACTCAAGAATCTAAAAAAACAGTAATACAAGCAGTATGATTGGATGAAAATAATACATACAAGAGCTGATGTTAGTGAAATAGGAAGGCAAAAGAAAAAATGAGAAAGGGAATATAATGAAAAAATGGAAAAAATAATAAGACAAACCTCCAATAAGATTAATCAGGAAAAAAGAAAAAAGACTCAAATTAGTAGAAATTAAAGAGGGGACATAAATATGAAGTGTCACACAAATAAATTTGAAATTAAATAAATTTCATGAAATGAAACAGTTTCTAATAAAAGATAGTCAAAATTGTCTCAAGATAAAATAGGGAAGCAAAAGTAGACAGTAACTTTTAAGGAAAATGAATTTATAGTCAAAACATTTTTCTCCTGTTTCCTCCAAAAGACATTGGCTTCAGCTGGTTTTGTGGCAAGTTTTTCTAAGTCTTCTGAAAGGAAATAATCCTTATATTTTATAAAATGTGTTAGACAACAGAAAAAGAGTAAGAGCTCTCCAAGTTCTTTTAGAGACTTTTGTAACTTCATTACAAATGAGCACACACATATCCCAGAAAGGTAGTATAAGAAAAGAAAATTATAGCTAATCTCGTTTAGGAGTACAGAAAAAAAATGTTCAATAGTGTAATTAAAAATAAAAAAGACATCATAACCCAATGAAGTATATTCTCAGGAATGTAAGGATGGTATATCACCAGAAAACCCATTATTATTATTGTTATGTACCACATAAAAAGATTGTAGGAAAAGAGCAGTATATTTTAGATTCAGAAAGGGATTTGATAAACACCAATAACTTAGTAAAGGGCTATTTATCAAGCCTTCATCAAACATCATAATTAATGATGAATGTTTAGCAGCCATGCACCATTAAGGACAGGAACAATATGAGGAGACCCGTGCTCAGTGATTTTGTTCAGACAATGCAGCTAGACAAGATAAAGAAATGAGGCATGAGAACTGGAAAGAAAATGATGAAACTGATTTGATTGTTACAAAGAAAAGCAAGAGAATGTACAAACAGGTTATTATAACTAATAAGAGTTTAGAAAAGTTCCAACAAGATCAACGTGCAAAAATAATAATGTTTCTATACCCCATAATAGCTAAATAAATAATGTAATGGATGGGGGAAAAAAGATCCATTCACAATAGAAGAAAAACAGCAAAAAAATACCTACAGTAGTCCCTCCTTATCCGCAGTTTTTTACTTTCTGAGATTTTAGTTATCCAAAGTCAACTGTGTCCCAAAGATATTAAGTGGAAAATTTCAAAAATAAAAAATTGATAAGCTTTAAATTGTTTGCTGTTCTGAGGTGATGAAATCTTATGTCTTCCTGCTCCGTCCTGTCCTGGATATGACTCATCCCTTTGTGCAGCATATCCATGCTGGACCTGCCTGTTAGTCACTTAGTAGCCATCTCCGTTATCAGTATCATACTGTGCTATTACAGTGCTTATGTTCTAGTAACCTTCGTTTTACTTAATCATGGCCCTAAAGCAAAAGAGTAGTGATACTAGCAATTTGGATATGCCAAACAAAAGCCATAAAGTGTATATATACACTTTAGGGATGCCGTTTTAACCTAAGGATACTATATTTTTTACTATAGCAAAAAAATGTGGTATGTGTATGGTTCGGTACTATCCTTGGTTTCAGGCATCCACTAGCGGTCTTGGGATGTATCCCCCACAGATAAGGGGGAACTACTTCATATAATTTACCTAGAATACATCAAAAAATGGGCATCATCTTTATGAAATATACAGGGTGAGGCAAAAGTAGTTTACAGTTATTTGTATACAAAATAATACAATAATTAATGAATTATAATACAAGAAAAAACTGTTCAGCGTTCTCACAGCTGTAAATGTACTTTTGTATTAAAAATGAAGGTCTGACTACATGTGTGTTCCCTAATGAAAAGATAATGTATTATAAAGCTGGCAGTGTGCTTAGGAGCCTGACAGTGGTGAAGGAACCTTGATACCATGGAGTATTTTGCAGATGCACCTGTAAACAACATGAGCTTGATAGGAACTCAGTGGATAAATGTAGCCAACTGTAAAGAAGAAATCAGTGTGTAATTAACCAATGACTAGAAGGGAAACAAAACTTCGAAGATGAATGTTCTGTCTCCTTTGCTTGCTGCAAGTGAAGAGAACTGCCTTCCAACAACAAGAGCAACAGCTACAAAGCAGGCAGTATATCCCCAAATTAATCTGTAAATTCAGAATTCCACTCAAAAATCCAGTAAGGAACTTGATAAGTAGATTCTAGAATTCATGTAGACAAGCAAAGGATCAGAAATATATCTAGCAAAAATTTTAAGATGGAAGATGAGAAGACTTGCCTTACCTACCAGATTCTTTATAAAATAGCTACTGTAATTAAGATAGTTTGTTATTGGTTTAGGGATAAGCACATGGACCGGTGAAACAGACTAGAATGCCCAGAAATAGAACCATATATGAAAATTTGATACATGACAAGGAGGCATTACTAATCAGTAGGAAAAGAAAGGATTGTTTAAAAAGGCTTTTAAAAATAATTAATTATATATGTGGAATTAACTGAAATTAGCTTTTTTTTTTTTTTTAAAGATTTTATTTATTAGGAGAAGGGAGGGAGAAAGAGCAATGTATGGTTGCCTCTCACATGGCCCTCATTGGGGACCTGGCCTGCAACCCAGGCACGTGCCCTGACTGGGAATCAAATCGGGACCCTCTGGTTCCCAGCCCACGCTCAATCCACTGAGCTATACCAGCCGGGCTGAAATTAGCTTTCTATCTCACGCTTTACAAATACTAATTTTAATGAATTAAAAACCATAAGAGTGAAAAACAAATGTTTGAAACTATTAGGTGTTAATAAAAGAAAAGGTTGTCTGGGGTACAAAAACATTTGAAATAAGGTAATAATATTGACTGTAAATGAAAAGATTGACAGTTTGCCTGCCTTAGAATATAAAACTTCTCTATTAAAATAAATCTCACATAAAAATTGAAGAGCTATAGACTATTAGAAGATATCCGAGTCTGTATCTCAAATACCTAACAAAAAATTAGTGTCTGAAATTAATAAAAATTGCCTAGTTTGTAAGTGACAAACAGCCTGGTAAAGAAACAAGAACATGAGCAAGCAGTTCACAAAAGAGAAAATCACAATAGCCAAGGAATGTGAAAAGATACTGAACCTCACTAGAAATCAGGGAAATGCAAGTGAAAATGGGATGCCGTTTTACCCTAATGAGGTTGTATCTTACGGTACAAATGGCCCGCTACTGTGGTGTGTGAAAGTCTTCCCCGTCCCCGCTGCTGCTGCTGAGTTGGCACCCCAGTTGACTGTTTGGTGGTTCTCGGGCCCTTGTTGCTTTCTGTTCGTTTCTCCTGCAGAGATGCTGGTATCACTTAAGTCCATATGGGTAGTTTTCAGTAGTTTGCCCCCACCTTCTGTTTATCACTTGTTTTTTCTTTTGTTTTTTTGTAGCTATCCATCTGTTTTTGGTTTTGTTTTTTAGTAGTTCTGTTGTTAGAATATGTGAAATTCCAGGAAATTCACATACTGTGCCACCATTTTCCCAGAGTTCTGCTCAGTAGCTTTTGAATGTTAGAAATTATTAATTATCGAGTCAAATATTTGTTCGAAGAAGTAATAACTGATAAATTAGTGGTTATATTACCACCATTTTATATCTGTCATATTGACTCTTACCATCAACTGAATTATCACCCTCTCCAGGTCATAGGGAAAATGCCTCACAACAGCCAGCACTTTGTCATGCTTGGTTAGTATCTTTTTTTTTAACACTCACCCGAACACATGCTTATTGATCTTAGAGAGATGGGAAGGGCGGGAGAGAGAAAGTGAGGAAAACATTGATGTGAAAAAGAAACATTGATTGGTTGCCTCTTGTACATGCCCTGACCAGGGACTGAACTTGCAACCTAGGGTATGTGCC
The DNA here is from genome assembly GCA_004026765.1 of Micronycteris hirsuta. Classification (NCBI taxonomy): domain Eukaryota; kingdom Metazoa; phylum Chordata; class Mammalia; order Chiroptera; family Phyllostomidae; genus Micronycteris; species Micronycteris hirsuta. The sequence continues at coordinate 20,190 of PVJI01000615.1, forward strand.
CTGACTGGGAATTGAACCCGCGACCTTTTGGTTTATGGGATGATGCTCCAACCAACTGAGCCACACTGGCTGGTTAGTAATCTTTTCGATTGGCCGACAACCTCCAGTGAACCAAATGGCAGCTTTAAATAATTATTTTAGTCTGTGACCAGTACTGCTCTATTGTATTAACAATAGACTAGGGGTGAAGATAAGATTAGTCAGCTATTTCATGTTTCAGCTATTTCATGTTTGAAAAAGTGGGAAGATAAAAGGCATGAAAATGACCTTGAAAATTAAATTATACATAACCATTTGAAAGAATTATAAGTTAACTAAATGACCATGGGATAGAAAATTTCTAAGACAGGATTCATCCTGTAGTTCTGTATTCATCAAGTAGTTCTATAATCATTTTCCAGGGTAAGATTGCATTTTATTTTGGTTATAACTATTTCAGATTTATGTTAAATTGTTTATATTTGAACATTATAGCTGATTGTTCAACAGAAATAAAGTAGTTTTTAAAAGATGTGATTTTAAAGAGTATTCTGCATTTGCCTTCAAGTTTGTGTTTGTACAGTATGAGACCAGTTTTTTTTTCATCATGACTTCCTCTTTTTTCCTTCCGTGAATACATGTATCTGTGAAAATGTTTCCTTTTTATAAATTTAAGGCACTTGGAATTACCGCATTAGAAATAAAAAGAAGCAAACTTATAAGGGTATGGTACTATTTTTATCTTTAGACAGCAACTACTGTTTAAAATTAAAACAACAACTTGGTGTTACTGAGTATGTGATAAAATGAGCACATGGGAATGTAAATTGGAACTGCCTTTTTGAAAAGTATGCAGAACTGTTATGTGTAATCTCAGTTGTATATTTACTCGTGATATGATTATAATGCCTACTATTAGGTTTTTTTTTTTAGTTTTGTATAGTAAGTATGTAAGTTTTGGTTTAATAGGGTTGTGTCTTGTTTCAGGTTAAAGAACTGAATCATTATCTGGAGGCTGAGAAATCTTGTAGGACTGACCTAGAGATGTATGTAGCTGTTTTGAATACTCAGAAATCCGTTTTACAGGAAGATGCTGAGAAACTGCGGAAAGAATTGCATGAAGGTAAATATGTATTCTGTATATTTTTTATCTTAATCTCTAAGAGAACTATGATATTGATTAACAAAATAGTAACAAATCTTAAAATACCAATCCAATATATTAGTGACTTAATTTGAGCTTCACAGTTAGTTTGAATATTCCCCTGAAAATCTGGAGATGTGAGGTCTACTAAAGATACTTAGATTGTTACTGACTTCCCTTTCTTCCAGGATGCCAGTAATAACTTCACAGGGCATGAGCTCTTGACCAAAAGATAATAGAGCTAGGAACTTCTGCATAGACTGTTTTTGCCCTTAACCCATTTTGATGGAGGCAGATTAGCAAAAGTGCATATGGGACGGAGAGGACAGATAATATATTTTGGTGTTCTTAAATAACATTCCTGTTTATAATGGCCAGTTTAAAAAAAATTATTTATTTTTAGACAGAGGGGAAGGGAGGGAGAAGGAGAGGGAGAGAAACATCATTGTGTGGTTGCCTCTCATGCGCCCCCTACTGGGGACCTGGCCTGCAACCCAGGCATGTGCCCTGACTGGGAATCGAATTGGTGACCCTTTGGTTCGCAGATCTGTGCTCAATCCACTGAGCCACCCCAGCCAGGACTATAAGAAACAATTTTGATTTCACTAGTCTGGTAGCGGAGTGATGCAGAAATTGACTATGTTTTCCAAGGAATGAGGAAGAAGGCTCATTTTTCCACATTAAAATAAAAATGTACTTTTGTCTTGAATTCTTCTAGCGATTCCTATATACCTGGGGTTCTTAACACGTTAAGCGAGGTGTCAGTCCCTGGGGACTGACAGTGAATCCCTTCAGGCAGCGTCAGTCCCCAGGGACTGACAGTGGACTTTTTGTTTGGGTGGCGTCGGTCTGTGGGGACCGACAGTGAACTTTTTGTTTGGGTGACATCGGTGTGTGGGACCGGCAGTATCAAGGTTAAAAAATAAATGTTGTCATTTTAATGAAGTTTTGCATTGGCTGCACCATTGTGCGCCTGTTGATACTTTAACTCAATACCCGTCGGGTGGTCGCTGGCCTGCTGCCTGAACGGAAAGCCCAGTAAAATCGGCTCCGCGCTTAACATGTTAACTTTTTTGTGTCACGGACTCTTGGCAGTTTTGTGAAGCTCTTTTAGAATAATGTTTTTAATCCATAAAATACGTGGCATTACAAAAGAAACCAATTACATGATTAAAAAGTTATCAAAGTGTAAATAACTGCAAACTTATGGTATAGTAATAAATATGCTATTTCAGTCATGCATTAAATAACAAGGTCTAGTAGCAGATCTGATAACTTGTAATTTTGAAATAGTGATGAGCATTAAGTATTGATATTAAGATATCTGTGGCTTCTGTTAGTGAGCAAGTCATAGGGATTATTATACTTAACTGGTTGGTTGTCTACATTTCATAATTGAAATAAATGATAAATTTCAGTTAATGGTAGGTGAAAATAAAGATCTAATTTTTTTCTTCTTCCAAATGCATGGGCTCCTTTGAAATCTTATACTTGCTGCAGGTTTTGCTAGTAATGCATTTTAGTATGCATTTTAGGACTGTGGTGATAGAGTCTTACAGTGAATACTTTTAAGTATATCAAATACTGTGGAAAATATAGCTCTTCTGTAAATTAGGTTAGCATGTGAGTTCTCCCCCTCCCCCAAATAGTGGAAAGCTGAAATTACATAAGTGTACAGAATTATTTCATAAAATGTTATGAAAATAACACAAGGTTTGTGTGAGCCTTTGACTTCTAGGAAACATTTTTCATATTTGCTGCTGTGAAAAAGACCCCCAAACTCTGAAAGGGTGTAAAAAAAATGTATGTTTAATCTATGTGCCCCAATCCTTCCAAAAATAGTGTAAGACTGCCAAACCTTCAAATGAGTACAAGGATAAAGGAATTTCCATACTGAAATACTCACACCAAAAAATAGTATTTGAATGAAAAGAAGACAGGTAAGATTAAGCAGCAGTGTAATGACAGATTTAATTGGTAGAATTAGATATGCAGCCAAGTTAGTGCAGTTGCATATCAGAGGTGCTGAGATTGGAAGTGTATGAGGAGGCAGCAGTGCCACAGATAGGCTTCTTCAAAGAAGTTGTTCTTAAGTGGAATTTTGAAAGATAGGTAGGTATTTTTCAAGCGGAGCATAACATTCAAGGCCATTTGCATGTGGTGTAACAAGGTAAGGAAGTGAAAGAAGTGTAGTTCATCAAAATTAGGATACAGGAGGCAGTAGTGCAAAATGTGAAACAGGAGAGGTAGACATGGGCCAGATCACAGAGACCTTGTGCTAAGGATTCTGGATTTTATCCTGTGGGCATTAAGGAGTGTCTGAGGGTTTAAAAATCTTTTTTCTTAAATAACTTTATTGAGATATAATTCATGTGCTATGAAGTTCATTCTTTTAAAGTATAAATTCAGTGGTTTTGAATATATTATAATTTCAGAACATTTTTATTATTCCAAAAAGAAAGTATATACCCATTTCCAAACATCCCTGTTCTCTCCTCCCTTCCAGTCCCTGGCAGCCACTAACCTACCTTCTGTTTCTGTAGATTTGCCTGTTCTGGATGTCCTTATAGATAGGATTATACAATATGTGACCTTGGTGTTGGGCTTCTCTGAAGGGTTTTAAACTAGCGAGTAATAATATTAATTTTGCGTTTTGGAAAGTTCATTTTAATAGCAGGGTAGAGGATAGAACAGAGAGGGCAGCACTAAGGGCAGGAAGAATAACAAAGGGACTACGGTTGTAGTTGTCTAAGTTACCAGGGCTGATCTGAGGCACAAGATTGCTGTGCCACAGTGCACAGGAGCTAGCATTAGTAGACTTCTGTCATATCGGTAGGCTTCTGAATGTTCTGGGTGAGGCAAAGTAAGAAATACGAATTGTCTCTTGAGTTTTCGGCTTGGGTAGCTGACTATGTGGACAGAGAGGATGATACTACCTACTCTTTTTTCCATAGAAGATGGCTAAGCCAACGAGTATCAACAACATAAGAATTTACAAGTATTCTTTGATTTATCCTTAGAGGTCAGAATTAAATGGGCTCTCAAGGATTTCTGGCTAACAGATGTGTCAGACTGTATTAAAGAGAGTTAGGCATGCTTACTAAACCTTTGGCCTTTGGAGCTATGTTTCCCAAAGTGTATTCTCTAGAACACTTTTTATGTGAGTGACATTATGGAAAGGATTTTTTGTCAGAGAAATTTGGGAAATACTGTATTGCCTACTATTAAAATTCAGTGTTTTTGATTGGGGAATTCTTACAGTGTGCCATCTCTTGGAGCAAGAGCGACAACAACACAACCAGTTAAAACATACGTGGCAGAAGGCCAATGACCAGTTTCTGGAATCTCAGCGTTTGCTGATGAGAGACATGCAGCGAATGGAGATTGTGCTAACTTCAGAGCAGCTCCGACAAGTTGAAGAACTGAAAAAGAAAGATCAGGTGAATAGCGTTTTTGTAGGACTTGCTTACTTTTTTAATTAAGTGCACCATAACCCACCCACAGATGTGTGACTGCATGACTTTATGCATATTGGAGGTTGACTGGAGCCTGAAATAAGGTGCTATATGACATTTCCAAAAACATCCTAGATGTGTTTGAGGGATTTTGTTTTTCAGCTTTAGAAGCGGCCGTGCCTGGAGATAAAAACATTTAGAAGTGATCTGCTTCAGAGACCGCAGGGTGCAACAGTGTATATTTCTGAGAAATGTTTTCTCTGTAGTTCTGTCCAATTCTCCTAGGGTTCTTGAAGTGTGTTAATCCAGGCCAGGTCTTCCATGACATTGGTCTAAAAGCGTTATTAGAAGGTGACAGGGTGGGGATGGAGAGGTTGAGTGATAGGTGAAGGCAGGAGTCTAGACTGCTGCATATCCAAGGTTCTGTTTGCCTCATGTGATTTAAAACATTATTTAAATCACTTGAGTAATATACAAATACATCCTTATGTTAATATTTTGTTTTTAAGTGCAAGGTAAAATTATAAATATAAAGTGAAAAAGATGCCCCTTGATACCTCCCACACCTCCTTTCCCAGAAGTAACCACTTTTTAAGTCAGGAGTAGTCAGTTTGGAAGGTAGTCTTCCAGACCATTTCTATATATTTATTAGTGTACTTTTAGGAATTTTTTTTCAGGTTTTTCTTAACTGTATCATAGTTTAAGTATTTATAACTTATTTTTCTCATAGCATTCTCTTGGATATATTTTCACATCAGAGATCTCTCTGTTTTTAGCTGGTAGCATGGATGTGCCCTAATTGACTTAATCCTTCTCCTTGTAGTGGGCATCTGAATGGTTTCTTTTTGTGTCACTTTAAACAGTTGTTGCAGCTGATGTCCCACACTATGTTGTATATGTACACAATTATTTGCCTCGGATAGCTATGTAGAAGCTTTTTTAGGTATTAGAAATATTTTAGATTACCTAGATGACTTTAGATGATTTTGGTTAGATTTTGTTTTTTAGAAGTTTCTTCCTTTTTAATTTTCTGTTTCTTCCTATCTGTCTATCTGTCTGTCTATCTGTTTTTAGAGAGAGGGGAAGGGAAGGAGAAAGAGAAACATCAATGTGTGGTTGCCTTGCATGCGCCCCCGCCCTGGGGACCTGGCCCGCAACCCAGGCATGTGCCCTGACTGGGAATCGAACAAGCGACCCTTTGGTTTGCAGGTCGGTACTCAATCCACTGAGCCACACCAGCCAGGGCTAATTTTCTGTTTCTTAATTCTAACTCGTTCATCTTGTGTGTACACATGGTCATCTTAAAGATTCAGTTTCTAAAGTACAGATTTAATCCTGCCCCTCCTGCTGCCCATTAAGACAGTCTTAATTCCTATAACGGGTCATTTAAACCCTTTGTTAAAATTTATTGAGCTTTGCCCTGGCTGGGTAGCTCAATTGGTTAGAGCTTTGTCTTGATATGCCAAAGTCATGGGTTTGATCCCTGGTCAGGACACATACAAGGATCAATCAGTGAATGGATAAATAAGTGGAACAATAAATCATTGTCTCTAACATTTAAAAAAATTACCAAAAACCTCCCAATAATACTATCCAAATGAAGTGGGAGCTAATGGCAGATCTGAGGTTTGAGCTAGTCTCTGATTGCAGAGTCTAGGCACTTATTACTACCCTCCTTCCATATACCTCACTTCTCATGTGCCTGTGCTCTTTTCAGTCACCTCAAATTATTCAGTATTCCGCCCTGGCTGGTGTAGCTCAGTGGATTGAGCGCAGGCTGGGAACCAAAGGGTCACTGGTTCGATTCCTAGTTCGGGCACATGCCTGGGTTGTGGGCCAGGTCCCCAGTGGCGGGCACATAAAGGGCAACCACACATTGATGTTTGTCTCCCTCTCTTTCTCCTCCCTTTCCACTCTTTAAAAAATAAATACATAAAATCTTTTAAAAAAATTATTCAGTATTCTGTCAGATGGGTGCCTGTGTGCCTGTGTGTTTGAACCTGCTTCCTTTCTCCCTAGAACCCTTGCTTGTCTCCTCTCACAAAATTGGCAGACTTATCTTACTCATTCTTCAAGATCAGCTGAAATGTTTCCTTCTGGGGGGTCCCCTTTTCTTGTTCTCTCATACGAAATCAGTCATTTTAAAAAAGCATTCTTCAATAGTATTGTAATTGTGTGTTTGTCCTCTGCCACTAGGTATTAAAGGTACTCATCTTTGTTGAGTGAATGATTGCATCAACTTCCATCATTCCTTTTGTATTTCATATAGATTTGTACATCTTTCTAATGGATGAGTAATAATTTTTTCCTCTTAGTTTTCTACAATAATCTAAAGAAATGTTCTACATAAGTTTTCTTTCTTGGATCATTTGAAGAAGAGGAGGTGGTTTGCTTTTTTTTTGCCTTTCACATTATGTACTTTCTGGAAGCTATTTCCTGATTTCTCCTTTTACTAGGGTTCATACTTTGTGCCGGTAGTATTAAAACATTTTTTTATGACCAGATGCCCTTACATGTGATTATAAAACAAATAAACTTAAGCGTCCAGTTTTCTCTTGTCATACAGTTCTTGTTTTTTTTGTTTGAGTGGTTAGAACTACATGAATCATTAAATATAGATTACTTGTGTAATACATATTTTTTCTTCCTAACATTTAGGAGGAAGATGAACAACAAAGACTTAATAAGAGAAAGGACCACAAAAAAACAGATGTTGAGGAAGAAGTGAAAATACCAGTAGTGTGTGCTTTAACTCATGAAGAATCTTCAGCCCAGTTATCAAATGAAGAGGTATAGTGAATCTGTAATTAAAATAATTGTGTACTATTTTAGCTTTTCATATGTTAATCACTTACATTGTTCATATGGTAAGTGTATAACTATTTCCTGAAAATTAGATAAAATGATAATATTTACTTGCAACATTTTTATGGTATTATAAGTAGTACTATTTGAAACATGTTGCAGTTTCTCTCATAGTCTCTGAAATAAGGCGATGTTATTTTATCCAGTGGTTCCAAAAGTAAAACATTAGAAGAAATCTTTAATATCTGCAACATCTTTTATATGCATAATGTTGATAACACTTTGAGCTTTTTGTTTAAAGGAGATTATCTAAAATATTGAAACACTTAACAGTCTATACCATATATTAAGTATTAACTAGTGTTAGGTCTTAGACCCTGAGACTCGTAGGTGAGGTTGGACAGATTGTGATGGGATAGGGTAGAACATCTCGGGTACTGGGAATGGGGAGAGTAGAGAGACCTGGAGGTGGAAACTGTGTGGTGGTGCTCCCATGGCTTCATCACCTCTAATCCACAACGTGGCAAGGGCCTCCTCACTAGGTTTCCTGTCTTCAGCCTGCCCCACTCACTACACCCTCAGTGCTACTGTCTGATTTATTTTTCTTCAGTGTGGCTGCAGTCAGGCCACTCCCCTGCTCAAACAGTGACTCCCATTGCCTACCTAATTAAGTACTAATTCCTCATTCAGACCATTCATAATATGCACTCAGTTTTAGTGACATTGGTTGTCTTGTGTTGCACTCCCCACCTTGCATGTTGGTTTCTGCACCTGGAAAGCTTATTTCCCTCTGCCTTTCTGAGCATTGAAATCCTTGTACTTATTCTTCAAGGCTCATGTTGGTATCTCCTCTTTAATAACAGAAATGCTTCTCTTACCTTGCCTTTAGGATAAAAGCTACAAAGGATCCCTAGCTTGGCATACAAGGGCCTTCACAGTTGAAAGACCCTTCCAGCCTTAATGTGCTGTCCCATTTCATCGCAGCCAGACCTTTTTACTTACTGTCATTGCTCCTATGTCTTGTTTGTACTGTCCCTCCTATTTAGAACTTCATACTCACTCTCCTACCCCTATCTCCTTTCTCAGCCTGGTAAATCAGTTTCAGTTAAATTGGGTAAGGGTCTTACCCATTTTCAGAGATACCATGTTTCTGTTTTGTTTGCAGATTTACTCTGAGCCATGTATAAGTGGCTTATATTTCCTAGTGGCTTATATTTCCATGTTTATGGGTTGTTTGACATTTAAAAAAAAAGTTAAAAAAATCCTAGTGGACATTGAAAAGTATGATGTAGTTGTTTTTCTGCATTCTTTGTTTTGGATCATACAATGAGAACCACTTGGCCTGATTCTCTGTGCATTTTTTTTTAATAGTTAGATTCCTAGGAGAGTGTCTCAACTTTTGGTACTGCCAAATACTATGCGTGGTTTTTTTTGTATGTGTCATGCAGAGTCTTGTGTCCAGGAATGTTTGAAAAAGTTTCAAACTTTTCCAAAAATATTTTAGCAGAAAAATAGGAAAGGGAGATTTTTTGTGATTTGCAGTGAAGCCTTTTTCTTATTTTTGATTCTGTCTTAACAGATCTATGGTATATTGTGTATAACATTGTTTCCCAACATTTGAAATATCTTTTAGACTTTCAGATCTGATATTTTGCATATTTGTTTTGTGTTGAGAATCATGACAATTTACTGTAGTCTGTCAGTTTAAAGTTAATATAGAATGCTTTGGAAACTTAGATTTGTTGATAAAAACGTTTAAATTTGTAAGACCTCATATCTTCTTTAACCTGATCTTAGAAGATGCTTTTTGCACTACAAAGGTAATACATGTTCATTATGAAAAACTTGGAAAATACAGGACGGTAAATAAAATAAAAATAACTGGTAGGTAATTCTGTTGTTCAGAGGTAACTGCCAGAAATATTTTGGTATGTACCTCTTCTTCCCCTCTTTTATTTTTATTTCCAGAGTTAATGTACACATGTTTTATTTGTACTTTTTAAACATAATCCAATTGTAACTCTGCATAATGTTTTATGTATTATTTTTCCCCACTTAAGTCTGTTTTAAAAGATTTTGACACATCAGTAAATGTTTTCCCCCAAAATGATTATTGTGGCTGGCGTATTTCAGCATGTAAATGTACCATAATTCCTTAATCTCCTACTTACTGATTTATGCCCATGTTTTAATTTGTCAAGGTGCCTGGGTGATGACATGGAGAGGTCAATGCCAGTGAAAGAAAAGTTTAATGTTCACAGTCCTCTTAGGAATGAGAGTCATGGCACACCATGCAGAGCCACCTGGAGAAGAACCAGAGTTGGTCATGAGGCAGAACCAGGAGCAAGGGGAAAAGCATGGATTGTAGACATTATTGGGGTTTTTGAGGAAAACAGAATGCAGGGGAAGATAAACAGTATAAGATTGGCCAGTTTGAATAATTTCAGTGGGCTTTGGGGTAGGGTAAATACTGGCTTGGTGTGTAAGAGTTAGATAAAGGAATTGGTTGGGGGTATGGACTCAGGATTGGTTGATTTATATATAAAAGGCATGTTTGGGACTTCCAGCCAAGATGGAGGCGTAGGTAGACATCCTGTGCCTCCTTGCACAACCAAAAGAAGGACAACAACAATTTAAAAACAAAAAAACAACCAGAACTGACAGAAAATGGAACTGTATGGAAGTCCGACAACCAAGGAGTTAAAGAAGACGTGTTCATCCAGACCGGTAGGAGGGGCAGAGCCGGGTGGAGAGGGCTTATGGCAAGGCAGCAGCTGGTGGACCCAGCAAGGCAGCGATTTGTGGAGTGGGGCAGGCAGTACTGCAGCTGGCCTGCGAGACCTCAGGTGATGGACCCAGCGGGGCTGTGGCTGGTGGAATGGGCGGTCCTGTATTTGCATGCAGATAAAGGAACAGCTGGGGAGCGAAACAGACTGCGCAGCCCAGGGCTCCAGCTCGGAGAAGTAAGCCTTAAACAACTGATTGAAAACACCTGTGGGGGTTGAGGCGGCAGCGGGAGAAACTCCCAGCCTCACAGGAGAGTTTATTGGAGAGACCCACAGGATCCTAGAACTTATACAAGCCCACCCACCCTCGAATCAGCACAGAAGGGCCCAATTTGCTTGTGGATAGCGAGGGAAGTGACTGAAAGACGACAGAGTGGAGCAAGCGCCATCGTTCCCTTTCAGACCCCCTCCCCACATACAGCATCACAGTTCGGTGACGTAGGCTGCCCCACCCTGGTGAATACCTAAGGTCCACCCCTTTACATTAACAGGCGTGCTGAGGAAAAAAAATGGCCCAAATGAAAGAACAGATCAAAGCTCCAGAAAAAACACAACTAAGCCACAAACAGATAGCCAAGCTATCAGATGCACAGTTCAAAACACTGGGAATCAGGATGCTCACAGAATTGATTGAATATAGTCACAAAAGAGATGAAAAAATGAAGGCTATGCTAAGTGAAATAAGGGGAAATATACAGGGAACCAATAGTGATGGGAAGGAAACTGGGACTCAAATCAACGGTGTGGACCAAAAGGAAGAAAGAAACATTCAACCAGAAAAGAATGAAGAAACAAGAATTCAAAAAAATGAGGAGAGGCTTAGGAACCTCCAGGACATCTTTAAACGTTCCAACATCTGAATTATAGGGGTGCCAGAAGGAGAAGAGGAAGAGCAACAAATTGAAAACTTATTTGAACAAATAATGGAGGAGAACTTCCCCAATCTGGTAAAGGAAATAGGCTTCTAGCAAGTCCAGGAAGCTCAGAGAGCCCCAAAGAAGTTGGACCCAAAGAGGAACACACCAAGGCACATCATAATTACATTATCCAAGATTACAAATAAAGAGAGAATCTTAGAAGCAGCAAGAGAAAAGAAGACAATTACGTACAAAGGAGTTCCCATAAGACTGTCAGCTGATTTCTCAAAAGAGACTTTACAGGCAAGAAGGGGTGGAAAGAAGTATACCAAGTCATAAAAGGCAAGGCCCTATATCCAAGAGCATTCTATCCAGCAAAACTTTCATTTAGAATGGAAGGGCAGATAAAGTACTTCTCAGATGAAGTTCAAGGAGTTCATCATCACCAAACCTTTATTCTATGAAATGTTAAAGGGATTTATCTAAGGAAAAGAAGATAAAAAATATGAATAGTAAAATGACAGCAAACTCACAGTTGTCAGTAACCATACCTAAAACAAAAGCAAAAGCAAAATAAGCAAACAACTAGAATAGGAACAGAACTACAGAAATGGAGATCACATGGAGGGTTATCAACAAGGGAGTGGGAGGGGGAGAGAGGGGAAAAAGGTACAGAGAATAAGTAGCATAAATGGTAGGTAGAAAATAGACAGGGGGAGGTCAAGAATAGTATAGGAAATGTAGAATCCAAAGAACTTACATGTGTGACCCATGGATAAGACTAAAGGGGGGGAATTTAGGAGGGACGGGGAGTGTGCGGGGGCGTAGGGGAATAAAGGGGGAGAAATGGGACAACTGTAATAGCATAATCAATAAAATATATTAAAAAACAAAACAAAAGAAAAATAAAAGGCGTGTTTGTAGGCAAGTTGTTTATTCTGGGTATTAGCTTCTTTAGGAGGGGCATCTCTCCCTGGCCAGCAAGGTCCCAAAATGTCAAAAATATTGTGATACAGAAAATACAAACACACTGTTTACACATTAGTGTATATAGTCAAGTTGGTTCCATTTTTATTAGTATAAAATTTTTCATTATAGTAAGTAATATGCTGTTATATATAATTCTTGTACAAAAATCATTATGGACTTAATCTCATTACTTCAGTAGTGTAAGTTCTTGGGGAAAAAATGCTGAGTTTGAGGATACAAACATTTTTAAGGTGTTAGAACATATTGTTGAATCATCTTTTGGAAACATAACAGTTTACAGTTCCTGTAGAAGTGTTCCTTATGCTGTTACCATCGTGGTCTGGTGTTTTTAAGTTGGCCATCAGAACTTTTCTGCCCCTGTCCCCTTCCTTCTTTGTGCTACAGCGCCATTGTGTATGATAGTATTAGCTGTTAGGCTCCTTTATAAAAGTTCACAGAATGGGTTCCCAGTTTTTATTAGGATGCTTCTTTGGGACCTTTGCCATAGCTGGTTTAATATATACTAGGTTTGTGTTCCTTAGTGATCTGAATTTCACAGATGAAAAATCTTTAAAGAGAAAGAAGTGGAGAAATTAACATTAAAAGTTGTCAACTTTTGCCCTGGCTGGTGTAGCTCAGTAGATTGAGCGTGGGCTGGGGACCAGACGGTCCCGGTTCGATTCCCGGTCGGGGCACATGCCTGAGTTGCAGGCCAGGTCCCCAGTGAGGGCCATGTGAAAGGCAACCATACATTGCTGTTTCTCCCTCTTTTTCTCCCTCCCTTCTCCTCTCTCTAAAAAATAAATAAATAAAATCTTTAAAAAAAAAAAAAATAAAAAAAAGTTGTCAACTTTTTATTATACCAAGTAAGGATGTAAGGATATTTTTAAATATTTAAACAATTTTTATTTCATAATCTTTTCTGATTCATAAAAGGGAAAACATTTAACCACAAAAAGTAGAAAGACTATTATCTTAAACTAAAGGCTAGTACTTTAAGTTCATTATATTTAGTTTCAAGAAAAACTTGCTGCATTTTCCTTGTTTTCTGATCCCACTAGCTGTGCAACTCCATCACAGAATGGCACTGGTATGCTTTTAGATTTTGGGAATGTGTTGCACCATCTTTTTTTTTTAAATTGAGGTGAAATTCACATAATTTAAAATTAACCATTTACAGTGTAGTGGTAGAAGAACATTTTTTTAAAGGAAAGAAAAAAATACTGTGCAGTGGCATTTTGTGCATTTACGGTATTATGTAATTGTCATGTCTGTCTAGTTTCAAAACATTTCATCACCCTCCAAAAGGATCTGTTGAGAAGTCACTCCCCATTCTCTTTTCCTCGCAGCCTCTGGCAACCACTGGTTTGTTTTTGGTCTCTGTGGATTTACCTGTTCTGGACACTCATATATTTGGAATCAAACGATATGTGTAACTTCTGTGTCTGGCTTCATTCACTTAGTGCTCTACATTTAACGTATTAATTACACCTTGCTTGAAACTCGGTTGTCAGCATACTACATTACCCTTGCTTCACTCTGCCACTCTGGCTACTCCTTCCTCTGTCCATCCAGAATGTGCTTCTCAGGGTTCTGCCCTTGACCCTCTTCTCATTGTACAGACTCATATTAGGTTTTTTGGTTTGCTGTTGTGACTTTAATTATCATTATACAATGGTTACTCCCAAATCTCTATCTAAAGACTTACATATCCCTCTGTTGGGTGGACAGCTGTGCTTGGATATACAATAGGCATCTCATGTTCAACGTACTCAGTGCTGAATTTCAGGAAACCTCCTGTGACTTCGTATGTGTGGACTAAATTCCTTTCCTTGAGCTACCAAAGCATTCAGTACATAGTTGTAGCCTATCATTTTATCAGATGTGATATTCTGATAGCCTCCTTATGTATCTATTTTTTTTTTTTCATGAAATCAGAAGCATCTTGAGGGCTGAGATTGCTCACAGTTGTATCTTGAGTGCCTGGTTTAGTGCCCAGCGTATAGAAGACACTCAGTAAATGTTTGTTCAATAAATAGATGATAGTAACACACTAATGATTATCATGTGTAATGTGGCAAAATACTTTTAACATATGGTAGTTTTCCTTTTTGAAAACTACAGAGAATTGTCTAATGTGACAATAATGTATTTTCATATTTCAGGAGCATTTAGATAGTACCCATGGTTCAGTCCATTCCTTAGATGCAGATTTACTGTTGCCATCTGGAGATCCGTTCAGTAAATCGGACAATGACATGTTTAAAGATGGACTCAGGAGAGCACAGTCTACAGACAGCTTGGGAACCTCAGGCTCACTGCAGTCCAAAGCTTTAGGATATAACTACAAAGCAAAATCTGCTGGCAACCTGGATGAGTCAGATTTTGGACCACTGGTAGGAGCAGATTCAGTGTCTGAGAACTTTGATACTGCCTCCCTTGGGTCACTGCAAATGCCAAGTGGGTTTATGTTAACCAAAGACCAGGAAAGAGCAATCAAGGCAATGACGCCAGAACAAGAAGAGACAGCGTCTCTCCTCTCCAGTGTCACCCAGGGTATGGAAAATGCCTATGTGTCTCCCAGTGGCTATCGCTTAGTCAGTGAGACAGAATGGAATCTCCTGCAGAAAGAGGTGAGTTATCTTTCTTTTTTTTCTTCCTGAGCACTTTGAGCCATACTGGGGACCTCTGGGATTTATTGTTCATTCAGAAGATAATCCTTGGAGTTAGTACATGCACATGCTACTAGCAAGTGGGCGTTAACTCATGTTGTCTGATCCTTGTCATAGTCTGCTCTAGTTATTCAGGTGATTATGATAGAGTGGGAACTAACTATCTAACTGCATTGAGTGTGAACTTCTTTACCCTGAAGTTACACATCTGAAATTGGAGCAGTCTGCCTGAATAGCATAGTTAAGTTTAAGTTAGAGTAGCTGCAATTTGTTTTGCTTTTCAGTTTTTGTAACCTCAGTGTATTCCAGGATTCCTACTTTTTCATCTTTCCTTGAGATCTGAAGTGCAAATGCTTGTCAGCAGTTGATGCTGAGAGTGAATTTAAGGAGGGGGTGGAAAATATGGAAGACAAAAAATGGCAGCCTTCAGTGAGGTTAATTTTCCTCCTAATATTGTTTGCAATTCAGAAGTAAGGTAGGAGATAAAAACTTATGTATATACTTGCATAGTGCTTTACAGATTACGAAGCTCTTTCACATACCTCATCTCTTTGAGCTTCTTGATAATAATGAGGCAGTCAGGACATGATTGTCCTCAATTTACAGATGAAGAAATTAGCTCAAAAGATCAAATGAGTCACTTAAATTTCTCCTTTGACTTAGCAGCAAAGCCTGGATTAGAATCCAGGTTTTTTGACTGGCAGTACTTTCCTTTACCCAGAGTTACTTCTCTTTAAAGAAGCTGTCAATCAGTAAGTAGAACAGCTTACCAAGCCTGAAAGAAACTATTCTTCTTCTCTAACATGTGAGAAGGTGCTACTTAATAGTTTAATGTCTACTTTGTAATTGGAGCAGGTGAAATGGTTAATTGGCACTGGTTCCTCCTCCCATCCCCTTCTTTGGGTGGGTTTAAATTGTGAGTGCCATGGTGTACTACCTTTTGCTTGCTTTGTGCTTTCCTCAAGTGTGTTTTGTGGCACTTAGTCTCCTGGTGGTAAAGCTGTGTCCCTTGTTTTCCTATCATAATTCTATTAGAGCTTACGACTTTTTAGAATCCAACCCTATATTGTAACTTCTTGCCTTAAGTCCTTGAAGAAATTGTTTACTTGATGTTCTTCTTTGAGTGAAATAGGTTAAGTCTGTGCATGTGTTCTTCAATATGTGATGTAGAATTATTTTGTTCTGCCTTATAAGAGGTAATTTTGCTGCCCTTCAGGTACATAATGCTGGAAATAAACTTGGTAGACGTTGTGATATGTGTTCCAATTACGAAAAACAGTTACAAGGAATTCAGATTCAGGAGGCGGAAACAAGAGAACAGGTGAGTTTCTTTCAGGTGTGCCAAATTGGTGAACTGTTGTAGTTTTCATTGAAGGTGCAGAATTGTTTTTCCCCCTCCAATTTGCTTTATGAAATGTATCCATCTTGTTAAACATGAGATAATCTGGTACATGCAATGTCAGTTACATTTCCAGTGGAAGCACACTAGAACCTCTGCCGTTGTGTATCTTTGCTTCATTAGCTCACTTCTTTCAGAAGCACTGCTGCATCTTCTCTCCAACCTCCCCCTCTGCCCAGCACCTAAAAGTGATAGTGTCATGAGTGTATGTATACACATGGAAAATGCTTTATGATACGGAGATTTAGGGAGATAAGATGTTGACTATTAAATTAATTGAATATTCATCAGTATTTGGAATCTTGCTTATTGCCTACTTGTTATAAATTTGTTGAATTGATTATGTTAATTAACAGGGTCACAGAAGTTAAGATCGGGTTGATCTAGAATGCTGAAATTAACAAATACCTTTTACAAATACAGTCCCAAATAATGGGTTCCTTGATAACATTTAGGAACTGATGTGGAATTTTGTGAGAGTAGGCTTATGAAAGCATATGTAATGAGAAGATCATTTTTTTCTTATATTTCCTCATTGTTCTTTGATGATTACTGTTTCCTTAGTCTTCAAAATAAGTTTAAGCATATTAGAATGATGGTTTAATATTTTCAAATGCCATTGGCATTGATTTCTTGCATATATGTATGCTTCCACTGCTGCTTGGCATTTTGCTGAATCCTGGGTATTCAGATACAGAAAGAACACAGTATTACTGCCCATAAAGAGCTTTCAGTGTTGCCAGCCAAGCCATCAGTTCAAAATAGTTTGTTCCTGTGGTGTACACGTAGAACTAGATCAGGGGAGTCAAGCTCATTTTCACCGGGGGCCACATCAGCCTCGTGGTTGTCTTCAAAAGGCCGAATGTAATTTTAGGATTGTATAAATGTAACTACTCCTTAACAGTTAAGTGAGAGCTTGGCGCTGCTGCCGGGTAGAAACAAGGGGCTGGATAAAACAAGGTGGAGGGCTGGATTTGGCCCTTGGGCCTTGTGTTTGCCACCTGTGAACTAGAGGAAGGATTGGGGCATCCAACTTAACTTTGGGCTCAGTTGGGTAACACTTGAGCTAAACTTCTTTTAGAGGTTCGAGTAAAATTAATCAGGAAAAGAAGGGAAGGGTATACAAAGAAATGAAAGATGCACGAAAGAACGGAGTTATGAAGGAAAATGGTGTTGTTGGAAGTATAAATAGTACATGTTGCGGTGCAGAAGGTTTGTGTGTGTGCACGTGTGATAAAATAGTGGCGAGGAGACTGCAGGATGGCCATGATATCACTGAGGGAGGGAGACGACCGAAGGGATTTAAATTTTACCCTGAAGACTTTAGGAGGCATTTAGGGATTTTAAGTAGGAAAATAGAGATGTGACTTGACTTTTGTTTTAGAAAATATGTATGGTGTTAGTATGGATTGTAGATTGGAGGCAGAGGATATACTAGAGTCAGCAGGCCAGCATGCTAGCCCAGAGGGCCCAGGAGGACAAGCAGATATTTAAAGTGCAATAATATATGTGAAAAATGATTTAACAGTAAGCATAATATAGTCATCAAATTAGGTCATCTAATTTTTTCTTCTGAATTAGCACATCTATGATGTTTTTCAGGGAAAGAAAAGATTAAATTTAAAAAAAAATTTTGGCGGTATGGATTTTTTCAGTTTATAAAAGAATTCTGGTATTTCCTTCTAATTGGCATTTAAAATTGCATAGGTGAAAAAACTACAGGTGATGCTAAGGCAAGCAAATGACCAGTTGGAGAAGACAATGAAAGATAAACAGGAACTAGAAGACTTCATAAAGCAGAGCACTGAGGATTCAAGTCATCAGGTGAATACTGGTTTTTAGAGTGTGACCCATGGGAGGTGACTGGGTTGTTCAAATTAAAAAATCCTGAAAACATAGTAATGTTTCTTACTTGACCTGAAGATTGGGCAGTTCTTTTTTCCATCTTACTGTTGTTTTTTTTTTTCTGATGTTTTACAGATTTTATTTTTTTATAAAGATTTTATTTCTTTATTTTTAGAGAGAGGGGAAGGGAGGGAGAAAAGAGGGAGAGAGACATCAATGTGTGGTTGCCTCTCACATGTACCCTGCTGGGGACCCGGCCTGCAACCCAGGCATGTGTCCTGACTGGGAATCAAACTGGCAGCCCTTTGGTTTGCAGGCCAGCACTCAGTCCACTGAGCCACATCAGCCAGGATGTTTTGCAGATTAAAGAAAAACAACGTTTAAAATTACTGGTTAATGAATATTAGGAGGCTGATTCTCCTTTCCTCTTTGATTTTTATTTGTTTTTTCTGATGCATAACACATTTGCTGACAAGAAAGATACTAATTATATTCTTTGTGAATTTTTAAGAAGTATACCTAGCATTCATACTAAAACCCAGACTTACCAGAACTAACATCTGTGTGACCACCATCAAGATCAAGTAATAGAACATTAGCCAGTATCTCAGAAGCCTTTACTTGCCCCTCCACTTTACCACCCCTTCCCCAGAGGTCCTAACTTCTAATACCATTAGATTAGTTTTGTCTATTATTTTTTTAAATTTTAACAAATGAATCATATAGTTTTTATCCTTTTGTGCCTGTTTTCCTCCATTCAACATGTGAGATTTTTACTTGAGGTGCATGAAGCAGTATGTTCATTTTCTTTATTGTATAGTTTTGCCATTGTATGGATATATCACAATTTATATATCACAGTGAGCATTTGGGTTGTTTCCAGTTCTGCGGTATTATGAATAATGCTACTTTGAATTCTGTATAGGGCTTGTTGCACGTGTTTCTGGTGGGTATAAGCCCAGGATCGAAATGCCTGGGTCAAAATGTTCAAAATGTGTGTCAACTTTAATAGATATTAATGCCACAAATTTTACAATGTGGCTGTGTGAGTTTATACTCCCATCAGCAATGTATGAGAAGAATTTCTGTGAGTCCACATTCTTGACAAACTTAATTTTGTTAGTTATTTTAATTATAGCCATTCTGGTGGATGTATAGTGGTATTTCACTGTGGCTTAGTTTGCATTTCTCTGATGACCATTGAGGTTATTTAGCATCTTTCATGTTAATTGGCTGTTGGGATATCATTTTGTGTGTGTATGAGATTCCTTCTCAAGTCAAAATGTATGCTCATTTTTCTTATTTGTGTTGTATTTAAAATTTTTTTTCAGTTATTTTTCTGATTTAAGAGTTTTATACACACACACATACAAAATCTTATTGGTGCCTTTTAGTGATTTGTGTTGCCAGATGTCTTCTGTTCATTATCTTGTTTTCATTATTTTAATGGTGGCTTTTGATGAACAGTAGTTCTTAAGTTTATTTTTTTATTTTATTTTTTTAAGATTTTATTTATTTATTTATTTATTTATTTTATTTTTTTTTTTTAAATTACTTTATTGTTGTTCAATTACAGTTATTTGCATCCTCTCCCTCCCCTCCCCCCTCCCCCTATTTATTTATTTTTAGAGAGAGGAGAAGAGAGGGAGAAAGAGCAATGTATGGTTGCCTCTCACATGGCCCTCACTGGGGACCTGGTCTGCAACCTAGGCATGTGCCCCAACTGGGAATCAAACCGGGACCTTTCGGTTTCCAGCCCGTGCTCAATCCACTGAGCTACGCCAGCCGGGCAGTAGTTCTTAAGTTTAATGTAGTTAAACTTACTGATCTTTATGATTAGTGACTGTTGACTTGGTTTTTATAAAAATATTTTACTTATTTATTTTTAGAGAGAGGGGAAGGGAAGGAAAAAGGAAAGGGAGAGAAACATCAATGTGTGAGAGATACATGGATTGGTTGCCTCCCGCATGTGCCCTGATTGGGAATTGAACTGGTGACCTTTTGGTTCGTAGGCCAGCACTCAATCCACTGAGCCACATCAGCCAGGGCTTGACTCAGTTTTTTAAAGAATGTTTTCTCACGTTGGAATTATGAGAATATTTTTGTATATTTTATAGAAAATTTGCTGTTATATCCGGTCATTTTTATATATAAAATCTATCTAGAAAGGACTTTTATGTATCTGCTGTAGATAAGGGTAAACTTTTATTGTTTTCGTGTGGATATCCAGTTCCTATGCAATTTAGTGAAAACATCACCTTCTCCCTGCTGTGCTGCGAAGCCATGTTTGTCATCTACCAAGTGAATATATGAGTACTTGTGTTATGAGTTTCAGAACTCTGTTCCATTAGATTGGTCTATTTGCCTATTTTTGTGCCAAATTCTGTAATTGATAGTAAAATCTTTATTTGGTTCTATTGTATAGTTTTTATTTTCCTATTGAGAACTATGATTTCGTTCATTTCAGAAGTATTAACTTTACCTCATGCAGCATAGTTACAATAACTACTTTAAAGTTTTTTGATAATTCCAACCAAGGCCATCATGAAGTTGGCATTTGTTGATTTCCTTTTCTCTTGATAATTGGTCACATTTTCCTGATTCTTTCCATGTCAGCTACTTTTAGCTATTATCCTGGTAATTATGAGTATTTAACTGCAAAATTTTGGGGTCTATTTATCTGATTAGGATTAGTTCACAAGTTCTATCTTGCCTTCTGTGAGTGGTAGTTTTAATGTCAGTTCATTTTTAAAAGCCTTTGTGATGCTGCTTTGGATCTGGCCTTGTATATATGCTCAGGGTGAGTGTAGTACTTGAGATGGTTAACGAAGTCTGTTCAGAAAGTATCCAGGACTTCCGCTAAGATGGCGGCGTAGGTGGACGCACTCGCCGCCCGCACATCCAGAGTGTCTAAACAACGAACGCAGTAGCGAAAAAGTAAACAACCAGAATGGACAGAATCGAACTGAAGGGAAGTCCGACACCCAGGAGGTAGGAGAAGACGAACATCCAGGCCTGTAAGCGGGGCAGAACCAAGCAGAGAAGCGGAGTGAGAGGCAGCTCTCACGGAGGGACTCAACACCGCGAGTGCCTGAACAGGGCGCGACCCCCAAACAACGGGGGAATCCCGCAAGCCGGCGACGCTGCCGGAGAGAGGCCAGTGGCAGCCAGCAGAACCGAGTCTGGCAGAAAAGGCGGTGGGGAACCGGGGAGCGGAGGAGTGACGGTAGCCCGCGGTGATCAGAGGCCGCCATTGCTTTCTCCCAGGCCCTGCCCCCAGAGGCAAGGTCACCCAAAAGCGACCCAGGTCGCAGGCACCGGCTAGCCAACAAGTGCACCGAGATAAAAAGAATGAAAATGGCCAAAATGAAAGATCAGAACAAATTACAACTAACGGATGATGACATAGTCAACCTATCAGATGTGCAGTTTAAAATGCTTGTAATAAAAATGTTAACAAAACTGGAAGATTAGGTGGACGCAAATAATTGAACAAATGAAGAATACGATAAGAATAATGGAGGAAGATTTACAGGGAACCAACAGGGAAAAAAAGAAAGTTGGATCTCAAACCAATGGAGTGGATCAGAAGGAGGAAACAAGAATTCAAAAAAATGAGGAGGGTCTCAGGAACCTCAGAGACATTCGTAAACGACCCAACATCTGGATCATAGGGCTGCCAGAAGGACAAGAGGAAGACCAGGAAATTGAACGTATTTTTGAACAGGTAATGAAGGAGAACTTCCCAGATCTGGCAAAGGAAATAGGCTTCCTGGAAATTCAAGAAGCTCAGAGAACCCCAAAGAAGCGGGACCCAAAGAGGAACACACCAAGGCACATCATAATTACTTTACCCAAGGTCAAGAATAAGGAAAGAATCTTACAAGCAGCAAGAGAAAAGGAGACAGTTACCTACAAAGGAATCCCCATAAAACTGTCAGCGGATTTCTCAAAGGAGACCTTCCAAGCAAGAAGGGGCTGGAGAGAGATATTTCAAATCATGGAAAGCAAGGGCCTACAACCAAGAATAATCTATCCAGCAAAACTTTCATTTAGAATGGAAGGGCAGATTAAAGTGCTTCTCAGATAAGGTCAAGTTCAAGGAGTACATCATCATGCAGCCTCTACTTTATGAAATGTTAAAAAGTTTCGTATGAGGACTCAGGAGCGAAGGCACCAAAGCCAGATCAGTTACCGAGGAATTCAGATCAGTCACAGTCAAGAAGCTTGTGAGGTAAGCAAGCAAAATACAACCAGAGAAACAAAATAGAACCAGAGACCATGAAGTTTAGAACATTCTGGCAGTAACCAGAGGGGAGGGGGAAGGGGAGAAGGGGGACAAGTGTATTCAGGAACTGCTATAAAGGACACATGGACAAAACCAAGGGGGAGGGGGGAAGCAAGGGAGGGAGGTGGGTTTGCCTGGGGTGGGGTGGGGGGAGGGTAAATGCAGACAACTGTAATTGAACAACAATAAAATAATTTAAAAAAAGTATTCAGCCTTGTAATATGAAAAATAGAGACATTTATTGAAGAAGATACAAGAAACATTGTACATAGGACCATGATGCCGCTCAGTCCCCTTCAAAGTAGGGACCTCACATAGTTCTCCTAATGTCTCTTCCCAGTGTGTTCAAAACACTGCAAAATCCTTTGTTGGAATAGCCATCAGCTGCCCCATTTTATTTTCCTGAATCTCATCGTAGGTCTGAAATCTCTTCCCTTTCAAAGGTGATTTTAATTTTTGGAAAAGCCAGAAGTCTCAGGATGCCAAATCTGGTCTGTAGTGGGGCTGAGTCACCTGGGTCATTTGATGTTTCACCAGAAACTCTGCACGAGACATGATGCATGAGTGGGCACATTATGGTGATGAAGCTCCCAATCTCCAGTTGCCCATAGCTGCAGCCGTTTTCATCATATTGCATCTCTCAACCGATGACGGACATTGAGGTATTACTCCTATTAATTATATGGCCTGGATGGCGTCTCAGCCTTTTGGCTAAAATCAAGTCGTATCTGTTCTTATCAGTTTATATGGCCCAGAGAAGCATACTTGAGATGGACAACACCTTCCCAATCAAAAACAAAATGAAAATGGTTTGATCTTGCTGTACTTTGCCGTGCCTTCTTCAGGTGTAGAGAACCAGGTAACTTCCATATGACGACTGGGCCTTTGTTTCTGGATCATAAACATAGACCCATGATTCATCTCCAGTTATGACTGTCTTGAGGAAATCTGGTTTATTGCTAGAAGTTTGAATCAAGTCATTAGAAACTGCAGCACAATGTTCCTTCTGCTCTGATAGCAGCCATGGAATAAATTTTGCCATGACATAGTTCATGCCAAGATCTTGCGTCAAAATCTTGGAGACAGTAGTTTTTGGACTCCACAGATCAGCTTCTAGTTCTCACACTGTCAGTTGCTGGTCTTTGTTGACTGCAGCCCATACACGTTCAACATTCTCAGGTGTTCTGCTTGTCGCAGGCCTTCCAGAACACGGATCACTATCAACAGAGTCTCAACCATCTTTGAAACATTTGTGCCACACTTTTGTTTGTGCTGCACTCATGGCATCGTCTCTGAAAGCCTTCTGAGTCATCCGAATAGTTTCCAAGGAGGAGTGTTCAAGCTTAATGCAAAATCTGATGCACATTCATTGCTCTACTTGCTCAGTCGTTTTGATTGCAACAGCCACACAGTACACATGCTCACTCAGTGGCGTCTGCCACGCCCACTGACTCCCAGTGAAGTCGTCATTGTTCACGCATACGCATTCCAATCTAGTCTCCTTGGCTACCAGGTGACATAAATGTTGCGCAAACTGTTCTTACTATATTAACAATGGCTGGACTTTTTCCAGACAGACCTTGTATACACAGATTTAAGGGGTCCTTTTTCAAGCTCTCTCCTTTCTGCGATTGCCTCTGCTCTTCAGTTAACAGGATTCCGTCCTGGTCCTGTGATCAGAGAGAGAGTTTTCACCCTGGCTGGTGTGACTCAGTGGATTGAGCACCAGCCTGTGAAGTGAAAGGTCACCGGATCGATTCCCGGTCAGGACACATGCCTGAGTTGCGGTGTAGGTCTCCAGTTGGGGCCGTGCAAGCAGATCGATGTTTCTTTCCCTCTTTCTTCCTCCCTTCCCTTTGCTCTAAAAATAAATAAAGTCTTTTTTAAAAAAAGTTTTCTCTCCTGTGCTGCTTGCAGCTGTTGCAGCTTTACAACTGTGGCAGAGCTCAGGTTAACACTGGCAAGAAAGTAGAACAACCCCAATAAACAGTAAACTGCACTCCCGTATGAATTGCTTCTTCCCATTTTGACTTCCCTCCCTAAATTGTATACTTTTGCTTGTTTTTTAGAGTCCTCGGGTAGTTGATTTTTGTATTTTATCCACAGTTTTTAGTTGTAATCGGGGGAGTGAAAGGCCATAGTGGTCTTAGTCCACATTGGACAGCACCAGAAGTCTCCATTCTTACATTTTTTGTTTATCAGACATATTGTTTTTCATTCAAGAAAAATACTTTTGCCAGCTATAGAATTCTGAGCACTTATGTTATTTTCTCCCATCACTTCAAAGGTATTTTTCCATTGCTTCTGGTTTCCATATTTCTGATGAGACGTCAACTATCAGTCATTCTTGCTCCTTTGGGGGGAAAATGTTATTTTTTTCCCAGCTATGTTTTTTTTATTTTCTTTATTTATATTTTAGAGAGGGGAAGGCAGAGAGAAAGTGAGGGAGAGAAACATCAGCATATGACTGCCTCCTGTGTGCCCCTACTGGGGACCTGGCCTGCAACCCAGACATGCACCCTGCCTGGGAATCAAACCATGACCCTTTGATTCGCGGACTGGCACTCAATCCACTGAGCCACACCAGCCAGGGCTCTCCTGGCTATTTTAAAGATTTTTATTTATTTATTTTTAGAGAGAGGGGAAGGGAGGGAGACAGAGAGGGAGAGAAACAGCAATGTACGGTTGCCTCTCACATGGCCCCCACCGGGGACCCGGCCTGCAACCCAGGCATGTGCCCCAACCGGGAATCGAACCGGGACCCTCCGGCTCCCAGCCCACGCCCAATCCACTGAGCTACACCAGCTGGGCTCCCCTGGCTATTTTAAAGACTATTTTTTTTTTGGCTTTTGTTTTTGGCAGTTTTACTGTGGTGTATTTTTCTTCATATTTCTCCTGTTTGGGGTTCAGGGTTTCTTGAATCTCTGAATTGATGTCTTATGTCATAACTGGAATATCTTCAGCCATTATGTCTCTTGAAAAAAACCTTTTTCTTCAGGTATCTATACATTAAAGTGCATAAACCTCAAGTGTATAACTAGATCAATTTTAACACGTGAAAACTATTACCAGGATGATCATCACCTGGATCAAGATACAGAACGTTTTGGAAACACTTATGTTCTTTCCTAATAAATAACTATCCCACCTGCATGTACATAGAGGTAGCCACTATTTTGACTTTTAATAGTATTATGTTGTTCTTGATCGTCATACAAATAGAATCATACAGTTTGTGGCCTTTTGCATGTGGTCTGTTTTTTTAACTACTTTTTTATTTTTCAATTGCAGGTGATATATATTAGTTTCAGGTGTACAACCTTGTAATTAGACATTTATTTAATTTATAAAGTGATCACCCTGCAAAGTATAGTATGCATGTGACACCATACCTAGTTATTACAGTATAATTGACTGTGTTTCCTATGCTGTACTTTACATCCCTGTGACTGTTTTTATAACTGGCAGTTTGCACATCTTAATCCCTTTTTCACCCATCCCCCTGCCTCTCTCCCATCTGGTAACCATCTGATGTTCTCTGTATCTATGAGTTTGTTTCTTTTTTATTTATTCATGTATTTTGTTTGGTAGTTTCCACGATAGATGAAATCATTTTGTATTTGCCTTTCTCTGTCTGACTTGTTTCACTTAGCACAGTACTCTTCTAGGTCCATCCATGCTGTTGCAAACGGCAAGATTTCATTCTTTTTTTATGTAATAAAAATGTAGTATTCCATTTTATGTAGGTACTATATCTTTCTTCATTGGCTAATCGATGGACACTTAGGTTGCTTCCATATCTTAGTTATCATAGTAATGCTGGCTCTGGCTGGTATGACTCAGTGGATTGAGTGCCAGCCTGTGAACCAAAGGGTCGCTGGTTCGACTCCCAGTTAGGGCTCATGCCTGGGTTGTGGCCCAGGTCTCCAGTAGGGGGTGCATGAGAGGCAACCACACAATGATGTTTCTCTCCCTCTCTTTCTCCTTCCCTTTCTTTCTCTCTAAAAATAAATAAATAAAATCTTTAAAAAATTTTTAAAAATATTGCTGCAATGAACAAAGAGATGCATGTGTTTTTTTTAATTAGTGTTTTGGATTTCTTCGATAAATAGCCTGACGTAGAATTGCTGGGTTCTTCTTTGTCCCTTCTAATAGCCTTTGTTTTTAAAGTCTTTCTTTGTCTGAAAGAAGTATTGATACCCCATCTTTTTCTTTTTCATTTCCATTTGCATGAAATATTTTTCCATCCCTTTACTTTCAGTCTGTGAGTGTCTTTCAATCTGAATGGGTCTCTTGCAGGCAGCATATGTATTGGTCTTGTTATCTATTCAGCCCCCTATGCCTTTTGATTGGAGTACTTAATCCATTTACATTTAAGGTAGTTATGGATAGGTATGTAGTTATGCAGTTACTGCAATTTTGTCATTCATATTTTTTATCTTTTTTCTTCCTGCTTTTCTTAAAGAAGTCTTTTAAATATTTCTTGTAATACTGTTTGGTCATGATGGACTCCTTTAGTTTTTCTTGTCTGGGAAGTTCTTTATGTGTCCTTTGATTCTCAATTATAGCCTTGATGGGTAGAGTAATCTTGGTTTTATGTCCTTGCTTTCATCACTTTGAATATTTCCTGTCAATCCCTTCTGGCCTGCAAAGTTTCTGTTGAGACATCAGCTGACAGTCTTTTTTTAAAAAGGTAGTGAGGGAGGAGGTGGAGAGAGAGAGATAAGACAGACAGACACATTGATTTGTTGATTCGCTTATTTATGCATTCATTGGTTCATTCTTTTATGTGCCCTGCCTGGGGATCAACCCACAGCCTTGGTGTATCAGGATGATGTTCTAATCAACTGAGATACCCGGCCCCAGGGCAGCTGACAGTCTTAAGAGACCTCCCCTCTGAGTAACTAACTGCTTTCTCTTGATGATTTTAGGGTTCTCTCTTCATCTTTAGCCTTTGCCATTTTAATTACGATGTGTCTCAGGGTGGGCCTCGTTGGGTTTATCTTTTGGGGGACTCTCTGCCCTCCTGGTTTGTATGTCTGTTTTCTTCTCCAGGTTAGGGAAGTGTTCTGTCATTATTTTTTCAAATAGGTTTTTAATTCCTTGCTCTCTCTTCTCATTCTGGTACCCCTATGATGCGAATATTGGTACATTTGATTTTGTTCCTAGAGGTGCCTTAAACTATCCTCTTTTTTTTGGATCTTTTTTCCTTTTTGCTCTTCTAATTGAGTGTTTTCTATTACCTTGATTTCTAAATCACTGATTCGATCTTTCCCTTTACCTAGTTTACTGTTGATTTCCTCTAATGTATTCTTCATTGTAGTTACTGCATTTTTAATTTCTGACTGGTTCGTTTTTGTATTTTATCTCCATTTTTGTTTCCTATCTCTTTGTTGAAGTTTTCAGCAAGTTCGTGTACTCTTCCCCTAAATTGATTGAGGATTGTTATAACCAGTGCTTTGAACTCTGCATCTAATAGGTTGTTTCTCTCAGTTTTGTTTAATTCTTTTTCTGGAGTTTTGTTCTTTCATTTGGGACATGTTCTTTGTCTCTTCATTTTTGTGGCCTCCCTATGTTTGTTTCTGTGTATTAGGTAAATCTGCTATGTCTCCTGGTCTTGGTTGAGTGGCCTTATGTAATAGGTGTCCTGTGGGGCTCAGTGGCACAGTCCTCCTGGTCACCTGAGCTGGTGGCTCCACTTATGTCTTGTGTGGGTTGTGTGTGCCCTCCTGGTCTAGTTGAGCCTTGATTGCTGTGCCATGTCCATGGGAGGGACTGACCCCCAGGCTGCGAGGACTGGCCATGACTTCAGCAGAGGAGCTGTTTCAGGGTCTGACCCTGTGGAGCAGGATTTGCTTTAACATGGTTCTGGTGTGTGCCAAATCCATCCTTTGGGTGAATGTGTCATTTGTGGAGGTGACTAGATGGTGCTCTGGTAGGACCTGAAGTTAACCATGGGGTGTGTTGGTTCTTGGGCCTCATGGGAGGTGCTCCGGTGCAGAGCAAGGTCAGCTGCTGCTTGTGTCCAGCCCAGGGTTACCTGGTGTGGGCTACAAAGTGATCTGTGACAGTAACCACTTGCGGTGGGCTTGGAGGTGCTTGGGAGAGGCTAAGCTGGGAACCATGGCTGGCTGCCAGTAGTGCCCGGCTAGGAGCCACTTAGGAGGCGGTATGGGGCATGCTAAAGCCAGCAGCTGCTTGTTTGGGATTTGTGAACCTTTGGAAGATTTTAGTGATGTTGCAGCACAGGCTAAGACAGGCCAGCTGTATGGGAAAACCTCTGGAAGCAGCTTGGGTGGGATTCAAGTTGCATGGGGTGAGGTCTCAGGGAATCACTAGGGTGGGGCTAACAGTGTTAGACGGGTTGATGCAGACTCAAGACCTGGTGCCCACCTGTTTCAGCAGGCTGTGTGGGGGTGGAGGCGCTCAAAAACGGAACAAAATGGCTGAGAAGGCAGCCTTTCTGGCACTCACCCTAAAGTCAGACCATTGAGTTCGTCTCCGTATTTCCCTAGCATTTTTCAAGCAGCCCCAGTGCTGGATCTCAGAATGAGTGAGTCTGTCAGTGAGTAAATCTCTGCGCAAGCCCTTTACGAGGAACATCTGGTACTCCAGCAGCCCTTTCTCTCACTCAGCCACAGTGCCTACTGCTTTTCACAGCAAGAAGTTTTGGGGACTTATATTCCCAGCCCTGGAATCCTGGGCTGGGGAGCCCAGTGTCAGGCTGGGACCCCTCTCTCATCAGAGAGGGGGACCTCTGCAGCCAAGATTTCCCTCCTGTTTCTCTTTCTCAATTTTGGGTGTGGCATGCCTCTACCCCTTCTACCAGCTTGCGATGTTTTTTTCTGTATATCCGTAGTTATAATTCTTCGGTTTGCTTAATCTATAAGTGGTTCTCTATGGTAGTCATTCTGTAGTTTAGTCATAATTTTGATATGGTAGTGGGAGAATGCAAGCCCATGTATACCTACCCCACCATCTTGATTGGAAGTCTCACTTCTGGTCTGTTTAATCATTTTATCTGTGAGACTCATCCATGTTGTCCTATGCATTAGTAGTTACATTTTAATGCTTTGTATATTGTATTTGATGTATATTGTACCATGATTTCTTTATCTCTTCTATAGTTGAGGGATACTTGGGTTGTTTCTGGGTTTAGGCTATTGTGAATGAATAATACATTTTCTAACTAGATACTATATGTCTTTTGTTGGACATGTGGATTAATTTCTCTTGAGTATATCTATGAGTGAAGTCACAGAGTTTTTTAAAAAATATTTTATTTATTTTTAGAGAGAGGGGAAGGGAAGGAGAGAGGGAGAGAAACATCAATGTGTGGTTGTGTCTCGCATGCCCCTACTGGGGATCTGGCCCACAACCCAGGCTTGTGCCCTGACTGGGAATTGAACCAGTGACCCTTTGGTTTGCAGGCCCACACTCAATCCACTGAGCACCAGCCAGGGCAAGTCACAGAGTTTTTGCATAGCCTTATTTCTAGAGCATGAAGTTTCATTGGCTATTATTCTTTAAATATTTATATATGTTAGACCTTCACATTTCATCTTTATGACTTTTTTAACCTTTATTTTGTATTTTCTATTTTTTATCTTTATTTCCTTCAGATCTGTGTTCTAGTTCACTTATTTTTCTCTTTAATTGGGTCTAATCTGTTGAAATTCATTGAATTTTTAATTTTTTTTTTTAGTTTGTTATATCTATTTGGTAATTTTTCATTGTTTTCAGTTCTTTGAAAGTTTTCTTTTAAATCTCCTAACAGATCAAATATATTTCATTTTATAGTTTTTTAAAGATTTTATTTATTTTTAGAGAGAGGGAAAGGAGGGAGAAGGAGAGAGAGAAACAGCAATGGGTGGTTGCCTCTCATGCGTCCCCTACTGGGGACCTGGTCTGCAGCCCAGGCATGTGCCCTGACTTGGAATCAAACCAGAGACTTTTTGGTTCACAGGCCAACACTCAATCCACTGAGCCACACCAGCCAGCACTGATCAAGTATATTTTAAAGTCTGCCTCTAATAGTTCACATATCTGGATTTATTGTAGATCTCTATTATCTGTTTTTTATCATTTCCTTCTATTTTTATCATATCATTTTCTTGTGCATTTTTATTTGAATGCCAGACATTGTATGTGAAAAATTGTTGAAATGTTATAAAGGCATTTTCCTTATAAGAGGCAGGCAACTAGTGGTACTGACAGTCCTGGATCACCTGAATTCGGTTACAGAAATTGCGATTAGAGGAATTTGTGATGGTTGTATTATTGTAAATTCCTTTGTTACCTTCAGAAGTGGCTCTTTGGGCACGCAATCTAAAGTGCCGAGTTTGTCCTGGCTGGGTGGCTCAGTTAGTTGGAACCTGTCCCATAAACTAAAGGGTTGCAAGTTTGATCCCTGGTCAGAGCACACACCTAGGTTGTGGCATTGGTCCCAGGTTGGGGTGCGTGCAGAAAGCAACCAGTCAGTGCTTCTCTTTCACATCTATGTTTCTCGCTCCCACCTTCCCCTTTAAGAATCAACAAAACATTTCCTTGGGTGAAGATAAAAAAACAAAGTGCAGAGTTTTTACCAGGAGTCCCTTTGCATAGTGGATCCAGGATTCTTAACTTTTACTACCCTATCTTATGGCTCTCAAACACTCTGCTCCGCTTCTCAGTCTCACATCTGTTTCTTTGGGAGTTGGCACGTTCTTCTAGAGAAGAGCTGTTCCAGATGCTGCACTCATCACTCCAAGTGTCCTCATTCTGGTCCTGGGCCCTGTCATTCTTTTTGCTTTGTTCTCCAGTGCCTTCAAGTAGACGTCTTTAATATTTTGGTCTCATTTTTTAAATTCTCAATAGAAAGGTTGGTACATGTTATCCAAATCACTACTACTGGAAACAGAATTCTGACAATAATTTTTAAATGCCTAAACAAGTTTGTTTTGATTTCTTTTATAATTGTTATGAGTCATCAACTTTCACATGAATCCTTGCTGAGGAACATTAAAACTAATTCAAGGGAGTTTGGAGTTCAGTGATGCAGTCATTTGTTTATTGCTGTTTAGTTAACCATCTTAGGAGATTTCAGCTCTTCAGAAGAGATTAATTTATCCGTTAAACTGTGTAGTTTTTTGTGGACAGTTTAAATTTTTATTTTTTAGCTCCTTTAAGATTAATATTCATAACTAGGTCACATGGATTGAAATCTGTGTCTAGAGGCCCATATAGCGCTGTCCGCTCCTGGGCGGCAGCACGCTGTTCTGGGGACTCAGTGCTGCTTCGTGTTGTCTGAGAGCCTGAGGCCGTGTGCACCGCAGGTGCGCACACATCGGTGGAATGAGTGATGAGTGGGTTACGATGCACTAATAAAACATAATTATGTACATTAAATAAGCAGAGATGGAAGTAGTTTCAGAATAACCAGTTTCCTAACTGTTATTTTCTGCGTGTGCATTTTTTTTTAAGATTTCTGCTCTTGTCCTAAGAGCCCAAGCATCTGAGATCTTACTTGAAGAGTTACAACAGGGGTTTTCCCAAGCAAAGAGGGATGTTCAAGAACAGATGGTAAGTTAATATTTAAAGAAACGTTAACTATGTTAAATATTGTCCTTTTTGTTCTATCTTGAAATCATCTTTGATATGAGTTTATCTCTCAGGCCCAAGTGGTTACTACTGTGTTCTCCAGGGCCTATAGAACGTCAATAATGGACAAGAGTATGTAGACATTATTATGTAAAGACATTTCTTTTTTAAACCCCCAATATTCTAATTTTTCACTTATTTATTTTTCTGATTTGGGAAACTAAAGAGAATAAACTATGGACCACTGTTTAATTTTCAGTTCTAAATACTAAAAATTGAAATCTCTCAAAGCCCTAGCAGGCACAGCTTATAAGCAGTGACGCTTTTCCTGGACAGCTAGTTTGCTTAAAATAGCCTCATAATTGCACATGAGTCACGGTGAAAATACACCGCACTGCTGTGGTGCTGGGGAGCTTAGAGAAGGCTGTTAATTTTGAGATGGGTGGGGGTAGAGAGCTTCTGGGAGAAGAGCTGGCTGGAACCTTTGCAAACAGTTGCCCAAATTTGGGCCTCCTAGGCAGTCTGACTACATTTGCCTTATTCTTCCTTTTTTCTCAAAGTTGAGACCCTGCATCTGATGGCCTTTGTAAGTTACAGCATAGTTGGCTCTGCTGGGACGGTCCTACAGAGTTGCTGCTTCCACAGCTCTCCCCGGGATGAGCAGAAGAAAAAGCCTTGGGTCGTGTGGTGGTGGTTTGCTTCTGGTTGGCATTGGATCAATATCTGAAAGACCGTTCGAGCTGATTCCTAAATATTAGCCTTGGTCTATGAGGAAGCATCTCATCCTAATGATTGACCATAGAGAATTTCATGATTTTTCATTGATTAGACAATATAAAATAATGATTGTTGATCTAAAAACCACTGTGTTAAATGCTGACCAAGATCCAGTGCTAGCCTTCTTACATTCTTCCGCCCCCTCTCATCTTTTTTCTTACCTTTTTAAACCATTGCTTTTGCCAACATTTTGCGAAGTTGATTCCTCTAAAAATGAATGTATTGTAGGTGACATTGAAGAATTACTGAAATTAAGACTGAGTACCTTACCATTTTCTTGAAATTACCTTCGAAGTTTTTTTATGTTGAGAAAGAAAAACTCAACTTCTTTTTGGTCCTTTTTTATTGAATTTATTGGGGTGACATTGGTTAATAAAATTATATAGGTTTCAGGTGCACAATTCTATAATACCTCATCTTTATATTGTATTGTGTGTTTACTACCCTAAATCAAGTCTTCTTCCATCATTGTTTAACCCCCATACCCTCTTCTACCTACCCCCGTCCACCTTTCCCTCTGGTATCAACATACTGAGAAACTCAGTTTCTTATGCTGCTTTAGAGAATAGTAGCTATGACAGTGTTGGGATCATAATATTTCTAACTTTTTATTTTGAAAAATTTCAAACTTAAAGAGAGATTTAAGGAATGAACACACATAAAATCTTTTAGATTTAGCAGTTGTTAATATGTTGCCACATTTTTCATACTTGCAGTTGCTTCTCAGTCTCTTTCATATAAATGTATATACAGGGTGGGGCAAAAGTAGGGTTACAGTTCATATGGAAAGTAATATAATAATAATATAAGTTCTGTTTCGTGTACTTATACCTGTAAACCTACTTTTTGCCTCCACCCTGTATATTTTTCAGAACAGTTTGGAGTTAAGTTGTAGACATCATATACTCCTAAATATTTCAGTATGTGTTTCCTAAGAGCAAAAAATACTGTTTTGCTTAACGGTACTGTTATTACTAGTTGACCCTTGCACCATGGTGTAGGCATTAGGGATGCTGACCCTAGCACAGTTGAAAATCCACATGTAACTTTCAACTCTCCCAAAACATAACTACTGATAGCCTACTGTTAACTGAAAGTCTTACCAGTAACATAAACAGTTGATTAACTTATATTTTGTATGTTTTATGTATTACCATATTTTTTGGACCATAAGACGCAGCTAGGTTTTTAGAGGAGGAAAATAGGGGAAAAAATTTTGAAGCAAAAAATGTGGTAAAATATTTAATAACATAAGGAACATAGTATTTCACCAAGGTAAATGTAAACAGCCAGGTAAGCTACATTCAGACTATAAGATGCACCCCCATTTTCCTCCCAAATGGCGGGGAGAAGTGCATCTTATAGTCTGAAGAATACGGTATATACTGTATTCTTAAGTTAGAAGAAAATGTTATTAAAATCATAAGGAAGAGAAGATACACTTACAGTACTCTTTGTATTTATTGAAAAAAATCTGCATGTAAGAGGACCTGCACAGTTCAAACTTTTGTTGTTCAGTGTAATTGTAATCCCCAAAAGTTTTGGATTGTTTTTTCATGATAGTTTCAATTTTTTTGATTGAGGAACCAATCAGGCGTCATGTATCGTATTTTGTTATTAGGTCACTTCAGTCTCCTTTAATTTAGAACAGTCGCCTACTTTTTTTTTTTTATTTTGCTTTTATGACATTAACGTTTTTTAAGAGTCCAGAACAATTGCCATATAGAATGCATTTGTCTAATTATTTCTGCATGATTAGATTTAGGTTAGACATTTTGGCAAGACTACTATATAGATGAAATTATTCAATGGGAAGTTTATAACATCAAGATGCATCTTATGGGTGGTTCCACTATTGACTATTGGCAATGTTAAATTTGATCACTTAGTTAAGGTGGAGACAAAATAATTTCATCAATATTGCCACCACAGTGAACTGACCACATGAAGTTCAACATTTCTTTGTAGTCCTTTTTGCCCCTAGAGTGTACCCCTAGTAAGGATTTTTGGTCTGGGTACTGTGAGTTACTTGAGTTTTCTCTTTGTGTTTGTACTATCGATTTGATAACATGGTTAGCTCCATTTGTTTCTTTCTTGTATTACATTTTTGGATTTTTTCTTTTTTAATTATTTTTTTGAACATGCAGTATGGTTCATAAATCCAAACTAAAAAAATGTATAAATAATCAGGAGTTTCACTTCCATTCCCTATTCTTTCACCCCGTTATCATCCACTCCCATCCATGATCATTTAAATTTATTTTTTATCTTTGTTTTTTGTCTTTACAAACAAATATGTACACATTATTTTTCCCTTCTTTCATATCTGAAAGGTAGTGGGATGCCAGATTTTGTTGTAAATGAGTTGAAAGTGAGCATAAAGCACAACTGATTCTCATTTAAAGATAAATAAGAGCCAGTAGAATTAACCAAAGTTTATGCATGACCCTGCCTGCTTGCCAGCAGCCGATTTGTCCTTCAGGACCCAGTGATCACCTTCTCTGTGAAATGTTCTCCCCTAGTTAGGTGTCCTGTGTGCTTTTACCACTGCTCTACCCACTCCGTCACAGCGCTTGTGGAACAGGTGGTAATTTTTGGTTTACTTATCTTTCCCTCCACTGCACCATGAGTTTCTGCAGGGCAGTCTGTTTTTTATTCTCTGTGGTCATCAAAACACCTAGCAGAGAGTAGTAGCTACTAAGTAAGTATTGGATGAGTGACTAATCTAAATTTATGTATGTGTAAAACAGTAGAAGTTAAATACTTTTGTAGAATTTTATTTTATATTCAGATTAGTTAGAATAACTTTTATGTTGACACAAATTCATGTGAAGTACTGAAAATTGTTTTATACATCAGCAAGCAGAAGTAGGAGCTTGTCTCAATTTAAGAATGAGCTTCTCAAGGGTCCTGTATTTCCTAAACATATACCCTCTTGATGATATCTAATATTGGGGGTTCTTAGGCCATTGACAGTGATCCTGAGGTTGAACGTAGGTATATGTAATGAAAAATGAAAACACTGCTTTTTGTTGCTCCCTACTTCCTGTTAAATGCATTCTGTCAGGAAATAGGAGTTGTCCGGGAGTGTGTGCTCTATTTGATGTAAGTCTCGTGTCAAACACCTTCATCTACCTAGAGATACTGTTCCTTCTGTAGTTCAGGGATATAGGGGAAGAGATTCATTACTTTTAGGCTTTTGGTAGAAGCCGGAGAAGGAGCTCAGATAACTTGCTTCATTGCTGTCCCCCTCAGTATGTGTAAAGCTGCAAGTCAAAAAAACCTCTGAGCTGCTAGTTGCAAGTCTTACAGAGCTTTCCGTACCCTCCGTCCTCAGCCCTCCTTTGGCTTGGCCTTAAGTTTCTCTGGTGCAGCTATCAGCAGATAGGATTTAACTTTCTCGCTGTGATTAGTATCTGTTTCTATTTTAGGCAGTGCTGATGCAGTCACGGGAACAGGTTTCAGAAGAGCTGGTGAGGTTACAAAAAGATAATGACAGTCTTCAGGGAAAGCATAGCTTGCATGTGTCATTACAGCAAGCAGAAGACTTCATTCTCCCAGACACTATAGAGGTAACTTATTCTTGACATGATCAAAAGTGTAAACGAGTACATTTTCTAAAATGGCTATACATTCTTGTTTGTTTTTTTTTAAACAGGTTTGCTTGAGATACAATTAACATACCAAGTAATTCACTCATTTAAAATGTATAATTCCGTGGTTTTTAGTGTACTCTCAGATATGTGGCCATCACCACAATCAATTTAGAACATTTTCATCACCTCAGAAAGATACTCCTTACCCTTTCTTTATTCCTTCACCCCACAGGCTTAAGCAACTGCTAATCTACTTAGTGTCTGTGGATGGCCCTGTGCTGGACACATGAATGGAATCATACAATTTGCAGTCTTTTGTGACTGGCTTTTATCACATAGCATACTATTTTCAAGGTTCATTCATGTCGTGGCATGTATCAGTCCTTCATTCCTTTTTATGGCTGAATATTTTGTTATCCATTCGTCTGTTGACGGACATGGGGGTTGCTTGCACTTTGAGACTTTCATGAATAATGTTGCTGTAACATTCACGTGCGGGTTTTCCTGCGGACCTGTGTTTTCATTTCTCTTGAGGTCTAAACCTAGGGGTGGGATTGCTGGGTCATAAGAACTCAGTCTTTAATTATTTTAGGATTTCTCCACATCCTTACCAACACTTGTTTCACTTTTTGATTATAGCCACCCCAGTGAGTGTGAAGTGGTATCATTGTGGTTTTGATTTGCGTTTTCCTAATATCTGATTGAGCATCTTTTCGTGTGTTTATTGGCTCTTTGTATATATTCCTTGGAGAAATATCTATTCATATCCTTTGCTCATGTAAAAATTTTTTTATTGAGTTGTAAGAGTTCTTTATATATTCTCCATGTTAAGTCCCTTATCGGGTAAATTACTATTTGCAGATATTTCCTCCCATTCTGTGGATCGTCTTTTTCACTTGATGCTCCTTTGAGGCACAAAACTTGTTTGTTTTTTTTTTATCTTCACCTGAGGACATTTTTTTTCCCATTGCTTTTTAGAGAGAGGGGAAGGCAGGGGCGGGAGAGGGGAGGGAGAGAAAGAAAGATACATCAGTTGGTGGCCTTCTGTAACACGCCCTCACTGGGGACCTAACCTGCAACCTGGGTATGTGCCCTGACCAGGAATCAAGCCCGTGACCTTTTTTGGTATATGGGACAGTGCCCAAACAACTGAGTCCCGCTGACCAGGGCAAATTTTTTATTTTTATTTTTATTTTATTTTTTAAAATATTTATTTTCAGAGAGAGGAGAAGGGAGGGAGAAAGATCAATGTATGGTTGCCTCTCACATGGCCCTCAGTGGGGACCTGGCCTGCAACCCAGGCATGTGCCCCAACTGGGAATTGAACCGGGACCCTCTGGTTCCCAGCCTGCGCTCAATCCACTGAGCTACACCAGCCGGGCCAGATTTTTTATTTTTGATAAAGTCCAAGTTACCTATTTTTTCCTTCTGTTGCTAGAGCCTTCACTGTTATATCTATATCTTTGCCAAATTAAAGGTCTGTAAGTTATTCTTGCAGGACCAGATAGAGAATGCACCAGGAATTAAATGTTTGAAGGGATCACCAAGCTGGATTCTTGTAATGTTTGTTTTTCTGTTTAGCACTTAAAAGAGTGTATACCACAGTTGCCCTCCTCTGATTTCCAGTGACTTTTCAACACTTCAGTTACTTCCATTCTGCTGTGGTTGAGTGAGTCTGGGTTGCAAAACCAGGTTTCCCGGAGACGTTCATAACTACCTCCTAACTTTCTCCAACCTTTAGTACCATACATTTTAATATTGTTTAATGTTTTAAAAAATATTATCTTAGGCTAAACCCATCTAAACACTATAGACAGTATAGGCAAAGATGAGATTTCTTAGAGCAATTTTCAAAACAAAATAGAAAAATGTTACTCATAAAATCCTTTTGTACTCTTATTTTAAAAATTGTAATTGTTAAAAATTATTTACAAATCAAACATTACATAAATTTGTAGTTTTGTAAGTAACACTTTTCCCTAAGCTTACCTCTACACCCTCTACAATCTGAACTTTATTCTTTTTTCTTCTTTCCCGTATGTACACATTAACATCACTATTATTTTGGGGTTTCATTTTACTCATTCACAGGGGCCTACCTTGCCATTAGCTCCGGGCTTTCCCTCTCATTCCCCACCCTCCCCCTGGGCTCAGCTCAGGTGCTGCTACTCTCCAGAGAGGGCTCTCTCCTTTCTGAACTGGTGACTGATCTTATTGAGGGGAAAGTTCTGGGGACCTCTCTGTTTTTGCATACTACTTAACACCGTTAAAATTTTCTCTTTGGCAGGAAAAATTTTCTCTTCCATGTTCTCTAGAAAGTGTTTATTCCTAAATTTAAAAAAAACCCAAGAAGCCTAGAATGATGTAACCAGTCTTGCCTGTAAGCCTTGATTCTTACACCTACTTGAGCAGTAAATACTTTGAAACACTTGTTACAGTTTTTTATATTTTTCCTGCTGTTCTTTATATACGTTTGCTAGTTATCTAAGAATCCCAATTTTTTGCTTTACAGTTGTTTTATGATATAATTGGGAGGACTTAAAAGTAAACAGTTAAAACTTAGGGAAGCCCTGACTAGTGTAGCTCGTTGGCCGTTGTTTCACAAAGCAAAAGGCACCAGTTCGATTCCTGGGCAGGGCACATGCCTGGGTTGTGGGTCCCATCCCCAGTCGGGCCACGTATGAGAGAGAACCGATCAGTGTTTCTCTTTTACATCAGTGTTTCTCTCCCTCTCCTTTTCCCTCCCTTTCCCTATCTCTAAAAATAAATAAATAGTCTTTCAAAAAATTTAGGGAAAAAATAAGATTTAAATTGAATTTATTATAGCAAACAGCTAATTGCCTTAGAAAGCCATTCTTTGTCATACTTGCCTCTAGCTGAACATAGTACTTTGCTTGTGGTAGATGTTCAATAAGTGGTTGAATGAAAAAGTAAAAAATTTTTATCTTATTAGAGTTCACACTTTGTTTCTGAGTTTGTTTCTTTGGTCCTTATACCTAACTCTCCTCGAATTTAAGCAATTAATAGTAGACGCTCCTAAAGCTATTCATGGTGAACCCCACATTGTAAGTAACTTGACATTTTTGTTTTTCTGTTTATGAAACAATTTTGAGGGAAAAGTAAATAGTTCACAATACACACTTTTTGGGCTGGAAGTGTCTTATTTCTATAATATGCTGAATGTTAACATGACATGCATGATACCTGCCCCTTGAAGCCCCAAGTGGGGTGGAACTGGAAGTCTAATTTTTGAATCATTTAAAACAACATCTGAGCCTTGGTGGGTGTGGCTCAGTTGATTGGAGCACTGCCCTGTAAACTGAAAGGTTGCAGGTTCAATCCCCAGTCAGGGCTCATACCTATGTGGTGGGTTCTATCCCCGGTTGGGGTGCATGTGGGATGCAACTGATCGATGTTTCTCTTTCTCTCCCTTCCTTTCTCTCTGAAGGCAGTGAAAAATGTCCTCGGGTGAGGATTTAAAAAACAACAACAACAACAACACACATATCTGAAATTCTGGTTACAGAAAGTCTTTAGTCTCTTTTTTTCCTTTCACTCCCCCACAAACTGAATAGCCATTTGTTTCTTGAATCCAGGAACTCCGAGAGTTGGTATTAAAATACCGTGAGAATATCATTAATGTGCGGACAGCAGCAGACCACATGGAAGAAAAACTGAAGGCTGAAATACTTTTCCTAAAAGAGCAGATTCAGGCGGAACAGTGTTTAAAAGAGAACCTTGAAGAAACTCTGCAATTAGAAATAGAAAACTGCAAGGAAGAAATAGGTGAATATAAAAGTGATGTAGTTTAGAATTGGAGGCACTAAATAAAACTTTTTTTCTGATTATAAGAATACCTGGTCATAGAATGTGGAAAACGGAAAACTACAGGAAAGAATTAAGTAAGGGCTCAGTCCATTTTTCCAGATGTTTTGATATATCCAATAATTGGGAGGGAAAAAACCCCCAAACTCAGTCTTTTTAGGAGCACTAATGGCCTCTCTCTGGCAATTACTAAAAGATGGGAAAGCTCACACTTGAACTCAGACCACTGGGGAATGTGACTAGATAGGTGGCATTTCCTTGCAGAACTTTGATGGGTTAACAGACTTCTGTGGGGAATATCTCCACTGCGCACCCAGAGATAGATGTGGATATTTGATAAATGTACGAGTTTATGATAATAGTGTTCATTTGTGTAGATTCTGCCTCTTCCTGAGCTTGATTATGATGATGATTGGTTGGTGACAATTTTGAGAAAAGGGTGTTGGTTTTTTCCCCCCATGCTCAGTATATATCTAACTTCTTTCTTTATATGAGATTGAACTTACAGTAGGAAAGGGGGAGTGGTAAGAAAAAGATTTAAGTTCACAATAATAAATGCTAACACTTCTCCCTCTTTTTTCCTTCTAGCTTCCATTTCTAGCTTAAAAGCTGAATTAGAAAGGATAAAAGTAGAAAAAGGACAGGTGAGTTTCATGAGTTTCAAATTAATCCCATCAACAACCTAGTTATGGTTGAATAGCTAGTTAATTGACTCCCACTGTGCTAGACCCAAGGAATAAAATGTAGTTATGACATGTCCCTGCCTTCAGGGGACTTCTCTGTAGTGGAAAAAATACAGTGGGAAAAGGGATGATGATAATAGAGACCATATTGACAGTCTGCTCTGAGTCAGGCTGCTTGTTGACAAGAGGAGGTACAGGGAAGACTGAGATGCAGGTACAGCCTGGAGTTTCCACGGTAGTGGGAAGACAGGCAAGGCGTGGTCGTGACATGATATATACTTCAACCTACAGTAGAAAGATGTAGTCTTTTACACATGGAAAGTGATGTTTTCTAGCTGGCTTAGAGTCCTCAATATGACCCCACTCAACTCTCTGTCTTCAGTGTTCATTGACTCAATGAGTTTTGCCTCCCCGGCCCCTCCCTTCACATACCCTTGGCTTCGCCAAGCCCCACCTCTGACCTCTCACTTCAGCCCCCTATTCCCTGATTACCTTCGTAGCTTACCATCCTTCCAGGACTGAAATCCCATGAGCCCAACTGTCTGTGAGTACCTCATTCAGACCTTCAGTTCTCTGAACTTTTCCTTTTTTTCCTGCATTAGTGGCTTATGACTTCGCTTTCTTCTCTTCTAAGCTGTATCTTCTGTGGCTTGCTTCTAGTCTCCCACCAGTACACCTGCAGGTCCATGACTTCTTGTGTTTCTGCTGCCCTCACTCGATACCGCCCAACTCTGGAGTGATCCCGGCGTGCACCTGCTCTGCCTCTGCCCCAGCTGCCGACGCCCCTGGAATGAGTCACGCTGCCCACTCTGGCCATCAGCTGGGCCTCAGGTGTTAGTCAGCCTTTCATTTGGCCTTCATTGTCTCTCTCCCTCACAGTGGCTGTGTCAGACAGTCACACTCACCTCACCCCCCACTCAGATGGTGGTCTTGTACCCATCATCCGTGGGGCCGCCTTCAGCTTCCTGGCCCCTTAATTACTTTGCTTCCCAGCCTTCTCTGTCCTGTTTCGTCAGAGAAGATGACCTGGTGTTGACCAGTCTCCTATCACTGCAGTTGTGCTTCGGCTGAGTTCCTCACATCTGCAGACATCCTGTCAGTCTTCCCCACCTCTCAGTTATGGGCCTTGAACCCTCTACTTTGTGATCAGTGTTTCCGTTACATGTATGTTTCCTGTTAAGAGGAGAAAAGTTTCTCTTTGGCTTATACTTCTCAAGTTACCAGTATTCTTCTTTTTATAGCCAGGGTTCTTGAAAGAGTAATATCCACTGCCCAACTTCCCAGTCACTCCTCGCCCATGCATTCTGGCTTCTGCCTCCACTGTGGTGTTGGGGTTGCACTGGCAGAACTTACCAGAACTCTAATCATGTCCCATCCTCTCCACTCCTGCTGTTTGGGTTCCTACTTCAGTTCTCATCTGGCTTATTGTAACGCAATATTGTAACTTCTTTCGCTGCCTCTAAAATTTATCCCTTTCCAATCCATCTTCATAATAGACCACGGTGGTCTTAAAAAATTATAAACAATGTCCCAGTCTGGTTTAAAACCCTCAAATGGTTCCCTTTACCTCCAGGATCAAGTCCTTATTCCTTAGCCTCACCAGCTTCAGCCTCTGAGGTGCCAACACTGTGCTGTAGCTCGGCAAAAACTCACTGCAGTTCCTGGACACTGTTTTTATTCACGTCACCCGTTCCCTCATTTTGAAGTATCTCTCTCCATCTTCTCCCTACCATCCCTTTTCTTTCCCCTATAAAATTTTTCATCTTTTAAGGGTCAAATGTCATCTCTTCAAGGAAGCCCTTCTCCCAAATTCTCTGGCAGAATTAAATGTTTCTTCATCCATGTTCATTTGTCAGAATTATTTACATGTCAGTCTTCCCTGATTTCTCCATCTCCAGGCCTTAGAACATAGTAGGTGCCTAATAAATGTTTAGTGAAAGAAATGGGTGTTGACGAATAAATAGAAGATTCAGAGAGACCAGAGGGTGAGAAGAGCAACACAAGCAAAGCCTGAGAACTCAGGCCTTGTTCTCCAGGCCTCAGGTTCCTCCAGGCAGCATGCGCTGTCACTGCAGCCAGTCTGAGTCTCTGCTTTCTCCTGCTTTCACAGTTGGAGTCCACATTGAGAGAGAAGTCTCAACAGCTTGAGAGCCTTCAGGAAATGAAAATCACTTTGGAAGAACAGTTAAAAAAAGAAACTGCTGCTAAGGTGATATTTTTGTTGGTAATTTAATTAAAAAGCAGTGCTAAGAATGTAGGATCACACCTTGCCTATTCAAAAAATATATATTGCTACTTTAAATGCTGCCACCTTTGGAAGTTGTCAAGACTCTGCTTGCACAAAGAAAATGAGATGAGCTGGTCTCGGCAGAGTTGGGTGAGATCTGCACCGTGCCAGCTCCGGGCCTGTCACAGGCCTCGCGGCTTCTTAGGCACCGTGTGAGAGGGCCACGGAGCAAGTGTGGCCCTGCCCGTAACTACACACACTGCTTCAGAAGTGCGATTTCATTGGACTTGTCAAACACTCATCGAACCATATAGATTGCCTAACTTTTCATTATTCCCGCTAGAATTAAAGCGATGAAGCTAATTGCGGGGAAGTTTCCTAGAATCAGT
Organism: Micronycteris hirsuta; assembly: GCA_004026765.1. Lineage (NCBI taxonomy): Eukaryota > Metazoa > Chordata > Mammalia > Chiroptera > Phyllostomidae > Micronycteris > Micronycteris hirsuta. The sequence continues at coordinate 63,465 of PVJI01000615.1, forward strand.
GCCTGTATGGTCAGACCTTTAACTGTAGAGCACTGTGCATGTGTATTTGATAGTCCTTTGTTTATAAAGATGCTGCCACATGGCCCTGCGAAGTGGAGATAGCCTGGTGTATCCTCACTGAGAATTTTCATATGCTTGACTGTGGTGGTTGTCAGAGGGAGTCCCCAAAGTTTCTGTCCCTGTTGCTGTAGTAGCTCCTGATCTTAGTGGCTGCTTTTTGGTGACTGACCACTGTCACCAGGCTGCTGGGGGTGAGGGACGACCGTGTGCGTGCGTGCAGCACGTGTGCAGCACTTTCATCGTGTTTTCTTCTGGCTTTCATACTCACTTCATTTTAGGGACCTAGGCAGTTCTGACCCATGACTTTTTGACATTAATCCTCATTCAAAACTTGTATTTTTTAGGTTACTATTGAACAACTGATGTTTGAAGAGAAGAACAAAGCTCAGAGGTTGCAGACAGAACTAGATGTCAGTGAACAAGTCCAGAGAGATTTTGTAAAGCTTTCTCAGACCCTTCAGGTGAGGCATTTGGAGAACTCTTAAGAGCACCAAGCCATGGGTCTTGGTACCCAGAACTTGCCAATCCTTGACTTGGCCACTGACAGTAGCTACAGGATTAGACTGTGGCTGCCCCTATCCCAGCCCAAACACCTGCCTGGTCATTCAAGCCAAAAACCAGGTGTGTACTTCAGATTTGTGCCCCTTTCCCTCTACCTTGTTAGTCCTTAAGAGTCAAATATAAAGTTCTTAGCACACCATGTAAGACCCTTCCCAGCCAGACCTACCGCTACACTTTTTCACCTCTCCACCTTACAGTTTACATTTTATTTCTAGTGCAGAGGTGTCAGACTCATTTTCACCAGGGGCCACATCAGACTTGTGGTTGCCTTCAAAGGGACAAGATAATTTTAGGACTGTAACTATACTAGTAGTAGTATAAATGTAACTACTCCTTAACAGTTAAGGAGTTGGAATTACATTTTGCCCTTTGAAGGCAACTGCGAGGCTGATGTGGTCCCTGGTGAAAATGGGTCTGACGCCCTGTTCTAGTGTATTTTAACTACTTGTGGTTCCTTGCCCACGGCATGGTAGTCCCTCTGGTAAGCATCGTTATCTCGTCACCCCAGTTCCTTTCAAGGCTCAGCTTAGCTTTGTCCTCCCCATAGAACCCTCTGTAAGTCCTCATGCTGGGCTGCAGTGGTCCCTGTCCACCTCTGTGCTGCCTTGATGCTCCATGAATGCCTACAGTGACATCAGTATATTGTGCCGAAATTTTCTTTACTCCCCTCTGACCCCCAAGAAACATGGGTTCTCAGGGGTGAGGTGTTGGGTCTCACACCTCCATAGTCCTAGCATCTTACACTGGGTCAGCTATACAGCAACCTTTAGGAATTGCTCCATCTCATGTAAAAGAAAGTAAACCTCAGAAAATGTAGGCAGGAGCCATCTGCACTTAGCTTGCTGTATTTTTTCTCCAGGTGCAGTTAGAACGGATCCGGCAAGCAGACTCCCTGGAGAGAGTCCGGGCGATTCTGAATGACACCAAACTGACAGACATTAACCAGCTCCCTGAGACATGACACTGTCATAGCAGGACTCTAGCCTGCACTTTGGGTTTTTAACTCATCTTTAGAGCAACATTAATTATTTAACTCTTAACTAAAGAAGAAGTCACAAAAAAAGGAAGACTGGAGAAATGTTTGTTTCTAGTGGGAGAAGACTGCAGCACAGGAACAGCAAACAGGCCAATTTGCAGCAGAAAAGACCTTTCAAATGGGAACATGAACGGGACTCCAGACTTGATTCCAGTGGGTGTGGATCGGATTTGGTGATGGAGAAAGTGCTGTTTCCTTGCCTGTTTATCCAACATTTCCCTGCCCTAAAGCACTATCCCAGTAGTGTTTGGAATTACATTTCCTGTTTATACATATTGGAAGAAATAAGGTTTTTCTGTTATCTAGAGTACATCAGTAACAGTATTCAGCTAGCAAGACGTGTAGTATGCTGTATGACTATTTTATATTAAAATATGAAGTTTGAGAGCAGGCCATTGGCTAGTGACTGTATTTCCTAGCTCAGTGTTTTCTTTTTAACTATTTTAATTGCTTTGAAGGACCTTAAATGCTACTGAAACTTGCCTGAGAACCATTAAGATGTGGCAAACAAAACCAATTCAAGAACTGAATTAATTACGAGAATTTGAAAACTTGGCTGGGGCTGTATGTATTGGGAATTGAAGTTAAAGGAAAAGCACAAGAAACTGGAAGCACTTTTTCTATTACCTGGATGAATTTCGTGGGCCCACAGGTACCAGGGTTAAGCTGAACTGGTACCAGTTACTCTTTTGAAAATTTTTAGTTATTGGATCTGTGGGGAATATAGTAACAAAACAAGCTATGTCTGACAACATCTATATAAATTTATAAATATGCTGCTTATTTTCAATTCAGATCAATGGGCCTGAGTACTGCTTGTTTCTAAAGGGTCAAATACAAAAATGGCGATAACTGTGTTTGACAGATACCTAGTTTGTATTTTTATTTTATAATTTAGACCTTCATAATGCTTATGAAGTTGGGGGAAACCTGTTTGGTACATTCATCGGTTTGGAAATGTGCTTTGTCATCTCTGAGGTTGGATTCCTGTCCTGTGTGGAGAAAGCATCAGTGAACAGGCTGGTTTGGCGGTAGCCTCGTGCAGGAGGCACGAAGGATTCCAGCTGGCTGTTCACCCACTGCCTTGAGCCAGTGGGAGCCGACATTGTTTAATTCATGATACAGATGGTTCAAAGGTGAAGTTGTCTTCAAATAATTTCTGTGATTGGTGTTATGTAACAGCAGGGTATTTGAAGGAACCTTATGGTAATTAAGTGGATTAAGTAGAGTGTTTGGCTCATTGAAAGCCACCATCAACTACAGTTCATTGTGAATGGTCTTTTGTTATAAATGAATAGATTATGGACTAGCCCGAAAGATCTTTGCTTCTGTCTTCCATGGGACAAGATAAGGACTACATACCTCATTCCTTGGGTGGTTGTTGTAGTCTTAACATTCACGATTATGAATTTAAAAGTAAATACAAATTAAGGAACTAGTGCTAGAAGCCTGGCATGCATGAAACATTATTTTAATTGGTTTAAAGTCCCTTCGTATAAAGTGCTACTTGGTTTAGATAAAGGGTACATACATCCTCATGGAGTTACGGGGAATTTTAATAATTCCAAAATACGATCAGTTTAAATTATGTAAGACTAGTCCCTTGGATAAGCCCTGAGCTAATTTGTCGCGGAATATTAAAATTGGCACTATAAGCAGGCAGGGTAATTCCTGATCTTCCTGAACTGAACTGTACCTCCTGGGAAACTGCTGAGACACTCTGTAGATGTTTGCCTTCGTAAGGCGGTATTGGGCCAATAAAATCATGATCCATTTGGTGGTCTCTACTTTGGCAGATGCAAACTGTTGGAAGCCACTTTGTTGAGGAAAATATCCTGGAAAAACCCAAACTGTGACTCTAGGTTTTGTTAATAATCTGTTTTTGGTATGAAACAAACATTGTGCCACTATCCTGGTAAGAAACACTTCAAACTGGGTTTTCTGTATAAATGGGAAACTGGTTTAGAAGGTGGGATTTAGCCTGTCTGGACAACAGAAAAGATCAGTTGGGTTCCATGAGTGTTCCTGTGCTTGTACTCAGTCTGTACATGTTTTTCTCACGCATGTCTAACCTGATTTACTTCCTACCTAAAACCTACCTTACCATGTGGCTTTTAACTGGCAGCCACTTTGCCATTTCTAGGCAGACACAGTATTACCTTTCAGAACCCACAGGGGCAGGTTTAAAAGGGTTACCTAAAATAAAGCTGACTGAGAGCAAAACCGTACACTGCATAGGAAATTATTTGTTTCTTTCCCCCTTTGAGGTCCCACACTTGTACCTCATACTCACTCAGTAACAGGTATCCCCGGGGCGCAGGGCACAGCCAGACTCGGCTCTGAAAGGTAATACTGCCTGTGGAAGTGAGCCAGCAGTGGCCTTGCAGTTGTGGGTGTTGGGCTCCACTCTAAGCAGATTTCAGATGTAACCGTGTTTTTAACTGTACTGAAGGAGAAAGTGTTCAAATTAAAAAAGCTGCTGCCTAGTGTACTGTGTGGCCTTTTCCTTTGAATTCCAAGGTCCTGTCCCTCCACAGAGTCATATTTCTGGTGCTGGCACTTTAACATGCAGTTAATTACTCAGGGTTCATGGAAAGTCTCAAGGCTTTTTAAATTTTAATCCTGTGCCCTTGCTAAAAATAATTTTGAGCTTATATATAAGCACATTCCAATGTTTAAATAAATGCATTTATTCAATAATTATAAAACAAGTATAAAAAATGATGAACGACCACACCAAAGCTCATCCAAGTGCCTCTTTATAAATTAGATTATGCTATTTGTTTTATAGTATGAGTTCAAGCCTTCATTTGTGTTAACTTCAGGTGTGAATCTGTTCCTGGTGGTGTCAGAAGTTTACATGATTTCGGATGTCATTAATTTGCTTCACCATTTCTCTTATGTGTTCACCCCTGTAAAATCATAAAGTCACTCACTTTTGGAAACACAACAAATGAGTAAGTCATTAACACTGATTAAGAATTTAAGCTAGGCCCTGGCTGGTGTAGCTCAGTGGATTGAGCGCAGGCTGCGAACCAAAGGGTTGCCAGTTCAATTCCCAGTCAGGGCACATGCCTGGGTTGCAGGCCAGGTTCCCAGTGGGGGCCACATGAGAGGCAACCACACATTAATGTTTCTCTCCTTCTCTTTCTCCCTCCCTTCCCTCTGTCTAAAAATAAATAAATAAATAAATATTAAAAAAAAGAATTTAAGCTAGTTAGTAATGCTCAAATTACAAGTGCTTTGCTAAAGTTAACTTAAGGTTTCAGACAGACAGTAACGGTATTCACTACACATTCAAGGCTAATGGTGGCAAACAGTATTGCAAATGCTGCAAATAATTTTTAGCATATTCACTGGGGACTACCTTGGTCAGCGAAATCTATTTATAATAAAGCCATCATTTTTGGTCTACCACACTCATCTCTTTAAGTTCTCATCTGTCATTGGCTCCTATTCTATGAATTACTTGACGTGCAAATGCTAAGTAATCTTATCTGGGCAGAATTACTTACTCCTCCTTCAAGATGGACTGAATGCACTTGCGCTGGTAGGCACTGAGAGTGATGGTGGGTTTTTGAGGACTCAGTACCTTTTCCATCTTCCGCTGCTGATAGTCTTTTTTCATAGTAACCTAAAGTATCAAACAGAACATAGATATTTAGCTATGGTTTGCTACACATTTTCACAGTATCATTTTACATTTTATAAAATTTCCTGTAGGACAAACACAAGTACAAAATTTAGCCACCTGCATCCATTCCCACCTGTTTGATGGCATTGCCCAAATGTCGAAGTTGATCGGGTATCAGCTGTAATTCCTTCTTCATGTCTCTCTCACTGTCAGAGAGAACTGGCAACTGAGAATGGAAACTGTGAAGTACTTTTTTCATCCTTTACAAAAGGCAAGAAAACATCTCAGCTTAAGGTCTCTGCTACCCAGGCAACCGGTTGTAACTAAAGCGCTAATTCACGGTGTGTGAAGGAGGCTGCACAGGATGGTTCGGGGAAGCACCACCACGCTGTCTTCCCTGACACACACCTCAGAGGAGAGGCAGGGGAACCCATCAGTGCTGTGGGCCTGAAAGCATGCACCCTAGGCCCATTTTCCTTAACCCTGTTAGCATCGGAGTACTTAACAGCGTTCGTTGTACCCCAGCAGGGAACTGAATGTTCCACAACCCACTGACCTGTTCATGATGTCTTCTTGTTTTTCCTTGGCTTCCTCATATTTGTCAGCTAAACGCTCGGCCATTTCCCGTAGACTTTTCCTAGTGGCATAAAAATGAGACTCTGAGGGCCCATCTTGATGGTGAAGCCAGCTAATATTGTCTAGTATTTTAGCGTAAGATACAGTTCCAGTCTTACTGAAATTTTTTTTCATCTAGTTTTGGCTCTTACCTTTCCTCTCGACAATAATTGAGATCTTCCTGTTGTTTCTTTTTTTGGTCACACAGTAACTTGACCCTTTGAAAGCAAAAAAATGAATTTAATTGGAAGCCAGGTCTAGGCCATTACACACGGTCAGCTACCAGCTAGGAGCTGGTGGTATGTGAGCAAAGGCCATCCTACCTCCGCTGAATCTCCTCCTTTGCCAGGTCCTGTTTAAGAATGTACTGTTCTCGGAACACCTGGGTGGCTCTGCTGATGAGCTGCAGACATTCTTCAGGAGGAGGGGCTGTATCTTTTTCAGATGATCTTTTAAAAAAAATTTCTACCGTTAAATTCTGTAGCTTAGTAAAACAACTAAAAAGAGACTCAAGTCACAGCTGCTTTTCCCCTTTTCATACTTGCTGCTTGTCGTTGTCAGGTGTCTCTATATCTATTTTGACTATTCACTAGCTGATTAAATATGCCCTGGGTTTCTTCCAGCTCCAACACAGTAAAAAGTATATAAAATGAAATTAATATCTGAGAACAGAAAGGATGAATAGTAATTGGGAAAACAGAAGGGAACCAGTTCTGAACACCTATAACCCAAACCCCATACTTCAAAAATGCTGGATTTGCAGTACTACGTTGCAAAATGCTTCTTATGTGCTTTTCAAAGGAATCTGGGGTTTCTGCTAGAATTCGGAGAGGAGACTCTGCCACTTCAACATCTTCTTGAGTACAAAGCAGGGGAGGAGACGCTGGATGGACTGTGCTTCTGCAAAATAAATAAACACAATCTACCATGGAGTCATTTACTGTATTACAGGAAAGGATAGGCCACCTCAGTCCTCACTATACAGTGTTACTTGTGGAAAAGTACAAGAATGCATGCTTTCTTCTTGAAGATAGCTAGCTCCCTGGGAAACCTTATTCAACCAATGCTATCATTTGTCAAACCATTTTGGACTCTATCACTCCAAATTCTTTTTGTAAAGATCAAGGCAGCACAAAAGTATAAATTCATCATGGACTCTTTTGCAAGGGAAAGCCAGTTATAAGCCAGAGTCACAAATATGAAGGAATCACTCATTTCCTAGGTATAGTTTGGGTTTCATCAAAACCAATATTTACCAAGGTAACTGCTGTAAATACTGTATTTCTATATAACTTGATTTCTAAAAACTACATTCACTCAAATATTACAAATATCACAATGGCAATTTTAGAAAGCTAGAAACACTGCAACTTTCGCATGGTAAGTGACTGAATGCAACCATAATCTGGGAACGTGTTAAACAATAATATCACATCACAGACAACTCGTATTTCAGGGAACTAGCAGAAAACTGTATTTAAATGTATCTAGATGACTAATATTTCAAAGTATTTTTCCTTTGGTAGTCACATTTTTATTCTGGAGTAACTTTGTGTGAGGAAGTCTTATTTCACTAAAGGTAGGATGAGTTTTTTTAAATATGCTTGAGGCCTGGCTGGTTTGGCTCAGGGCATTGAACGCTAGCCTGCAAACAGAAAGGTCACTGGCTCAATTCCCGGTCAGGGCACGTGCCTGGGTTACAGGCCAGGTCCTCAGTTGGGGGCGTGTGAGCGGCAACCAATTGATGTTTCTTTCCCTCTCATTCTCCTCCCTTCACCCTCTGTCTAAAAAAATAATTTAAAAAATTTTTTTCAATGATTTTATTGCTTTTGTTTGTCTTGCTAGCTTTAAGTCACTTTGAGTATAAGTAATAAAAACTGATAGTGAATTATTTTCCTTTCCAGATGGTGTAACTTGTCAATCTTCAAAGAGTATAAGAGTTCCTTAAAGGATAATAAATTAATGGCAGTATTTTGAACTGTGTTAGTATCTAGAAGCACATGCTTTGAAATGACACCAAGAGACTTGGGAGTGAGCTGGGGGGTTCTAGTGTTCAACACTGGTGGCTTTTTAGGGACTCCTATTCCTGCATTTATGAAACTCAGAATGATATTCCAGGGCTGTTGAAAATAAAAATGGTATATGAGTTCCTTAAGAAGGAACATTTCCAGAGTTTACATATTCTATGATGTCCCTCTGAGCCGGGCAGAAGTGAAGAAATTCAAGTTGAATACGGACTACGGAGTCAGAAAGCCCTGTATCTGCAGCCTCGCCCGACTTCAGGTGTTATTTCAGCACCTACTGAACCTCTCGAGTCCTGGCTCCTCGTTTACCAGATGGGCTTAATGGTGGTGTCCTTACACAGTTGCTCTGCTTTACAGGAGCCAATGCAGGTAACTCCTGCTTCACTTTGAAGCCTGGCACATAGTTAGAACATAATAATCATTAAATGTAATTCTTATTAATGGGGTTCGGTATTTAATTTTAGTATTCTTTCTCACATTTTGAAGTAAAGCTCTTAACTCTCAGCTAGCTGAAAAAGGTAACCAGAAATCACGCCTACAATAAATCCTATCTACCTTTCCAACCCTCAAGTCAGAAGCCAAAGCAGAATCCAAGTACCTTCAAGTGGGTTCCAAGGGCATTTTCCCAGCCTAGATTTTGGAGGATTAACAGGTGGTGTGGGGAATTCAAAATGATACGTACAACAAAGGCCTTATGAGGCATTCGTAGGTACTGGTGATGCAGATCATCGTGGACCCCGGAATGTCAGGATCAATCCAGAATCCTTGAATTGGAGCTGGCTGCCTGGAAAAACAGCACAGTTAGGTTATACAACAGCAAATGCAATGGCTCCAAAGTAACGACATGGCTGAGGTCTGTCACCCTCTTAGGCCTGGGCTATTAGTGCAGTGACCTCAAAGCTGTTGTCTTGGAAATCTGTAATGTTTACAGCTTTGATTGGTTTCAAACAACCTATCACTCACTCAACAGTCTAGAGGTCATTTGACTTATAAGTCACTCAGGAACCCACAGCCTCATGGTGCTCACTGTTCTCAGCAGTTATCATGACAGTGACATTAATGGTTTACCTGTCTTTGTCCCAACTTGCCCAGAAGCCCCAGCTATATTTGTTTGCCCAGACCAGGGCCCAATCTGGATTAAGTACTCAGAAACTGTTGACCGAAGAGAACTTCAGTATATCTCACATTAAAAATCCAGTGGAGCCAACATCTATGTCACAGGACTTAGTTCACAGTGCACAGCTTGAATCTCCCTCTTAATCTTAGTTCTTTCACTAAAGAGACTGAAAACTGTAGACCTCAGGGAGGAAATGTCCTTCCTGCGAGCAGGCTGCTCACCTCTGCCCCTTGCCCTAGCACATTCCGCCCCTGGACTGCCCATGCCACCCTCTCACCTCTTCTGAGGACTGCTCCGTCACCTCTGCAGTTACACGAACTCCCTATTGTCTAATTACCCTCGGCTTATAAACATGCTCACATCCTTCATTCAAAACACTCCCCACTATGATGTCAAGCTCCCTCTAACCTAGTTTTTCTCCCCTACTCTAGAATCAGCCGTCTTTAAATTGTAACCTATAAGAGGGGTGGTGGGAAGAGGGAGTCTGGGAGGTTGATGTTTTTTATTTTATATTTGCAGTGTGAAATCTACACACAGAAGAGTGCACAGATGCGCGCTGTCACCATTACCCAGGTCAGTAATTAGAACAGTGCAGTGGCCTGGGCCCTCCTGCATGACCCTCCCCGACCACAGCCTTCCACTCCTCAGAGAGGTAATCACCATTCTGATGTTTATGACACTCATGTTCTTGCTCTGCTTCATAGTTTTTGTATCTATGTATTTCTTTTTTTTTTTTAAAGATTTATTTATTTATTTTTTTAGAGAGAGGGGAAGGGTGGGAGACAGAGAGGGAGAGAAACAGCAATGTATGGTTGCCTCTCACATGGCCCTCACAGGGGACCTGGCCCGCAACCCAGGCATGTGCCCTGACAGGGAATTGTATCTATGTATTTCTAAGAGATACTGTTTAATTTTACCTGTTTTTTGAAATGTGTGTAAGTGGAATTTTGATACCTATTTTCCCCACGCACTTTTTAATCTGGTGCTATCCGCCCCCAACCCCTACTGTTTTCCTTTCGGTTCTGCACGAAGCCCCTGTATTGCCAGGTCTAGACTCATTGCTGCTCTGATGTGCTCACTTCACGCTGCTGCCCACACTGCCTGCTCTTGGAGACCTCCTCCTCCTCGGTGTCCTCGGCATCTCTCCTCAGGTTCCCCTTCAGTCTTTCTGGCAGACCCTGACTCGCGTTTCCCTCCTGGGCTGGGCTCCACTATCTTCTCTCACTGACTATAAGAAAGTGTTGCTTCAGACTCTCCATATGTCTCCTCCACTCATGCTAGGCTCTTTTCTGAGTAACCACCACATTCTTAGCTCTAAAGCTGACAAGTCCTACATCCATACCATTCTAGCTCAGATCACTCCAGACTCCAGAGCTACATGTCCAACAGGCTATTGAGCACCTCCACGTGGATGTTCTACAGGAACAGAAAACTCGAAGTGCCCCCATTAACACACCTCCTGTCTTCCCAAACAGACTTTCTCCTATGTCCCATGTTCCTCAAAGGTACCACCTCAACCCAGTTATGCCAGGTATAAACCTGGGAGTCATTCTAGATATCTCTATTCTAGTCATCGAATACTTTCTGACTCTCTACTAGGCATGGTCAGACAACGAGTACGCAGACAGGAGGGAGCAGTAAACAGTAAGAAACAGACATGGTTTCCGCTCTCATGAAACATACATTCTAGCAGTGGTGACAAGACATTAAAGAAACACAAACATCCATTTTAATGTACTACCAAAAAAAGAGAAAACAACAGGAGAACCCTAAGTTGGACTGGGGAATCAAGGAACCCTTTCTAAATAACTGATATTATGATCAGAAAGAATAATCAGTTTGCCAAGTGAAGACAGCAAACTACAGCTGCAACAACGAAAATACCCTCCAGACAGAGGACGCAGTATGTGGAGTGGCCAAGAAGCAGGGACGGGCTCTGGAAGAATCTGATAAACTGACACCCTCAGGGGTGAGTCTGCATGAGTGTAATGTGTACACACTGGTACCTGGACCACTGACACAACCCATGTCACCTGTGTGGACAGAAGTTCTCACCTGCACGGCAATGGCTTTGTACAGAGGATGTGTTCTACAAAGCATTTCTGTTCGGTAGCAAGTTCCTGCAAACTATCCTTGTCTTCTTCATCTACAAAGGAAAGCATTATCACATTATATAAGTTAACTGAAACAGAAACGTCTCCAAATTAAAATGCTGACAATATTAGTTAAATGTAATTAAGTTCTTGTCTCAAGACCACTGCTTCTTAAGGACTATGCCTTTGTGACAGAAATCTCCTTAACATAGGGGTCTAGATTTCTGCCCCAAGATGGATAGTGGGTTTTCCTTGGTCAATTTTCTAAATGCAGAAATGTTTCACTGAGGAGAAAAATTCAAGAAATCATTTCTTTTCAGAGTCTCTTCCTTGACCACATCAATTTTCTTTTTTAAAGATTTTATTTATTTATTTTTAGAGAGAGGGGAAGGGAGGGAGAACGAGAGGGAGAGAAATGTTGATGTGCGAGAGAAACATCAATTGATTGCCTCTCACATGCCCCCAACTGAGGACCTGGCCTGCAACCCAGGCATGTGCCCTGACTGGGAATTGAACTGGTGATCCTCCAGTTCACAGGCCAGCACTCAATCCACTGAGCCACACCAGAGAGGGCCAATTTTATTTTTCTAACAGCTTTTTCAAATATAAATCACAGTATCACACAACTCACCCATTTAAAGCACACAATTCAAGGGGGCTGTGGAGCTGGGGGAGGTGGAAAACAGTAGAGGGAGGATAAATGGTGATGGGAAAAAAATAAAAGATGGGTTTTTAGTATACTAAAAGAATTGTACAAGTACCCTGGCTGGTGTGGCTCAGTGGATTGAGTGCCAGCCTGCAAACCAAATGGTTGCCAGTTTGATTCCCGGCCATGGTATGTGCCTGGGTTGCGGGCCAGGTTCCTGGTTAGGGGCAAGCAAGAGGCAACCAGTCAATGTTTCTCTCACACAATGTTTCTCTCCCTGTCTTTCTACCTTCCTTCCCCTAAATCTTAAAACAAACAAACACACAAAAAAAACTGTATAAGCCCCCACCTGTTAACAATCACTCCCTAGTTTCTGCCAATGCCCCAAGACCTAGGCAACAACCACTACTCTTACTTTCTGCCTCTGCGGACTTGCCTAATCTGGACATTTTTACAAGAACAGAAACAAACATGTAGTTGTTTGTGATCGGCTTCGTTCACTTAGCATCATGCTTTCAAGGTTCATCCATGTCAGCACTTCATTCCTTTCTATTCTTGAATATTCCATTGTATGGATATTTTATTTACTCATCAGTTGGCAGATACTGAGCTATTCAGCTGTTATGAATAATCCTGACATGAACATTCATCCACAAGTTTTTGTGTAGACATAGGGTTTTATTTCTCTTGGGCATATATTTAGGAGTAAAACTACCGGGTCATATGGCAACTCTAATCATTTGAAAAACTGCCAGACTCTTTTCTCAAAGTGACTGCAGTCTTTCACATGCAGTTCCTATTTTTCCACATCCTTGTCAACATGTGTTACTGTGTCTTTTTATGTTAGCCATTTTTGTGGGTATAAAATGGTATCTCATGCAGCCCTGGCTGGTGTAGCTCAGTGGATTGAGCACGGGCTGGGAACCAAGCGGTCCCGGTTCGATTCCCAGTCAGGGCACATGCCTGGGTTGCAGGCCAGGTCCCTGTGAGGGCCATGTGAGAGGCAACCATACATTGCTGTTTCTCTCCCTCTCTGTCTCCCTCCCTTCTCCTCTCTCTCTAAAAATAAATAAAAATAAAATCTTTAAAAAAAAAAAAAAGGTATCTCATGATTTTGTGGTATTTCATTTTCATGACTAAAGATATTAAACATGTTTTCATGTGCTTTAGGCTATCTATAATATAATCAATGGAACAATGTCTATTCAAATCCTTTGTCCATTTTTAAATTGGGCTATTTATCTTTTTATTATTGAGTTCTAAGAGTTCTTTGTGCATGCTAGATATAAGTCCATTATCATGATTTGCAAATATTTTCTCCCACTCTGTGGGTCGTTGTTTCACTTTTGTGATGTTTTCTTCTAAGAATTATATAGTTTTAATTCTTATATTTAGGTGTTTGATTCATTTTGAGTTCACTTTGTGTATGGTGGGAGGTAGGGGTCCAATCCCTTCCTCCCTCCTTCTACCCTCCCCTTCCTTTTTTTTTTTTTTTTTTGGCATGTGGATATCCACTTGTCTGAGTACCATTTGTTGCTAAGACATTCCTTTCCCCCACTGAATTGTTCTGGCACCTTTGTAAAAACTGACTGACTGTAAATATAAAGGTACATTTCTGGACTCAATTCTATCCCACTGACCTATATGTATAAGCTTATGATAATACCACACTGCCTTGATTACCATACTTTTGAAAGAAATCTTGAAATTGGGAAGAGTGGTCCTCCAACTTTGCTCTGGTTTTTTAAGACTGTTTTGGCTATTCTAGATCATGCAATTCCATGAATTTTACGATCAGTATATCAATTTCTGAAAGGAAGCCAGCTAGAATTTTGATAGAGATTGCACTAGAACTCCATATCAATTAGGGGGAGTACTGCCATTTAACAATATTAAGTTTTCTCGTCCACATTCATGGGATGTTTTTCATTTATTTGGGCCCCTTCTTTTATTTATTTCAACAATGTTTTGCAGTTTGAGAATGTTTTGTACTTCTTTTGTTAAATTCATCCTAAGTATTTCATTGATCTTAATGCTACTGTAAATGGTTTTTTTTTTTTCATTTCCCTTTGGATTGTTCATTGCTAGTGCACAGCAAGAGAACTGATATTTGTCTACTGATCTTGTATCCTGTAACCTCTCTGAACATGTTTATTAGTTTAAATAGTTTTTAAGTAGGTCCAGCAGGTCTCTAGTTAGTGTGGGTGCGAAAGTCAGCCAAATGATGTTTCTCCTCCTCTCTTTCTCCCTCCCTTCCCCTCTTTCTAAAAAGAAGTAAAAATCTTTTTTAAAAAAGTGCTTGAAAATGTGACACCTGTAGAAGCACTACTGGCTTGGACTGAACAGGTCAGAGAATGACAGAAGGCCAAAATCCTACTGTGAAACAGGCCAATGAAACTACTCAGTACAAACAAATGCTCTCTTCCCTGTACAATGAAGGGCAGAACTGTAAGCTCAGGGGATTACTTCCAGGCATGGAAACCTAACAGAATTTGGATTCTGAAATTGCTTAGGACTTGTAGTTCCTCTTTTTCTGTTTTGAACTGGAATATCTACAACTGATACCTATGCTGGTGCCATCATTGTGTTGAGAACAAATAACGTGTTTCCTGATTTCCTAGTTACACAGATAGGCATTTTGACTCAGGGTGGATAATACTCAGAGTTTTAACCAATTTGAATTTAAATGATTTATAGATGATGAGATTGGAAACTTGAGCTCATGATATTTCGATGAGATTTTGAACTTTGTGTTACTATAATGATGTTAGTCAATGTATTTTGCAGGTAGCTCAGATGTGAATCTTTGGGGACATGGGGGTGAAATGCAGTAAGCAGGATAATGGACTCCCCCAAAATGTCTGTGTTCTAATAATTCCCAGTACCCAGGAGTATGTTAGGTTACACGGCAAAGGGGAATAAAGGTTGCAGATGGAATTAAAGTTGCCCATCAAATGTCTTTCAGATAGAGTATCCTGGGTTATCTGGCTGGGCCCAATGTTCTCACAAAGGTCCTTAAGAGTGAAAGAGTAGAGCAGAAGGTCAGAGTGACGCACAGAGAGGAGGACTCAAACTCGCTCCACCCTTGCTGGATCTGGAGCCGGAGGAATGGGGCCACAACCAAAGGAGGGAAGTAGAGGCAGGAGAAGGCCGGGAAATGGATTCTCCCCTACAGCCTCCAGAAAGGAACACTGCTGCCCAGTGAGGTCATTCTAGGACATCTAACCTATAGAACTCTGTGTGTGTTAGCTGTGGGTTTTTCATAGCTGCCCTTTGTCAGGTTGAGGATGTTCCTCTCTATTACTAACTTGGCCAGTGTTTTTAATATGAAAGGCTATTAAATTTTCTTAAATTCTTTTTGCGTCTGTTAAGAGAATCACATGCTTTCTGTCCTTTATTCTATTGATATAATGTAATACATTAAATGATTTCTGGATGTTAAATTACTCTGGCTGGATTTGGTTTGCTAGTATTTTAAGACTTCTTTACATCTATATACATAAGAAATATTTGTCCAAGAAATATTTTCTTTTCCAGGACATCTTTGTCTGATTTTGGTATCAGGATAATACTGACCTCATACAGTGACTTTGAAAGTGTTTCTTCTGGAGGGGAGTGGAGGGGAGAGGATGCAAATAACTGTAATTGAACAAAACAAACAAACGAACAAAAAAAAAGAAAAAAAAAGTGTTTCTTCTTCTATTTTATGGAAATCTTGTGAATAATTGGTATTCTTTAAATGTGAAGCCATCTTGTACTGAGCTTTTCTTTTTGGGTAGTTTTTGTTTACTAATTCAATCTCTTTACTTGTTATAGGTGTATTCAAATTTTCTACATCTTGTTGACAGTTCTGGTAGAAATTTGTTTCTCTAGAAGTTTGTCCATTTCATCTAGGTTATCTAATTGGCACATACTTGTTCATGGTATTTCATTACAATCTTTTATATTTCTGTAAGATCAGTAGTAATATCCCCTTTTTCATTCCTAACTGTAGTAATTTGGGCCATCTCCCTTTTATTTTTGGTCTAGCTAAAGGTTTGTTAATTTTGTTCATCTTATCAAAGGACCAACTTTTGGTTTCATTGATTTTTGATTCCAAAATTATTTTTCTATTCCAAACTACTTTTTGCTAGATTCTGTGAAACATATTGAAAAAGAACAGAAAACTCACCTGATCCAAGAAATTTATGAAGTTTATGAATCCAAGTTAGCCCAACACTGTGTACACCAGCTTCATGAGTACAGTGATATCTTGAAGGACACTTGGGATCTGCAAATGGAATGATTAATGATATAAAAGTAGCCATTAGAAATTGAAAAAATTCACCCCAGCAACCCCAAAACACATTTTTTTGATGAAAGTGATGGAAAATCTACAGGACATTCACATTGTGGAACTATGTGAGGCATTTTGAAATTTTAAAATCTGAATTCAACTTTCAAATATATTTTAAGTATTTTTAAAAGTATAATGAATAGAGTTCTGGCCAAGATGGAGGCGTAGGTAGAAACCCTTCACTTCCTCACACAGCCAAAAGGAGGATAACAACCAGTCTAAAATCAATAAACAACCAGAGCGCCAGAAAATCAAACTGCATGGAACTCTCCGACAACCAAGGAATTAAAGAAAAAATCAACCAGAACAACCAGTCTGGTAAGATGGCGGACCTCATGAGCCGGGCCGGCTCAGAAAACCCGAGGCAAGGTGGCTGACTGTGGACTATGGCAGGAGTTGCTGCGGTGGGAGAAACTCCCAGTCTCACATGAGAGTCCACTGGAGAATGCACTGGAGACCAGCAGGCGAGCTGCATGGTTTCCTCTCTGGCCCCTCCCCCACAGGCAGCACTGCAAAGAGGGTTGCCTTTCCCGATGTGAATACACCTAAGGCCTTGTCCCCTTACAACTTATCAGGTGCACCAAGACAAAGAAATATGGCCCAAATGAAAGAACAGAGCAAAACTTCAGAGAGAGAACTAAGTGATGAGGATATAGCCAACCTATCTGATGAAGAATTTAAAGCCCTGGTAATCAAGATGCTCACAGATCTGATTGAGCTTGGTCACAAAATGAAAGAACAAATGAAATATACCCAAAATGAAGTAATGCAAAATATTCAGGGAACCAAGAGTGACAGGAAGGAAACCAGGACTCAAAGAAATGATTCGGAACAAAAGGAAGAAATAATCATCCAACCAGAACAGAATGAAGAAACAAGAATCCAAAAAAATGAGGAGAGACTTACAAACCTCTGGAACAACCTGGAATGTTCCAATATCCAAATTATAGGGGTAAAAGAAGGAGAAGAACAACAGCAAGAAACTGAAAACTTATTTGAACAAATAATGAAGGAAAACTTCCCCAATCTGGCAAAGTAAATGGACTTCCAGGAAGTCCAGGAAACCCAGAGAGTCCCAAAGAAGTTGGACCCAAAGAGGAACACACCAAGGAACATCATCATTAAGCTACCCAAGATTAAAGATAAGGAGAGAATCTTAAAAGCAGCAAGAGAAAAGGAGACAGTTACTGACAAAGTAGTTCCCATAAGGCTGTCAGCTGATTTCTCAAAAGAAACCTTACAGGCAAGAAGGGGCTGGAGAGAAGTATTCCAAGTCATGAAAGGCAAGGACCTACATCCAAGATGACTTTATCTATCAACGCTTTCATTTAGAATGGAAGGGCAGATAAAGTGCTTCCCAGATAAGGTCAAGTTAAAGGAGTTCTTCATCACCAAGCCCTTATGATATGAAATGTTAAAGGGATAAAGGGACTTATCTAAGAAAGAGAAGATAAAAAATATGAACAATAAAATGACAACAAACTCACAACTATCTACAAATGAACCTAAAAGAAAAGAAAAACAATGAAAACAAAAACTAAGCAAATAACTAGAACAGGAACAGAATCAGAGAAATGGACATCATACGGAGGGTTTTCAGTTGGGAGAGGGAAGGGAGGAATGGGGGGAAAAAGGTACAGGGAAAAAGAAGCATAATTAGTAGGCAGAAAATAGATGGGGAGAGATAAACAATGGTATAGGAAACAGAGGACTCAAAGAACTTATATGTACAACCCATGGACATGAACTAAGGTGGGGCAGGGAATGCTGGAGGGTTGGGGAGGCAGGGTGGAGGGGGAGATAAAGGGAGAAATTGGAAAAACTATAATAGCATAATCAATAAAAAGTATTTTAAAAAAGTATAATGAATAACGCAATCCAAATGTTATTTTCTAAACATTAAAAGAATAGTGTTCACCAAAGCATAAGCACTTGCTGTCAGGTAACTCATGTATGCCTACTGCCTACCCCGCTGCATTTGTTTACAGTTCTTCACAATACAACGGTTACTGAGAAAGGCTACAGCTCTGAGAACACCTGTGCTCGCACACATCTATCTACCTACATGAAACTATGAAAGCAAGTGCACTCCCACAGCACAGGTGCACTGAAAAGACTTCAGCGCAACTGGTTAGTGAACAGTTCTGTCATAGTATGTCAAGTATGAAATGTGAAACTCTACTTGTCTTGAAAATGTTGGCTTACAGATTCTAAGTTTAGTTTAAGTTCCGGATACAATCTTTGTTTGACAATTATTTATATTTATACTAAGAAATATGAGCAGCTGTTACGTAATCTTAATGTAATATTCTATGCTTCTTTTGAACCCTGATATCAGTAAGACTATCCTGAAACTAAAAGATGAGTTTCTGAATACTTATTATGATTTCTAAATATTTATTTCTGTGACTCAAGATTTTGAAAGTAATATTAGACAACTAAAACAAGATACAGAAACAAATACACACTAAAGCTGATTTAAAATGGTAACTGGCCCTGGCTGAGGTGGCTCAGTGGGTTGAGCACCAGCCTGTGAAACGAAAGGCTGTAGGTTTGATTCCCAGTCAGGGAACATGCCTGAGTTGCGGGGCAGGTCCCTGGTTGGGGTCAAGCAGGAGGCAACTGATCGATGTGTGAACATTGATGTTTCTCTTTCTCCCTTCCCCTTCTCTAAAAAATAAATAAAACTAATGAAATGAAATAAAATAAAATGGTGACTGTCACTCATAAGTCCCTAAATCCAAATTTTCTTTTATCTAACAGGCTTTTGTTCTCCGCCCCCGCCTCCGGCCCCACTCACCTGAGGATATGCTTTTAGAAACAGAGAGAGAGAGAGAAACACTGATGTGAGAGAGAGACATAAAGTAGTTGTCTCCTGTATGTGCCCTGCCTGGGGATCGAACCTGCAGCCTTTAGGTTTACTGAATAACGCTTCAACGAACTATGCCACCAGGCCGGGGCACAGCCTCACTATCTTACTGTTGACTTTATAATACATAAATGGTGTAGAGTGAATGTTATATTATCATTATCTGTTTTATATGTTGGGGTTCTACATAATCTCTCTGAAAAAAAGCACTGCGCTGTAAGAAGTTTAAAAATTCTTGGTCTATGGCAATCATCTCTCTGAATAACAAAATATTGAAAAGCTTCTTTTAATTTGCCCATACTTAAGACTTAACGTTCAAATCATCTTATCAGATCTATTATTCAAAAAGGCATTTCACGATGTGTCTGCAGTGCTGAAGTCACAAAAGTCTTAATTTGGGGATGTAACAGAAATCTGTTATGAAAAAGAGGCAACAACAGTAACTGAAGTAGGAAATTTGCTAGACCCCCCCCCCCACATATTATAGGTAGTTATTTCACTTTTGTCATTAAAAATATGGGTACATTCAGTGATTGTAATATGCCTTTTGTACAAATATGATTGAGTCAAGAATTTATTAGTTTCATTAGAAGAACCAAGATGAAAAAGGCCTACATTTAAGATTTCCCAAAGATATGCATATTATCTTATTACATTTTTTTTTAATTTATACAATTTAAATAACTCCAGACAGGAGAGAGGACTAGGTAGAGACACTTTGCCTCCTCATGCAACCACAAGAAGAATCACCACTAACCTCAAAATAAAAAACACCAAGAACTGCCAGAAAATCAAACTGTATAGAAATCCAACAACCAAGGATTTAAAGAAGAGATATTCATCCAGATGAATGAATATGACAGGGAGCTGGGGAGAAGAGGATGTGGTGTAGCGTGGAGCGGTGGGAGTGGAACAGGCGGTCCCACATTTATGTGTGGTTGATAAAAATCAGGAGGGATACCTTAGGAGTGAGCTATCCTAGCCCCAGGCTGCACCGCACAGCCCAGGGGTCCAGCGCCAGGAGATAAAGCCTCATACTTCCTGGCTGTAAAAGCCAGTGGGGTTTTGGGACAGCTATAGAAACTGCCAGTTGCTCAAGAGAGCCCGTTTAAAGGGCCTGCACAGACTACAACATACACAAACCTACCCACTCTGGGAATCACTACCACAGCAACAGCTAGAAGGGTGCCAGCCACACATGGAAGCGGGCGAAGTGGCTGGAAACAGGGCACGTGCCGGGCAAGCCTCAAGAAGTCAGGCAGCAGCACTGTCCCCTCTCTGACCTCTCCCCCCGACACAGAGCCACAAAGCAAATACCAAATACCTAAGGTTCCACCCCATACAACTTAACAGGTGCGATAAGACAAGGAGTCAGGCAGCTCTACCTAATACTCAGAAACAAACACTGGGAGGCTGCCTAATTGAGGAGACAAAGAAATATGGCCCCAATGAAAGAACAGAACAAAACCCTAGAAAAAGAACTAAACAAAGTGGAGATAGCCAACCTATCAGACATAAGAGTTCAAAAATGCTGGTGATTGGGATGCTCAAAGAACTCACTGAATATGGCAAAAATATAAGGGAAGAAATGAAGGCTAAGTGAAATAAAAATCCACAGGGAACCAACAGTGAAGGAGAAGGAGCTGAAATTCAAATCAATGATTTGGAACATAAGGAAGAAATAAAACATTCAACCAGAACAGAATGAAGAAACAAAAATTCAAAAAAAAAACGAGAGTATAAGACTACGCTGGGGCATCTCCAAAAGTGCCAACATTTGAATCACAGGGGTGATAGAGGAGAAAAGGAAGAGCAAGAAATTGAAAACTTATTTGAAAAAATAATGAAAGAAAACTTCCCTAATTTGGTGAAGGAAAGACATACAAGTCCAAGAAGCGCTGAGTCCCAAACAAGTTGGATCCAAAGAGGACCACACCAAGACATATCATAATTAAGATTGCAAAGTTTAAAGATAAAGAGAGAATCTTAAAAGCAGTAAGAGAAAAGCAGAAAGTTACCTACAAAGGAGTTCCCATGAGTGTCAGCTGATTTCTCAAAAGAAACTTTACAGGCTAGTAGGGACTGGCAAGAAATATTCAAAGTGATGAAAAGCAAGGACCTGCAACCTAGATTACTCTATCCGGCAAAGCTATCATTCAGAATGGAAGGACAGATAAAGTGCTTCCCAGACAAGGTAAAACTAAAGGAGTTTATCACCACCAAGCTATTATTACATGAAATGCTAAAGGGATTTATTTAAGAAAAAGAAGATCAAAACTATGAACATTAAACCTGGCTGGTGTAGCTCAGTGGATTGAGTGCGAGCTGCGAACCAAAGGGTCACCAGTTCAATTTCCAGTCAGGGCACATGACTGGGTTGCAGGCCAGGTCCCCAGTAGGGGGTGCATGAGAGGCAACCACACATTGATGTTTCTCTCCCTCTCTTTCTCCTTCCCTTCCCCTCTCTTTGAAAATAAATAAAAAAAATTTAAAACAAAACTATGAACATTAAAATGACAACAAACTCAACTATCAATAACTGAATGTAAAAAAAAAAACAAAAAAACAGAAACAAAAACAAACTAAGCAAACCACCAGAGCAGGAACAGAATCATAGATACAGAAATCATTTGGAGGGTTATCAGCTGGGAGAAGGGGGACAATGGGGGAAATGGTAAAGGAATTAAGAAGCATAAATGGTAGGTACAAAATAAGGGGATGTTAAGAATAATACAGGAAATGGAGAAGCCAAAGAACTTTTATGCACGACCCATGGACATCAACTAAGGGGCAAGGGGGAGGATTGTTGGAGGGAAGGCGGATACCAGGCCACTGGAGGCAAAGAGGGGAAAATTGGGACAACTATAATAGCATAATCAATAAAATATACTTAAAAATTTTTTTATTAACTGATTTTTGAGAGAGAGAGAAGGGAAAGAGAGAGGAAGAAACATCAATTTTTGTTGTTCCACTTATTTATGCATTCATCGGTTGATTCTTGTATGTGCCCTCACTGGGGATTGAACACACAACCTTGGTGTATCAAGATGATGCTCTAAGCAACTGAGCTACCCAGCCAGGAAGCACATATATAAGGATATCAAAAAGAGGTAAGTTGCCAGAACAATCTGGGACCAACTCAGATAAGTTACAATAAAAGAAAAAAAAGATAAAAAGGATAACATTTGAATTGGGTCTGATTATAACAAGATGTGTTCTAAAAAAACGAAGAAAGCCGTTTTATTTTACTACTTATTTTTTAAGAAAGCAATTTTAAAGAGATATTTGAATATCAGTATATTGTAATTTGATTTTTAAAGTTTATTAAAGTTTGTATACCTTTAAGTATTTGAATCATGGAATCTACTTTCATTTGAACCAGAAAAAAATTCACTATCGTAAATCTGGGTAGATCCAGACTAAAGACCACTATCTTAAGACTTGGGGAATGTGCTCAGCCTTTCTTGGACCTAAAGTGTAATGTATGACTAAAAGGACAGAAAAAGCCAGTGAAATTCTTAAAGGCTGGAACCACAGAACAAATAAATAGCACAAAATAGTCTGTGATAGTTTTAGTATAAATGTAACAGAATAAAAGAACTAAATTTAGTGAACACTCAAAATACTAACTCAAAAAGCTATATGCACCCCTATGTTCAGTGGAATTATTTATATTAGACATGGAAGCAGCCCAAATGCCCATGTCTAATCTTCAGTGAATAAAGCTGTGATACATATACACAATGAAATGTTACTCAGTCATAACAAGGAATGAAATCTTGCCATTTGTGACATGAGTGGACCTAGAGGGATTATACTAAGTGAAATAAGTCAGAGAAAAACAAGTATCATATGATTTCACTTATATGTGGAATCTAAAGCACAAACAAAATAGAAACAGATTCCTAGATACAGAGAATAATCTGAGGGTTGCCAGACTGGAGGGGAATGGGTGAAAAAGGTGATGGGCTTAAGTAAAAAGTGGTTATTACAGAACCATCACGGGGATGTAAAGTACAGTATGGGGAATATATCAGTAATACTGTAATAACTATGTGCCAACAGGGCACTAGAATATCGGGAGGGGGGTTCGTTTGTAAAGTATATGTCTAATCACTATGTTGTATACCTGAAACTAATATTAAGTACTACATGCAAACTGTAATTGAAAAGAAATACTTTACCTGTGTGAAGTTTGATTGGACAAGAAAAGTCAGAATCAAAGGGCTCATCCTCTCCAGATGCCAGTTTCAGGGCTAGCTCCAACTCAACACACTCAAACACGTACAGAGAAGGAATAAGGTCGGCCCTTGAATCCCATGACTTTTCTGACTGTAAAAAAAGCATAATTTTAGTCTTTTATGTTCACCTGAAAATGTACACAATGAAAAACAAAAGCAAAAAGCTGATTCAAATACTATCTTCAAATTCTTAATTCCACCCCCTATAATGACAGTGCCTTGTTACTCTTCAAAGAGAAGAAAGTCTCTCTTAGGAAGAATAAACAAATTTAGAGAAGAGCTAATTCAGAGATTCAAAGGTTCTTTTTATCTGTCAGTAAAGAATGCCAATTTAGAGTTCAGAAAGAAAGATATATGTTGGTTGGTGGATCAAGTAATTTGGGCACCTTTTCTTCTTCCCATTTAAATTTCTAAGTGGGCTTCAATCGATTTTAAGTGTTTAATTTCCAAAATATATAGAAGTGTCAGATATAAACTAAATTCCTAATATATATTAAGCATTTATATTGGCGCAGAAGTATACTAAGTGTTGGAGATACAAATATACACATACTAGCCTGACTTACTGTTTGGTCATCTTCTTCTTCCCCTTCCAGCACAACACAGTGATACAACATTCCTGATTCAGTAGCAATCACTAAGATGTTGGGGACACAGGGTAAGCAAAGTATTGCACAAGCGTCATAACCATAGTTATCTTCAGCTGCAGGATGCATGGGCAATGGACCCAACAGCTTTCCGATCTCCCCAGGGCTGAAGAAAGAGTGAAACAATGTGGGTGAAAAAGTATTGGAGCTGTAAACCCTCTTTTCTTTTCAAAATACACTTACATGACAGCATATTAAACCACGCCTGGTTTTAACTACTACCTATGTTCTGATGATTCCCAAATTTTTTCTTCTGAAGTGTAGCTTATTGTCAGGGCTCCAGTCCCCCATATTTAACTGGATTAGACAAATACGTTTATTGAGAGCTAGATGACACCCCTACAGAACTGATGAGTTAGCTAGCGAAGCAGACATTTAACCAGAATTACTATACCATGTAATAAGTGTAACAATGCAAGGATTTACAGGGTACAAAGGAATACAGAAAGATACAAAGAGTGAGATGTATAAGAAAGGTATCAAATGCAAGTAAGACCAGTGGAGAAAGTATATTCTGGGAAAAGGCGGTAAACATCCCAAGCTAGGGAACAGTATACACAAAGTCCTGGAGGCATGAAAGACAAGGAATTAACAAGAAGGAAACTTAGCTTAGTATGATGGGAGGTAAAGTACAAAGTCTAAGCAACAGAGAAGTAATGAGGCAGATACTCAGGACTGGCTTACAAAGCAGGTGATCCCGTACGCCATGTGAGAGGGCTCAGAGTCTATGTGCTCGGGACAGTGTGCCACTAGAGGTTTATATCAAGAGTGATTTACTAAGATTCATTTGGTAGTGAGCAGTAGTGAAAAGAGTGACAGGGACGGGACCAAAATGGGATTCAGGGCAACTATTTAAGAATGATCTTGGCAGATAATGATGAGGGTCTGAAGCAGAGACGAGGGAATGGAGAAGGATATATGCATTCAAGAAAAGTTCACAGTAAAATTAATAGAATTTGGGGACCAGACTAGACATAAGAGAATACAGATGACTCTCAGGTTTGGGGCTAAGGTTACGAGGTAGATCACAGTGTGGACAAGCAAGAGCCAGGTGGTAGGGGGAAAAAGGGACTGGGAGAGTGATAATGTTGCACAACATCTCCTGACAGAGATCATGTGGGGAAGGCAGAGAACCCTTCTGTCAAGCAGAATGTTATTGGTAGTAAAGCCTCACCATTCTGCAATCTATCAAGCTCTTTCATGTTTCTCATCTTTATAATTTTGCATACTCTATTCTCTCTCCTGGAACCATGGAATCATAGGTATGAAGATTATTTGGAGGGTTATCAGCTGGGAGGGCAAAGGGGGAGAATGGGGGAAAAGGTGCAGGGATCAAGAAGCATAACTGGTAGGTACAGAATAGACAGGGAGATGTTAAAAACAGTATAGGAAATGGAGAGGCCAAAGAACTTGTGTGTATGACCCATGGACATGAACTAAGAGGAAGGACTGCTGGAGGGAAGGGGTGTACCAGGCGGAGGGGGGCAAAGGGGAAGAAATTGGGACAACTGTAATAGCATAATAAAATATATATATATTTTTTAAAGATTTTATTTATTTATTTTCAGAGCGAGGAGAAGGGATGGGAGAAAGATCAATGTATGGTTGCCTCTCACATGGCCCTCACTGGGGACCTGGCCCGCAACCCAGGCATGTGCCCCGACTGGGAATCAAACCGGGACCCTCTGGTTCCCAGCCCACGCTCAATCCACTGAGCCACACCAGCCAGGCCAATAAAATATATTTTTAAGAAATAAAACTAAAACTCCTTACCATGACTTGCAAGTCCTTAAAAAATAAATAAATAAAATATGACAGCCAACCACTGAAAGGCTACAACACTCCCACAAAAAAACACAGATCCCAACTCTAACT
Organism: Micronycteris hirsuta; assembly: GCA_004026765.1. Classification (NCBI taxonomy): domain Eukaryota; kingdom Metazoa; phylum Chordata; class Mammalia; order Chiroptera; family Phyllostomidae; genus Micronycteris; species Micronycteris hirsuta. The sequence goes on from PVJI01000615.1 coordinate 89,219, forward strand.
ACTGCAATCTATACTGGAGGACAAGCTGGACTTTCATTTAGGTGGATTACCTCTCAACTTACCTGTGTAACAGACTAACGTACGTAAGGAAAGTCTCCCCATTCTCGTATAAGACGTACAGTGGGTACGCCACTACCTCATCTTTGCCTTTTTGTCCAAATAGGTTCTTCGGGACTGCTGCCAGTGGCCCAAAGTCAAATGCAACTGCTGTTTCTCCTAGAGATGCTGTGTATGCCCTTCTGAAATGAGATTTAAAAACAAAATTGTTGAAAACAGGTCCAGTAACAGCAGCTGGGATGAAATTTGTATTCAGTAGAGAACACAAAAATTATGATTATGAGGAATGTTAAGCAACACTGGAAAATTAAGTGAAAGTAGGCCATAAAATTGTGTAGTGCTATTTTAACTTTAAATAGTTTAAGTATAGACCCACAAATAGTAGAAATATATACATATATACATGCATAAACACAAAAAAGAAACGTAAAGAAAACATATAAAAACATTTACAGTTATCCTTGAACAACAGGATGCATTTACTCTACAAATATTTACTAAGTATGTAGTCTGTGCCAGGCACTGTGGTAGGTTCTGGGAACACATCAGTGAATTAAATAAAGGCCCTACCTCCAGTGATAAACACCTATAACAAACAGAGGAAAAAGATCACATAATACCAACTCAGAACATGATGCTATGAAGGAAAAAAAGTAGGGTAAGAGGGTATTGATGGAGGTGCTGCTTTGGACTAGGTGGTCTGGGAAGGACTCTGACAAGGTGAGAGTTGGGCAAAGATTTTAAGGAAGTTAAGGGAGCAAGTGTGGGTTGCACAGCAAAGGAGCAGCTGAGACAGAGGGAAGAACACGTGCAAAAGCTCTAAGGTGGGAGCTGGTCGATGCTGTCTAAAGAACGGCGAGGAGGCCAAGGTGGTTACAGTGACAGAGCCAGGACACGGAGGGAGGAATGAGGGTGGAGAGAGGGGAAGTCAGGGCCAGACCTGAAGGCCCTGCAGGGCCCTGGTAAAGACTCTAGGAAATCAACAGGGTGTGGAGAGCAAGAAAGTAGAATGATCTGATTTATACTGAAAGTATCATTCTGGCTGTTATACTGAGGACAGACATAGAACATGACATGGTATTTCATTTTCTTAATACTTTATTGTAGTTTGCCCAATTTGCCACAATATACATACATTACCTTTATAATCAGGAAAGACAAATGATAAACCATGCTGTTTTTACAATTTTAAAATTCAGTATAATTGGTTACCCCACCAAATTCCAGTTTAATACAAGGGTGATGAATAAGGTTATTATTTTAACCACAATTTAATACAGTTGAGAGTTAACATTATTCTAAGGTATTGTAAATACCGTATCTCAGTTTGTTTATCACACAGAAAGGTATATGGTGTCAGGATGCTAAAAACGAGAAATCCCAATATCTACAATAAAAGAACTGTATCAGTTCAACTAAAAAATCAAGACAATAAATGGGAACAAATAGACATGGGAATTAACTTAAAGATACTTAACTCCCAACCATTAAAACTTAACTGGAACTTAAATATAGGAATATTTCTAATACGCTATCTAATAATGATAGTAGATATCAATTAATGAGTACTTACCTGTGCCAGGACCTATGCTAAGCACTTCTAATGCATGATCTCATTTATTCTGTACAATAATCCTAATGAATGAGCACAGTTATGATTTTTTATATTCATGGAAATGAGTCTTAGTGCAACTGAGTAACTTGCTCAGATGCCACGGCTGACAAATGGTAGAGCTGAGATTATAACCTAGCTGTGCTGATAACTGCAGGGCCCTCCTGCCTCTCTCATATAGACACTGTGTCTGTAATGGCAAGCTGATAAGCTGTGGAAACACGCTGCCAGGGAGAAAACGCCCTGACACCAGGACAGGCCCTATCAACCCCCAGACGCAGTTATTTCCCTATTGTGGAGATGGTTACACTGAAATTTAAGTAGCTGCTACTGTGAGACATTAAAATCACTTAACTGAAAGTTTCAATTCTGGGACTACCAAAGAGAATCAAAGTGGTCCCACGTTGGTGGCAACCTCTAACTCCTAGTGGAAGGAGATGAAAATCCTCTCTGGAGGATTACACCCGAAACTCACGCTCTCAATATTCCCAAACATTAGCTCAACAATAAACTCCAAATGGATTAAAGACTTAAATGTAAGACCTAGAACCATAAAACTCCTAGAAGAACACATAGGCAGTAACCTCTTTGACACTGCTCTTAGTAATATTTTTTTGATTATCTCTTCAAACAAGGGAAGCAAAAAATTTAAAAATAGAACTACATCAAACTAAAAAGTTTTTGCACAGCAAAGGAAACCAACAAAACAAAAAGACAACTTACCAACTGAAGAAGATACCTGCTAATGATACATCTGATACAGGGTTAATATCCCAAATGTATAAAAACTCATATAACTTAACAGCAAAAACCCCAAACAATCCAATTTAAAAATGGGCAGAGGACCTGAATAGACCTTCCGAAGAGGACATACAGATGGCCCACAGACATATGAAAAGATGCTCAACACCTGAAACTAATATAAAATATTAAATATCAACTACAATTGAAAAAAAATATTTTTAAAGTAGACCTAAGTGCACAATTAGAGATTAGCAATCAAAGGAAGAAGCCTTTGATGGTGGGTCAGGAATTACAAATACATATTTCGATTCCTACACCCCATCCCCCAAGGTCTTCCGAGACCAAAACTGCCAAATACAGTCTAGCTACATATAAAATATTCAGAGGAATAAAGGCTGGAAAAACAAAAGTAAGTGACTATTAGATATGATGACCATGGAGACATGAAACGAGCTAAATGGAACATCCAGAAATCCTGCTACTAAAAGCTTCACTTCACATGCACACGCTGCAGGTGATCATGTGCAGTCATCACCAGAAAGACTGATCAGGAGGCCAGAGGAAGAGAGTTTATAAGTTCAAAGGGTGATTGTGTTAGTGGTCAACACAGCCAGGAACTTGCCCCTGTAGTGGGTAAGAAAAATCAAAGAAGTCAGGGTCACTGGGAAGTCAGGAGGGCTATCTATGTCCAGTCCAGTTCTGGGACACTAGATGCTGGTCTGGGAGCTCAGCAATCTGCCTTTCCACAATGAGTGAACAGATGGTAGGCCTCTAGCCCAACACTCACCTTTCACCTTTTCTGTACGTTTGTAATATTAGAATTTGTTCTTTTTTTTTAATCTTCACCCAAGGACATGTTTTTCTTTGCTTTTAGAGAGACAGGAAGAGAGAGAAACATCGATGTGAGAGTGAAAGATCAACTAGTTGTCTCCTGGATGTGCCCTGAACAGGGATAAAACCCTCATCCTAGGTATGTGCCCTGACTGGGAATTGTACCTGCAACCTTTTGGTATACAGGACAATGTTCCAACCAACTAAGCCACACTGGCCAGAGCTAGACTTTATTCGAGATACAACATGGAATCAGTTTAAGTCACTCACATTTTAGAACTTTCTTGAAAAAAGATCAAGCTAGTAGTTATAATGACATTCATATTTGTAACTTGTTACTTATTCGCAGTGCTTACTTTTTGCTTATTTCTCACCTTACCAAAAGCATGCTAAAGTCACCTCTGGAAAACCTTGCAATCTGTTAAAATTGCATTTATAATCTCAATAACCTAATTTGAAAAGCATTTCATAACACAAATGAAAACTTACCCTTTAGTGAGCATCAGACTTTCCTCTTCTGCTTCTGAAAGTACGATGACATTAGTGGGTGTCTGGGGCTCTCGCAGAGAGTAAATTCTAGCAGTCAAAAGAGAAGAAAGTCAGCATTTAAAATTCTTTTTTCTTTCTTTTTTTACTATATTTTATTATTTATGCTATTACAGTTGTCCCTGCTTTTTTCCCCTTTGTCCCCCTCCAGCCAGCTCCCCTTCCATCAGGCAATCGCCGTACCATTGTCCCTGTCCATGGGTCATGTATACGTTCTTTGACTAATCCGTTCACTTTCCTTTATCCAGTCTCCACACCCCCGCTCCATCCCCTCCAACAGCTGTCAGTCTGTTCTACTTTGTTAGTTTATTTTGTTCATTAGATTCCTTGGATAAGTGAGATCATATTCTAATTTTCTTTCACTGACTGGCTTATTTCAATTAGCACAATAGCCTCTAGGTCCATCCAAGCTGTCACAAAAGGTAAGAGTTCCTTCCTTTTTTATTGCTGCATAATATTCCACTGTGTAAATGTACCACAGCTTTTTTATCCACTCATCTACTGATGGGTACTTCTATTGGTTCCAGATCTGGACTATTATAAATAATGCTGCTATGAACATAGGGGTGCATATATTCTTTTGTATTGGTGTTTCAGGATTCTTAAGGTATATTCGCAGAAGTGGAATTGCTGAGTCAAAAGGCAGTCCCATTTTTAATTTTTCTTTTTAGAGAACGAGAGAAACATTGACTGGTTGCTTTCTGTAGCCCCAATTAGGGATGAAATCTGCAACCTAGGTATGTTCCCTGACCAGTATCAAACCCCCGACCTTTTGGTTTGCGGAACAATACTCCAACCAACTGAGCCACAATGGCCAGGGTTCTGTTTTTAATTTTTTGAGGAAACTCCACACGATTTTCCACTGTGACTGTACTAGTCTGCATTCCTACCATCAGTGGACTAGGGTTCCCCTTTCTCCACATCCTTGTCAACACATGTTTAATTCCCTTCCATTTTCCAAAATTGTCCTTTCCTCTATATCTAGTTGGTTCTTGAGAATTTTTCTACCAGTTATCACAACCATTTCTTTCCCAAAGATCTTTCTGTTACTGACAAAGTGGTATTTCATTTGTTCTTTAACAGTAGAAGGTTTCCTTGGGACCCGAAGAAATATTCTCCGTCCTTACCAAAATTCTTTATTAGTCTACTCCGCAGCATTGCACCTCTGTGTCTTCCATCCAAAATCCTTAGCCATACCCACCTTACGCAGTCATCTTACAACTGCCCCTAAGGTTTGCCAGCTTCCCTTCAATTATACCCATCTCTCCCTCTGCCTGTTAGACACCAAATCTCATTAGAGAAGTAACCATATCTCACTATTCTGACCAGTAGAATGAGTGACATTTAGCCTACAATCTATACATGCTTTTGTTATATAAAGACACTATCATGTCATCCCTGTTTTCTCAAGGGGTAGCATAAAACTAAAAAAAATTTTTCACCAGTATCATTTTAAACTTAGTCTGTTCCATTATCAATAAAATACTATTTAACTACTGTTTTGTGAAAATTTAATTCAATTGAACATACATTCATTGTGGTCTTCCTAGCTGCCAAAAGCATTATTGACTTCAAAATACACGTAAGTACTAGGCAGCATATATTGTAATGGGGAACAGTGAAAAAGTAAATGCAACAGGGCACTGAGTGGGAATTTCTTGCTGCCCTGAAATTGTCAACAAGGTCCACAGCTTAGGAAAGAGAAGTGTTAAATAAAATACCCCGTATCTTAAAAAGAACCTTCAATAACTAAGGCCAGATGACTCCTTCAGGGCTTAAGTGAAGAAGACTCAGACTTGGCTATCTCCCACCATTTCCTTTTCCAGCATATATAAAAGGAAGACTGAGAGAGAGGGTGCTGAGAGTCCTTAAGCATACAGTGCAATGTTTGTAATGGGAGGTATTCCTTCCTCCTTTCTTTATCCCCATCTCCAAAGCCAAATGGATGGGCAGGGAAGTCTCTAAGAGAAATGGTCAGATTTAGGGGTGCCTGTAATAAGGGGAGATGAGTAGGTCATTTCTGAGCTGAATGCCAGATGTGTTACAGAAAACTACAGGCCACCAAAGTGAGGAAATTCTTGGGTAAATCTGACATGCCATCTCCTAGGGTTAAGGGCATATGAACACTGTACGGTATCTACTTCTTCTATAAAAATTACTGGAGGGAGGGAGGCTGGAAAGGCTTAAGAAACAACTATGGTATAGCATGCCCAGTTCTCTGTGGTCCTCAGAGGGCAGAAAAAGTATCTGAGCAGCTATCATGACCACAATATGAAAGACAAGGGAGGAATATCATGTTTGGGGATATGCCATCTTGAGAGAGGGTTCAGGGCATAGATAGCTATTAGAGCCAATGAGAGACAGAGCTCCGCAATGATGGAGGGGGTTGGAGACAAAACACTGCCCCATAAACACATACATACCATCTGTGCAGTAACTGCCCCATCAACAGAGGCTACCAGCAGCATGTGGAACTAGATTAATCTAGGATCGGGATATGCCCCCACCCCTCTGCCCCACCACTGACAGACAACCACTTAGGTCAGATGTTTGCCTCAGCTATCCTCCCTACTCCCACTATCAAGGGCTTAGACCCAGAAGGAGGAGGAAGCAGCCCCCTCCTGACAGTCCACCCCCTACCTCAAGATGCTGGGACAGAAAGAAGAGTCAAAGAGCAGATTGTGCTCTCTCCACTTACTGCAGATGCCTCGGGGTCTGACCTGTGGCAGGCCCAGGATATGGTTTTGAAACAGATTTGAGACTGGAGTTTTAAACTGGACAGACTTAAGTTTTTATACCTAAAAGTAACCAGAAAGCTATGAAATCTGTAAAAGATGCCATTAAGGGATGATGTATTGAGTAGGGAAGGAAGATTCGGTAGAGTACAGTTAAAAAAGGAAAAACAGAACTGGAGGTATCTATATCTCAGTCAGTTGAGTCTCCCCCATAAACTTTTTATGTAAGGCAGATCCAGAAAGTTAACTGATAACAGAAACCTTTGTAGGATTAGGTCATTTAATCCAGTACAAAACTTGGAAGAGGCTTTAGAATCATCGAATCTACTCATTTTACAAACTAGAAACTGAAGCTCCCCTAAAAAGAAGTTTAAGATCTCAAAGACAGAAGTGGCATTGGGACAAGAATTCAAATCTCTCAATTCCCAAACATACTCTCTTTCCCCTATGCTAGATTAGATCCAAAGTAATGACATTATGAAAACAGTTCAGGAAGGTTATTTTAACAGTGCTTACTAGTCAGAATTAGATAGGAGAGAATGGAGTCAGGAAGACTAGTTGAGAGGGAATAACCGTAATTAAGGCATGTAAATTAGGGCAGTTAGACTGTCCGTGAGAATGGTTACAACAGCCGTCTCAAGGATAAAGCATTCTAACGTCCCAGAACCCATTCAGTGGTACCTTGAGCTCTTAACTGGCAAACGCAAACAGAACTTCCCCAATCACAAGGCTATAAAACATAAAAATAAAATTTACCTTATTACATTGTCTGAGGTTAACAGCACTATGTGGGGATCCAGCATTTCACTTGGATACCAGGCAGCATGCTTTAGAGTCAGAGAGGTAGAACTGGTGAAAAATCTCTCAGCAATTGGAGTGGTACTAAAATAAAGACAACAATTTTTCAACAAAACATTTTGTAGGACTTGGATGAAAAACCTTCTAAAGGAAAATCTATTTGAACACTCTTTGCTCTTCTTTCCTTCAACTTTCTTTCTCTTTTAAGTCTTGCTGGGAGAGCATTCAAAGCATCTATTCAACCAATATCAAAGAATCAAAATAAAAATACTTCCTAAATTATAGAGTATTTTATATTGCACACGTGATTTTAGATACAATATCTTACTTGATCCTTTTAGTAACCCGCTGAGGAAAATACAAGAGCAGATATTATCATTCCTGTTGTGGAAGTGAGGAAATGGAATTAGAAAAGAAACATTTTAAGGGGACCCAACTTATAAGTTGTGACACTAACGGTGGGTCTCTACCTTATACTCTTTTCTTAGTAGATCTTTCAGACTGTCCCTTTTCTGGATTTGTTGGGAAAAAAAATTATACAAAAATAAAACTTAGTTGAACTGTCTGGCTCATAGATAATAACTGCTTTTTAAAAATCTTATTTCTACCTTGAAGAATGGCCTAACTTCTAATGAGAGAGTAATGTGATAATTCACGTAGAATAAAATACAATCACATATATACCATAAACATTATTACCATAAAATGACAACGTGCAGACCATATGGAGTATTCATAGTAAACATATCTTAAAATTACTGGTCTTGATTATTTTTCTGCATGCATTACAAATTCTAAAGTTAAACACTAAATGAAAATACAACTTACCTACAATTCACTGTTGATTTTCCACCTTCAAATTCAGAATTCTTCCCCCATCTTTTAGGTAATTCTAAGACTGTAAGTCCTTTTATTCCTATAAGTGCCACGTGATGTTGTGTTGGACTTAACAAGACTTGATAGATTTCAAACAGGGGCGGATTTATGCAAAGCAATCTCTGAAATTAAAGCAAATTGGTCAAAATAGTTAAGTTTAATGTAAATGTATGTGACAGTTACTTGAAACACAGTACTGCTTTAGTTTTCCATAACTGTAAGAAAATGAAGCATTCTGGATAACTAACACTCAGGCCGTTAACTGAAGAAATAATTTTAACTATTTTGATTGGAATGTTATAAAAATGCATCAAATCTCCCTACCTTGATAAATAAATACTGCACATAATTTTCTTCTTTATGATAAAGCTCCAGCCTCAATTTCCCACCATTCCCTATTTGTACTTTATACTCCCTCCAATCAGGTAACTTGTACTTCTCAGTAATTAGCAATGCTTTGTTATGCCTCTGTGTCTTTGCATAACTGTTCCTCTTCCTGCAATCTGCAATGCCCTCATTTTCCTTTTTTATTTTTTTAAGCAGGCTAACACATTCTTGAAGACTCAGTCTCGATATGCCTGGCTCCGCCCTGCTTACCGGTCTCGATGAATGTGTCTTCTTTAACTCCTCCCATTAAAATATCCCTGATCTGGCCAGGGATAAAATGCATCTTTCCTGGACTCCTATAGCACACTCTGTTATAGTTCTTATCACCCTGCATTCTAATTATCCTTTTACTTGCTCATCCCATACAACTAACTATGAATTACTCAGAATGAATGAATAATGAATCTGTATCTTTCCTCTCAGTAACTTTAACATAGTATATGGCATATTGCTGACTCAATGTATGTTTTAGTGAACAAATGAAGAACTCAGAAGTATTAATAAATAATTACTATGTTATATTAGAAATAGTACAAGATAGAGAATGGCTTCAAGAGCTTCTGTAGCAAGTAAAATGGCATTTTACCTATGCAGATATGGAAGTATTTGTCTTAGCATCACATGCTCCCCCCAAACATCCACTTCTTCCTATTTCTTCTCTTGTGACTATGTCAAGTTTCCATTTTCTGGTCTTCTACTTTCAGTAATAAACCATGAAATTGCCAATGTATTGCTTACCCTTATGTATGGAGAATCACACTAAGCCCAAATCCTTTTAACCAAGTCATTCTAAACATAATGAAGTTTCTATTAATTGTTACCAATGTCTATAAGCCTGATTTTGGGGTTTTTAGTTGCCCTTTGCTGATTCTAATCAAATTGTTTTTTCTCCTGTCAGTGGTCCTTTCGCTTTTTTGCCAGCCTTTTTTTTCAACCCCCATCTTCTTTCTGCTTGATTTTGACATTCCATCTCAAATCAACCAAAGGCCACCTTTCTTATGCTATACATACAATTCAATGACCTTAAATCGCTTATGATAATCACAGTGTTTAGAAGTTTTTTGGTTTTATTTCTAAGTTACTACTCATGCTTTTGTTAGCTTTTAAAGGTTGCAACTTACGCTAAGCCACTTTCTTGCCTATCTTGGAGTTTTTGATATTCTGGAGGATTGAGGGTCATTCGGATCTAACCAATATTTACTGAGTGCTTATATGTTCCAGGCACTCAGTGAAATCCTGGAGGTACCTAAAAAATAAGCAAGGCAGAAAGAGCCCCTGCCTTGGTGTTTACTGTCTAGAAAAGCAGACAAAAAAAAAAAAATAAATAAGTGTGAATGATTTAATTACAACTGTGTGAATGCTGTGTGCTGAGCATCTCGTAAATTACTCGGGTAAACTGAAATTTTAAAGTAGACTGTAAACTTGTGACCTATTTTGAAAACGGCAAAATTTTATCTAGCACCTCTTTGATTTCAAATAATTTCTCATCAAGTAGAATCAGGCAATGCCACACAACAGATGTCATGTGTTAGAACGTGTGATAAGTTTTTTAGTTTTTAATCTTTAAAAGAAGAGAATCAGTTTATTACAAATATAAACATTTCCAGAAAGCAATGTCTGATTACAGCAAGTGTGGAATACTTTCTGATCACACCCGCTTTCACGTGCTGTTGGCACACCAAAATCAAGCAAAAATCCCTTCCAACCTTGGGAATGGCCTAACTTCCTAAAAGGTAAACGAAAGAATTAACAGGGGATTTCCCATTTCTCCTCTATGTCAGGCACAAAACTTGGTACTTTCAAATCCACTACCTGACTTGTCGCTCCTAACCCCAAGGGAAAGGTAGGCTTATCCCTATTCTTCTGAGTGTCACATCGTGAACGCGGTTTCTCAGCTCTATCCCCTCCCCCTGCTTTGTTTTTCTTGCGAACGCTTGCATAATTGATGTTACCGAGCATTCCGTGGTCTTTCCCTTCCTCCCAGACCCCAAGAACGTAAGCACCTTGAGAGTATGAGTTCCTGTGTCGGGGTCGATGAAGAGGCAACAAAAGGTTATGTGGTGATGCTTGAGCGGAATGAAAATAAGAGACTTTTCCACTCGAAGTGAAAAATAGCCAAGATAAAGAGGGGAAAAAATAAAAAACAACTAGCTCAGCTCTGGCCGGGTGGCTCCGTTGGTTAGAGGGTCGTCCCCACAAGCCACGGCAGCGGTTACAGGAGGGTCAGGGCACACACGAGAATCAACCAATGAACGCATCGGGTAAGTGGAACAACAAATCGGTGTTTTCCTCTCGCTCTCTCTCACAATCATTAAAAAAAAAAAAACCAACAACAAACTAGTTCAGATCCCAGCTGACGGTCATTTCCGAGATTAGCCTGGCCATACCTGGTACTGGGAGAGCGAGGGCTCCTCACCCGCGCCGCTGAGGTTCCGAAAGCGGACCACTAGGAAGGAGCTGTCTTCTCCGTCCCACAGGAAGAGTTCTCCGCCGACGCCGAAGACCAGGTTTCTCGTCAGCAACTGAGACGGCGGCGGCGGCGAAGGCAAAGATAAAGAAGCGGCTTTCCCAGCCTCGGCTGGACTCTGGTTTTTCAGTCCCTGCCGAAGCCGCACAAACACAGCGTGGTTAGGAAGCCAGGTCTGCCACAGCTCGCCGTCACCGGAGGGTCCTACGACGGCCGCCATCTTGGCCCAACTGCTCTCCTCATTCCAATTGCTCAGCCCGCCGCTGAGCGCAGCCAATCTGCGGCCAGCCTCCCACAGCTTTGGCTAATCATCGAGCAGGCATCCCGGAAGCACGAGGCTGGCGAAGGTAAGGCCCGCCCATCAGACAAGGACAACGCTAGTGGAAAGCCAATCCCCAGTCAAGTATTTATTCTGAAGCCGAAAGGGGCGGGATGAGAAAGTTAACAGGCCGGTGCCTGCTTCTAGTTTTGGTTCCGCAGGAAGTCTGGAACGTGGGGAAGAACCTGACTCCCGTGTATGTGACTGCTTATTGGACACCTCCACGTAGGTAAACCTAGGCATTCAAAATCTTCGTTCAAGAATTACCTCCCTCAATCCAGGGTGGGTTAACCTCACAAATACTACGAATGCAGTACCCCATCTTTGGGTTGCACAAATTTGTCTCTGGGTTGGGTCGGCCAATAAAACAACACTTCCCAGAATTCCGTGGGGTGCAGTACGATCAGCAACCTGGAACTACGACTCCCAGGGTTCTGCGCGCCTGCGGGGGGCGGGGACTCCCGACCGCTACTCTCGCGGAGAGGAGATGGCCGAGCGGTTAGGGTCACAGCACCGCTCGCTGTACAAATTGGTGGGCTCGCCTCCATGGAAAGAGGCGTTCAGGGAGGTGAGTGAGGTTTGGGAAAACCTTGCCTGGGCCGTCGTCATTCTTCTCATCCGCCCAGAAACTGCTCTCAGTGCCTTCGCCTCAGCCCGGCAGGGTGAGGCAGGTGCCGGGAGCATCTGGCCGGTGGAGGTGGACCTGGGACTCAGGCCTCCCACCTGAAGATCTGGGTCTTGGCCTTCTCCCGGAGTTTCTGGACCCTGGGTATGGGATTAGCCCGGGCCGGCCCAACCCCAGGGTTGTGCAACCCAAAGATGGGGCACTGCATTTGTAGTTTTTGTGAGGTTAACCCACCCTGGCTTGAGGGAGGTAATTCTTGAGCGAAGATTTTGAATGTCTAGGTTTGCCTACGTGGAGGTGTCCAATAAGCAGTCAAATATTTTTGATTTTGGATTTGGGTTTGTTTTGCATTTGGAGTGTGATCCTGGCCACCCCTCTGCATTCTATAGTAACAACACCTGCTGTTTGGGGGGTAGGTGGGCACCAAGAAAGGCACTTTGTATACTGTGTACGTATCTCATGCAAGAGAGAAATTATTTCTATTCTAGAGAAAGCCTCAGTTCAGAAGAGCTGCAGTTACTAAGTCTTTGCAGAGTTGCACGTCACCTCAGTTCTGACCTAGTCTGAACACAGCATGGGTTCTGTAATATTGCCTATGACTACAGGAATCCCATAAGTGGATATATCCCTGGAATATAATCTGATGCTAGAAATGACTGTTGACATCAGGGTTTCTCAACTTGGCTATTGACATTTTGAGGAAGATAAATAATTATTTGGTTGGAGAGGGGGCTGTTCTGTGCATTGTCCAATGTTTAGCAGAATCCCTGGCGTCTACCTGCTAGATTCCAGTAGCCCTGTAACTGGAGTTATGGCAACCAAAAATGTTTCCAGGCATTGCCAGATGTCCCTTGGGGGACAAAATTGCCCCAAGTTGAGAAACACTGTTGTACGGGAAGGTGACTACTGTAGCTATATCTGGAACAGCAAGAATTTGCAAGCTACCTAAATGTCCCTTAATAGCACAGTGGTTGTTGAGCTATTATCATCCAACCATTAAGGAAGCTGGCATTGAAGAGAGAACATGAAATATGGTGATCTGGAAATATGTGAACAAAGCATTGTAATTTCATCTGTCTACATGTGAATAAGGACTGGAGGGGAAAATGCAAAATTAACAATATTTAGGATTATAGTTGATAATTTGTGTCTATAAATTTCCTTTAATGTTTTAACAACTAAGCTAAAACTTTTTATTAACGCTATTGCCTCCCCCACCCCACCCACCTTACATTCCCCCAACCCCTTCCCATCTTTCTCCTCCTTCCAAGGGATGCCTGGAGAGAATGAGAAACAGCCGGGACAGGCTCCTGAACAAATACCGCCAGGCTGGAGGCAATATGCTAGGAAGAGCTCAGAGCACCCTTCTAGTGCGAGAGCTGATGGAAGAAGAGTGGAATGCTTTGCAGTCAACGGAAAGTTGTCCGGAGGCCTTGGCTCAGGTCAGGCGATGATATGTGTTTTCAGGGAGGGTGCTACAACACCAAGAACACCTAGTGTCCTCTGTCCACCTCTTTCCCCAAGTCCTCTAAACTCATATACCCGCAAGCCCACACTCAGGATTCTGACAGCCGTTAACCCAGGGTCTTCTGCCTTTAATGTTAGACTCTTTTGCATTAATGGTTCCTAAATACCAGACTGTTGACCTGCTGCATCACTGCACTGTATTCACTTAGGAAACTGAAAAGGAAGTGATTTCACTCCTTGGCTGCATGCCTGGAAATTTTGATCCAGTAGGCATGAACTAGGAATCTCTTTTTAAAAAGGTCTCCAGGAGCTTTTTGATTCTTATCTCAGTAAGAGTTGGGAGCTGAATGTGGACAGGAAACCATTTACCATGTGTCAGGAAGAGCACTGGGTTGGAAGTCAGGAGCTCTGGAATTCAGATCCTGCTTTTCCTATTGCTTGTTAACGCCACTCTGCCTGTTTGATTTTTAGTTTTATTTTACATTTATGGAATGGAGACAGTAATGTCAGAATTGTGAGTGCTATATAAGAAAACGTGGGAAATTGTTTTGAAAACATCAAGGCTCTTTATAATAATGATGCGTTATTCAGTACCTTCCATGTATTCTCCAGTGTGCCAAATGTTTGTGTTATATAGTCACAATTAGCACTCACAACAACCTTCTCAACTTGGTTTTATTCCCACTTTACAGAAGCCCGCACTGAGGTTTACAGAGGTTAGGAACTTTCTAGTGGTTTCATAGCCTTGGCAGAACCACATACTTAACTGCTCCCCTATACCATCTTCCCCCAATTAAGTGTCATCATTTTGTTACGGGGTAGTTTAATCATTTGTTGATGACTTCTCAGCATGATCACATTACCCCAGTGTCAACATAATCTACAGAAGGACTGGACTGATAGATTTCCTCAGGCAAACCTCAGTTCCTCAAGCCAGCCTCCAAGTATGAATCATTGTGGTGCTTGTCAGCTGATTAGAACTTCCAACCTCTGATGGCCCCACTTTCTCTTGCAGTGGGAGATGCCGATGGACTTGGCTGAGCTGGAGGAAATCCAACAGGAGCTGATTGACCAAGGTGACCCCTAAGAGTGGTCTTCCCTGCCTGTATCTTGCTACTCTAATGCAGTACCTCTATGTTAACAGATACAGTAATCCTGTCACCCTGCAGGATACAGGGCATGATCAGGTCTCTCTTGCACTACCTAATTTAACTGCCTTCCCCGTTCTTTACTGACCCCCCAGGGTCTTCTGAGCAGCCACTCCCTGAGGCATTCATAGCACCATAGACTAAGTAGTTTAGCACTTTATATAATTCATTTATTCCACATAGCCCTATCTTGACTAGGCTTAGTTTTTATCATCTGTAAAATAGTGATAATAGACCTACTTTGTAAGTTTGTTGTAGGCTTCAATGATGTGTGTAGAAGACTTAGAGAAGTGCTTGGCACATAGAAAGCTTTCAACAAATGATAACTATTATTATGAGAATGCAAGACTGTGGGCTCTTGAGCTAACTGCTGAGATTCACGTCTTAGCTTTACCAATTTAACTGGTGTGGCACTGGGCAAAGCACTTCATCCACCCATGCCTCAGTTTCTTCATCTTTAAAATAGGGGGCATAATAGGGAATACGTTTATATATGTAAAGAACTTAAAATAGCATTTGACAAATTGTAAGTGCTATGCAAGTGTTAATTGTTATGATTAGTATAATTGACGCCATTTAGTCTGCGAGTTTTTTATCCTTTTAGTTGTCCTTTTTTAATTGATTCACCCTTCACCCTCACCTATAAAACCTATCTTAGTGGTGAAACATAAGACCCCCTAAATAATTTCTTTTGGGGTATGTTTAAAAAGTCTGAAGTGATAAGGATTTACTGTGTTCAGCCATACTCCATCATAAGGAACACTCTAGAATGGAGATCGGTAAACTTGATAGAAAACATTTTAGGCTTTGGGGTCTAGTCTCTGTTGCAGCTACTCTAGTCTGCTCTTGCAGTGTGGAAACAGTCACAGACAACACATAACAAATGACCATGGCTATGTTCCCGTATGACTTTATTTGAAAAACTGAAGGTGGGCTGGATATGGCCTTTGGGCCTTGGTTTACTGATCTCTGAGCTAAAGTCTAGACTGTGAGCTCATCAAGAGCAAGCCCCAGTCTTTTTCATATTTGTACTCCTTGCCTACGGCATACTAGGTATTGTTGCATTTGCTGAGTGAATGACCACGGATTCTGAACAACACAGATTCTGAGAACATGGACATTGGGGAAGAGATCACTTAGACTCAGCAGGGCAGGCCAGCCTCAGAAATAAGCGCCCTGTAAGTGTCATTGTTCTCCAGCTGCCCTTGGGACCCTGACACTCTACGGCTCTTATGACCTCAGGAGATGTGTGTGAAAGGTTTCTCCTTGTCCCTTAGCCTCATCACTCTCTTGTGCTCACAAGTTGAGGACAGACTTCAGGGGAGGAATCCAAGAGGAAGCCTGACGGAAGAGTAAATACCTAGTGGTTGGTAGTAGGATTTTGCCTGAATATTTCTCTTGTGTGGATGAAGCCTTTGAAGGTGAAGCTTAGCATCAGAGAGAGGGCAGTCGGGTGAAGTGTGGTGAAGCAGTCCAACTGTCCATTGCCTTGCAGAACAGTCCATCATCCGTGAGTACGAGAAGAGCTTGCAGTTTGATGAAAAGTGTCTCAGCGTCATACTGGCTGAGTGGGAAGCAAACTCCCTCGTCTGTCCTGTGTGTACAAAGTAAGAGTTTTCCAAACCTTTTCAGCATTATTGGTTCCCACCCTCCACTCCAATGTGAGTGGAATTTCCCCTCCATACTTCTTGTCTGGAAAGTTTCAGGGATCCTGGTCTGCTGGCCATGAAGCTCTGGGATCCCAATTCTGCCTCTAGGTACAACCTGAGAATAACAGGCGGTGTGGTCATGTGTCAGTGTGGCCTGTACATCCCATCTCATGTAAGTGTTTCACACACAGCTTTTGTGTCACCTCTTTCCCCATGTACCTGCTGTCTTTAAGAGCCTTCAGGGTGTGCTGGAGCGAACTGTGCACATCTTTTCCCAACTCATGTTCAGTTCACCTTGGTAGCTTAAGATCAGCCATGGTGAGAATGTGTACAGCGTGGAAAAGCACTACAAGTCAGGGTTGTTTCCTGCCCTCTCCCCAGAGCCATTGTTAAATACCCGTAACAGTTGTCCATATATGAAGACACACCTGTGCTCAGAATTTAAGCTTCAGTGATCTCAAAATACAGAAGGAGCCCTCTTTTTTGACGTGAGAGGATCTGAAAGTTTGTCAGTTGGTTAAAGGGGTAAATTGTAAAAATGAAACACTTGCAGTAAGTTTCGAGCATATAACTTTATTTGCCAGTCCTTGAGCAGGGGGCTCTGCTGATTGGAGAGCTGAGTCGTTTTTATACAGACCACTCTTACAATTCATTGTCTAGTTTCCAGTTTTTTTCCTGAAAAGTGCATCCAGAAGCTGAGTGTACAACTTCAGGATTTTTTTTTCTCTCTTTTATGTAATTCAACTTTTTTTTTAAGTAACTCATCTTTGTGTTTCTTAAACGTCCCACTTATCACAAAAAAAACCCCAAAACTTTACTTTCATTCTCTTGTTTTGTTTACATAATGTGTAATTAAATTACTCAGTTACAGTAGCAAGTTCAGTTAGCACAAATAGGTCTAGGACCGAGTGCATCTGTTCAGTTCTTATGCTTCTGCCTCCACCAGCTAAACATATCTCGGGGGGATACATTTGACTGGTGGAGGCAGAAGCATAAGGGAGGCTCTGAGTGTCCCGGGTGCTGTAAGTGGTGGTGTGTTTTACAGCAGGACTGGAGAGCGTTGCTTGTCTGGCGAGGCAGTTACGTGGAGATTGGTTGAGAGATCTTTTTAGTATATTCATTAGCCCAAGAGTGTTTTTAAAGGTCCAAGGCATCAGATCATCACAGAAATATCGGTTATCATGATTTTCAACCTGTTGACTGTGAGATAACTAAGAGGTTGTGGTGTAACTTTTTATTTTTTAGTCTCCAGAATTGACAGAGCAGAAGCTTCGTGCCTATTTAGAGGTCAGCGTGAATGAGCACAGTGCACACTGTCCTCACACACCCGTGTTTTCAGTCACTGAAGGGACAGAAAAAAAGTCCAGTCTTCTCATGAGCTGTCTGGTAAGCTTCCCAGGGGACCCAGTGGTAAGGGCAAGTCCCTGCCCTGGTAGAAATAATAGCTTGGAGACAGGTAAATGTTTAAAAATGCAGTTTATTCTCTGATGAGTTTACCTGAATAGAAAAGTGAAGGTAACGAGTCAGTTCAACTGACAGGCCAGTGGTTCCCTAAAAGGGGAGGGAAGGAGGCAGCGTAGGATTGTGGAGGTGGGTTGGTCTTTAGTTAGAAAGGCTGGTTGCATCCCCTAGTTTTGTTTGATTGGCAGCAGTGATCTCAGATGAAGCTGGTTATTTCATATTTGTAAGACCCAACGAGGCCTCCTGGTATTAGTTTTGCACAAGGATACAGAGCAGGAGGCACAGCACGGCAGCATCAGGTGTGTCTCTTAGGCAGATATCTTCACAGAGGACCAAAGCCTATCGTCTGGTCCCCTAAGTGACAACTCGTGTGGGGGAACAGGACCACACAAGTGGATATAGAGCCACACTGGTTTGCGAGCCTTAAGCTTGCCATAGGAACCAATGTCTCTTACAGTGACCTATGGCTACAGCTTTGAGGTCCCAAGCAAGGGGCACGTTGGGGTTGCGAGCACTCTGCACTTAAGGAAGTCTAAAACTCTGGCTTCCTACTGGGTATTTATAATTCTCTCACAGCCCTCTTGTTTCAAATGCAGTCTACCTGTAGGAGGTGTTTTTGTTATAAGCAGCATTGCCTAATACAGCCAGCACTTCACTTTATCAAGTTTCTTCCATAAGTTTTCTAATTTTGTTAATTCATTTTTTTAAAAAACGTATGGAGGACTTTTTAAAATTCAAAAATATGCATTCTCTCCCAGAGTTCAAGTCTAGGGTTGGTGATTAAGAGAAGAGTATAGAAAACAGGTAGTCTGTGCTCCTGAGAGCTGTAGGGGGAGGGCTCAAGGAGTTCAGAGGAGGTGATTTCATTTATGGATGAAGGCTTCCTGGAGGAGGCATTTAACCTTGGCCTTCAAGTGTGGAATAGGATTTGAACATGCAGATATGACGAATTGGGGGAAGAACTTAAGTGGAAGATCTCCAGGTAGAAGAACAAGGCAGAAAATTTGGAGCATATATGAAGAGGATTATGTTATATTCATCTGGAACATTGGGTTCATGAGGGAAAGAAGAGCCAACGAAAAGTCAGTACTGTAGCTGCAAACATGAGGACATCCGGAGTCAGAAACAACACTTAAGAGGCTGTCCCAGTACTTTGTGGGAGAAGTGAAGAGACCTTGAACTTCAGCAGTAACAGTGGGGATGGTGTAGGTGGGATGAATATGAGAGGCTCAGAAAGTGAATTGATGAAATTCTGTAGCTGCAGGTGTCAGGGTGGAGGAACCAAAGAAGATGCGAGGTTTCAAGGCTGGGTAACCGGGCAGTGCCAGGGCCCTGTGCAGAAGACAAGGCTCATGCAGACAACATTGGAGTTTGTGTATGGACGTGTTGAATTGGAGATTTCTGTGAGGCACCTAGGTTTTAGTGCAGTTAAGAGTGTGGGAATGGAGCTGAGAGTGAGGGATAACATTAGCAGCTGGTTGCTTCTGTGTGATTGCTAAAGAGAAGAGATGACACTGCCTGAGGAGCAGGTGTAGAATAGGCCGGTGATGTATTGGACATCACCTGCACTTTGGGTGCAGGGGAACAAGTGGAGCCTTAGCGGAGACGGAACAACAGAGGCCAGAGAACAGGAGAAGTGTGGAAGGCATGGACATTTCCAAAAGGAGGGTTGCAACACCCGCCACAGCGATTGGAGTAGACATTTGGTGACCTTACATAGATGATCTTGGTGGAGTTACAGGGTCAAGTAGCCACTATCTTATTTCAGTTTTAGGAATTTGAGTGCGTAGGGAGCCAAGAAGTAGAAACAGTAACTGTAGAAGTTTTTCCCGGAAGTGTAGCCATAGAGAGGAGGAAACATGTCAACTTGGCTTTTTAAAAGGAAGAACGTTTGAGTGCATTTGTAAGTTGAGGAGGATTCATTGGAGGCCTAAGGGGTGAGTAGGTCACTGAGGAATCCAGGGCCCAGATCTGCCAGAAGGGGTGGGCTTATGAGGAAGGAGGGCAGTGGAATTACACGTATTGAACACTTAACTGTTCAGCAAGTATTCTACACGCATCATCTCATTTTATCAGAGGTGGATACTATTCCCAGTGTTAGGAACGAAAACAGATTTGGGTAAGTGAGGTGATTTGGCCAAAGCTGCACTGCTAAGGAAAAGTAGAGCTGGTATTGGGGCCCACGTCTTGGGTTCCAGCAACCCTGTAGTTCCAGCTCCAGGCTTGGGCCTTGGTAGAAGAACGGTTTTCCCTCAGATTATATGAAAGGAGACACAGTGAGTGAAAATTTATAGAAAACCTGTCACTGCTTCCTACTGACTACAGGTTTATGCACTCCTCTGCTCCAGCCGTCTAGAACTGCTTGCAGATTCTCTGATGTTCAAGTGTCCGGGCCACCACGCTCTTGCTTGTGCTGTTCTGTCTGGAATGCCTGTGGCTCCCCACACTCGGCTCACGGATCATTGTTGAGCACGTCTGTATGCCAGATAATCAGTGAAGCCTGACCCCTCACATAGAAGTGCCAGGCTCTCCTTGGGTTTCCCCTGTTCTTAATGCCATGATCCTATAGTTACCTGTTTATGTCTGTTCTTGAGGGTAATGACCCTATCTTTATTTTTATTCCCAGTCCTTGGCACAGGGGTATTAGGTGTGTTTGGAGAAATGAGTTGAGGTAGAAGGAAGAGATTTGAAGGGACACAGGTCACATTGGCTTTGGTTTCTGGCTCCTCGGTGGGATGAACTGAGCTGTTCGCAGAGTGCAGTGAACTGAGCTGCAGTGTGGGGCTCCTTGAGACTGGGAAAGCTCCAGACCAAGTGCTGGAGGGAATGGGTAGGACAGCAAGAGGACACAAAGGACTGCCTGGCTGCTTAGTGTCCGGCTGCAGTTGTCTCCTGCCCTGACCCCCAAGTGCGCTGCAGTTCAGAGCAGCAGTGAAGCCGCGTGGAGGGGGGTCTGGGAGGAGAGTGCTGTGAGAGGCATCGGCAGCAGTAGGGGCAGCACGGTTGGCGCTGCTGGCCCCTGGGTCAGCAGGGAGACTGTTGTGGGGCAGGAGGCTGTCACAGCAAAGATGAGAAACAGGACAGGGAACAAAAGTGTATTCAGTAGCCTATTCCAGAGTTCGCCATTTTGAAAGGTAGGTAAATCATTTGGAATGCTCTGCAGTTCGTGTGGCACTGCGCATCTTTCTCTTAAGGGGAAGTCACGGACCACTGGGTTCAAGATCCAGTGAGGTCAAGCTGTAGGGTGATGAAGCATGGCTGTCAAGGATGAGGAAGATAGGTGTGAGTTACAGGTGGGTATGTACAGCCGTGACTTGGAGTATTTGAAATGTGAGGGACTGTGGTCTAGGGGTCGTCATGGGGATGGGATGTGCTAGACCACCAGAAAGCCAAGTATATTAGATATGAATGTGGTGTCAAGGTTAATTTAATTAAGCACAGTATTCCTTAGTGTAGTTGTTGGGCTGAGCTGTTCAAGGAATCGGAAAGCAGTTTTTTTTTTAAGATTTTATTTATGGATCACCTCATATGAATCATCTCTTTCAATAAATTCTGATCTACCAAAAAAAATTTTTATTTATGGAGAAAGAGGAAGAGGAGAGGGAGAGAAACATCAATGTGTACTTGCTTCTCACATGCCCCCTACTGGGGACCTGGCCAGCAACCCTGGCATGTGCCCTGACTGGGAATCGAACCCGTGGCCCTTTGGTTCACAGGCCTGCCCTCAATCCCTGAGCTACACCAGCCAGGATGGGAACCAATTTTATATTTGAGAACTTACTGTTAGGGGAGACCAAGGAAGGTGTGCTAGAACTAAGGGGCCTCAGAGTTGATTGTAGTGAATGTGCTGTTTCTACCCCTCTACGATACATACCTGTTTCAGTCTTGTGTTAAGTTGAAGGAACCTCACCTCCTTTGCTAGGCTGTAAAACCTGCCAGCTCTCAAAAGTTTGAATAATCTGGTCACTGGGTTCCTGAGGGTTAGGGTATTTATCAGTCCCTCTCCAGGATCTGATCTTAGCCTGAAGATGATGACGTTGCTGAGGGTTTGAAAGGCAGTTGTTTATAAACTGCGGGACTGAAATCAAGCAAAGCCTCTTCCGACTGTACCACCATACGATTTCATAGTCAAAGCTTCATCTTGTGGTATGCAGGAATTTTAGTGGCAGCATGAATGTCATTTCTGATTACAGCTTTTAACCATATGAGATAAAACAATTTAAGCTAAACTTTTTCATTTAAATCCAGGCTTGCGATACTTGGGCTGTGATCATCTAAAGCCAGCCTTTACTCACTTCGTTCTGCTGGGCTGGAAACAATTCTTTCCATCTGAGACGAGAAGGAGCCTTGTAAATACGAACCTTTCATTTATAACTTATTTTATATTAAAACTTTCCAAACATGTAGGCTCTTGGTGTTTTGTAATGCAGGTTGAAGGGGAAGGAATAGAAATAGAAAAGCCAGATCACCTTACAGATAAACCAATTTTATTGTCCATCATTGTTATACAAAAATCTAGAAATAATAGGTTTGTACAGAAGAAATAAATGAATAGTAAATAAAGGGCAACAAATAATTTAAATTTGAATCACTTCCCATGATGTTAGGATGAAAACATTTCAAAGTACATGTCTGGCTTCAGAGTAGGTTTTGTTCACTGGCAAAGCCTGCCACAAAATTAAAGTATTCAAGTCTTGTCTGTTCTACTGGCTCTTGACGAAACTTTTGAGGTCTTCCAGAAAAGTAATGTACTCCTGGTGCTCCAGGGCTGTGCTGAGCTCCACCAACTCATCTGCAAAAGTGTTGTCCACCCCCCGGTCTGCAAGGAAATCCATTAGGTGATCATATAAGGCCTACAAGGAGAAACATTTACCATTAAAAAAAAAAAAGAAAGAGACTTCATCTGTAACATTTGTTAATTAACACATTGCGTACTGCACAGAAATCGCTAAGACATACGCCAGGGACCGCACATTTTTGGGCAAACTGGAAGACGAAGACTATATGAATGACCAAAACACAATGTAACTGCAATGCTTTATGGGTTCATGCAATTATATAGTTTTTTGTAGACTGACCTGCACAGTTTCCACCAATGAGATCGCTTCATTCAATGTGGACAAGACAGTGTGTTGACATCTAAGGTCCATAACAGATGGTGCGCAAAACACGAGAAAACTCGTGAGCGGTCCTTAAGTTGTTATAATACCTTTTTGTCTCTCCTTGGACCAGGACCTCCCCTACAAGGCCCAAGAGCACCCCATCTTATCAAGCACTCACCCAGTCCAGGGAATCTGTGTTGAGGGTGTAATTTGTGTCCTTCCATTCAGATTCGCCAGTGGACTGAAAGCTCACTTCCCTGATGGAGAAAATGTCACTCTCGCCCTCTTCTTCTTGTCCAACCTGAGAAGAGACAGTAGTTGGGGAAACTGAAGGGTTTTCCAAGATAGGCCAGACTCCTGCAAAGAACAGGGACTATTTACAGGTTGGGACCAACCAGGTTTTAACCTTGCCCCCTCATTCCTCATCCCCCTTTTCCCCGGCTTTGCTGGTCTATGCTAGAAAAGGGACCAGTAAGGTCTCCCAAGGCCCTTGTCCCCAGGGATGCCAAGGTGCTAGCACTCCATCCTACGTACCTCATCTTCTGGATAGTGACAGTCCAGCACAAGGGCCTTCCTGCCATCTTTCTTTACGACTTCAACCACGAAATTGGGAGTGGATGTCAATTCAGGCTGGGGAAACAAGAGTAAGTCAGTACACGCCCTTGATGATAGGCGTTGGGTGCTTGGACCAAAGGTCTCAGACAGTTCAGGGGGTCTGGAAACCACCATTGTTAGGATATCACTTAGCCATTTTTAATGTCTTTGCTACAGTGTTCTCAAACAAGGACCTGAGAATCGGTAACAGGGTATTAAAGCCACATACCAGCTCGTTTTGAACTCTTCCTATGGATCCCTTCTAGAGTTAAAGACTATTTTTGAGGACAGAGCATCATATATTTAGTAGTGTTTCACTTCTGTTGACACGACTTCTTTAACTAACATACTAGGTTCAGAATGAAGAAATTTGAATTCCAGCCTTAGCTATGTGCCAATTAACTGAAATTTAGGTCATTCTTCAATCTTCCTGGACTGTTTCTCCATCTATAAACTGCTAAGGTGGCCTAAAGCTCCTAGATCTTTTTCCAAATGTCTGTTTCAGGATCTCCATATGGCCTAAGACCAAAGGCCGGTACATTTGGCTAACTGGCCGTCCTAATATCTGAATAATCACAGCAACCCTCCCTTTGACAGTGAACCACTCAATGGCAAGATCCTAGTCTGATGTCATCAGGAAGCTGTGCGCTCTGTTCTAGGTCATAAGACAATACCAATACCTTCTTGGTTAGAAAGTCTGGGGAGTTTCTAGGCCAGATCCGCTACTTCCTAAAATGTTTGAAGACTGGGCACCAAGAGGCCAGCCACGTGAGGAAAGACCTTACCAGAATCTCTGATGTTAAATATCTGATGTCCCCAACTTTGCTACCTTAGTTAAGTGGCTGGTGTTTATTTCTACCATTTCTCACTTGGGAAGACTCCAAATGATAATCTTCAATATCAAACCTCTTCCCATTATAGAAGGGTAAAAGACAATTTCAGTTCCTTTCTATTAGGAGAACAAAGGCCAAACTATAAAGCCCAAGCCAGCAGGTGATAATTTACTCAGTCCCTGGGAAAGAAAATGGCCAGAAACTGCTCCTCTACAAGCGAAGTCTCCAGGATGGTTGTCCGCAGCCTTCTCTTCCCCTTCTACCATTAGAGGAATGAAACACACAAACAAAAAAACAATGTTTCTCTAAGCCCCTGGCCTGTAAGAACTGAGGTAAAGGCTGGTTACAGTGTTATGGCTTACCTCCTGTTCTTCAACCTTCTGCCCTTGGGAAGGCTCCTCCTCCCCATCATATGTTGGTGGGATGCTATTGTTAATGTTGAAAGTGACAGTGACCCTAGAGAGAAGAAAACACAAAACACATGGTACAGTTTTTTTTTTTTAAACCGAACGTTAAATAAGTATTAAGGCCTGCTACAGTTAAAAATGCTTGTTGGAACAATGTCTATCCTAGCTGGCTTTATATCTGAATTATTACAGATCTCCCCAAAAAGTTGGGTGCCCACATCCCACCCTGAGATGGAATCAGCAGGTATGAAGCGTGCCTTCTCTGTGCCAGCTACTTGAAGTCAGACTCACAGGCCTCAGAGCTCATCTCAGCCAAATATAGTCCCTATGTAGGCTACTTCCCCCAGGCCTGCTTCCCAGGGCTCCCTCCAGTGGCAGTGAGCACCTAGGAAGTGGTGGGATGGAAAAGATAGATGCCTCTATAGTACTTTTTAAAGATTTTACTTATTTATTTTTAGAAAGAGGGTGAGGGAGGGAGAAAGAGGGAGAGAAACACCTACAGGTTGCCTCTAGTATGTGCCCCACACAGGGACTGAACCCGCAACCCAGGCTCGGCCTGACCTTTGCTTTGCATAACAACACCCAACCACTGAGCCACACTGGTCAGGGCTGTAGTTGCCTCCTTTAAAAAGTTTTTTCTCCATCAGAAAACCTGCCCCTCAGAGGAGAGGAAGAAGGGACACTAGAGAGTTGCATCAGCTAAGTACCAAGAGCAGCCCTCATCCCAGGAAGGGGAAGCTTCACAAAGAACAATGTGCTGCACTACAGATTCATTTTCCGAATACTTCTGGGAAGTTTTAGAATTACAAGGCATGCCAGAAACACCAACTAATGACAATTTTAAGGTGCAAGAATCCTCACTTGACAAATCATGTGCCAAAGTTTGAGCTGAAATGAAAAGCGATGTGAAATTCGGAACCAGCCCTGCTGAGCTGTGCTGCTCCAGGAGGCACTGTCTGCATACACTCTAACTGCCACCCTCAGGAGCCCCGCTAACGGCTTTGCCAGGAAGCCACCTTCTCATAGGAGCAATGGTTGGAGGTTCAGCCACAAAATCTAACTGGAAACAGTGGTGACCAACTTGAGCTCTGGGGGCAGAACTGCAGTGTTCATTAGAACACTTGAATGGCCCAATACTGGCTAGGACGTACCCTAGGAAAAATGGTTTAGGTGAAGTTACAGAATACACCTCCTTAGCAACCAGCTCACAAGAAATCTGTGCACAGTTAATGAACCACCTGGAACTTACAAAGTTACCCAAAGACTTGTATCGAAGTACCTGCCTTGAAAGAACCCAGGACAGGTCACTCAGGGTCATGGGTTTAGGACTCCGGAGTGCACAAGCCCCAACTACTTACTTTTCTCCACCAACATTCCGCACTAATTTGGCTTCTGTCCCATTCACTTCCAGATCCCAACCTCCAGACATCTTGGGGAGGGATTTGTGCTTCTGTATCTTCTTTTCCTCCTTAATTTCATCACTCAGGAATTCAACAAAAGCTTTGTCTCCTACAATGAAAATCCGTAAGGTACAGAAAAAGAACAGCCAGCCCATCAGTCTAAAGTGACTCAGGTTCTTCGAGCCAGAAATCTGGACCTGGACTGTTAAAAAAAAGTCCTTCGGGGCTTCGGCCACTAAGCCTTAGTCTCCTTATCAGTGGGAATCTGAGTTCATTCTGCACAAGGATTTGCAACAATTAACTCATTATCACGTTTCACACAAAGCAAAAGAGTTCCCAATTACCCTTTTCCACCTACCAAAAGACGTAACCACCCTACCTTCAACCGCGACCTTGGGCCTTCCCAAAGTTCCCTTTTCAAGAAATTAAGGACAAGGTAAGCTTCCAGGTTTTAACTGTATGCCTCAACCCAAAACGAAACGCTTTAAGGATACAGGGGAGAGGAAACTGTGATGGCACGAAGGTATCACCCAGAGGTTGCCAATAACTGGGAAAATGTTCCGGACCTCGCGGAGCGGCTCCGAGCGGCCCACTCGGGGTCTCCGCTTCCCTGCCCCACCCGGAATCTGCCCCTCACGGCCGCGGCCCACATATGCGAACTCACCTTCAGTGTGCAGCCCGCCGCAGCCACAGGCGCAGGGTCCGCGAGGCCGCAGGAGGCCGGGCCGCCGCGCAGACCCCGCGCGCACGCTGAGGAGCCCAAAGGGCCGGGTGCACGGCCGGGGCGCGGGCTGGAGCAGCAGCCGGCGGGGCGCGGCGGCGCGGAGGCTGGCAACGGCTGCACCCAACGCGCGGGGCGCGCAGCGCAGCAGAGGCAGCATAGCGAAAGCTACAGCAGCAGAGGCTGACACGTGCAGGTGAAGACGATCCGACCCGAGGGGCCACCACGAGCTCACCACCGGAAGTCCCGCCCCCGCTAGAGAAGTGCTTCCGCAAGGTCACCTGCAGGTCAAAGGCACTGCGGGCGGGACCGTGCTCTGACACAGCTTCCGCGGGAGACGTCAAAGCAGGTAACAGCTTTTTTAGACCAGTAGGCCCGCCTGAGTGGTGTACAGCAAGACTTTGTTTAATTTGCCAGCATCACTTCTCTCCAGTGGCTACTTACACTCTCCAAATTACCATCTACTGTTCTCAGAGCACACCAGGCTTTCTGTGACTTCATGGAATACACTCTTGCCCTCCCCAACAACCTAAAGAGCAGCCTTCAAGATCATCTCTCTTAAGACACGTTACTGGGACATGGTCGCCCCCTTCACCCCGCCCCTCCACTCCGTTCTTCTCTGGAGAAACCTGGCACTGCTGGTTTACCTGACAGCTGCCATTCCCCCCACCAGCCCTGGTGTTCTTGAAGGGCAGCAGCCCTGGTTAATGCCTGCGATCTTCCCTCTCCATAACCCTCCAACCTTGCTCTCAGGTTCTAATGGGGCAGTATTTTTCTGGAGGTAAGAAGCCATGCCTTACATCAGATTTAGGCTAAGAACCGATGTTCCTACCTTACCAGGGCACACAGGATGTATATAAGGTACCAAGAAAGTAAGCCTTTCCCAATTAGTGGCAAAGATAAAGTTAATACTTAATATATTCCAAGAGCATTCTGTAAATAAGGAAAAGGAGACCCAAGAAAGTCACACATCATGTATAAGATTCACTTTTAATGGAATTGGTAGTCATGTGCAAATTTGAGCATTACATACAAGAACTGATGTTTCTATAGAGCTATGTCTATTTGAACAAAACTAGATTCTCAAAATACAACATAAACCGGAACCAACTTGTTTTTTCCCTCTGCAAATTATAATATTCTGATCAAACAGAACATAATGGAATCCTTGCTTCCCCACAGGTGCAGTGTTCCCGTGCATTCTCCAGGAATGATATCTTAGCTGCCTGGCCACAGTTCCCAGCAGTTTGTGATAGCTGGATTAAATGGATTTATGTATCACAGTACAAAAATGTTTACCTCACAGAGCAAAAACTCGTCTCCATCCTGGAGTCTCTTTACAGCCAGCGGAGATGCAACATTAAGTAAGGGTTCTTAACAAGGACCAGGTGTCAGAAGGAAAGAGCACTCCAGTTCTGTCCCTGTAATGAAATGTGTTGCTCTGGCTGTCCCACACTCCAGGATCACGAGAAATAGAAAACTAATACCTGAGGCATGCAATCTGCTTGGCGTGCATCTATGTACATGAAGCTGCTCACGGGAGCTAGTGACTCAACCAGGGATGGATTTCAGAGAGGGAAAGAGGTGTCACACCATTAGAGACTTTGCCAATTGAAAAACATCATTGTGAAACATTTAACTTTCTTAAGAAAGTTTAAGTTTAAAATGTACTATCCCCTGCAGCTCAATATGTGTGGACTCAAAATGGGTTTTCCAATCTGATTTAATCCCTGAGCAGCTATGTTAAAAATTAACTTTTTAAAAAGACCAATAGAAAACGATTGTATTAAAACTCTACCAGAATGTTACAGTGATAAACCTATTTCTGTACAGAAACATTCAATGTTAACGCTAATTAGAAGCTACTTACATTTACTTAAAAGCTATTTATCCCTTATTCCTGCTCAGAAAAATATATATTTTCCAGAAACTCTTTAGGAACTTAAATTGGACACAAGTTATTCTAAGTTTTACTTGCCCCAGAGAAAGAGATTTTGCTGAGGAACATGATAAATCACCCCAATCCCAATGTTTTACCAGCATGATGAAATTTTTATAAAAAATACAGTATTTTATCAAGTCGGGCTGAACATCCTAGGCTTCTATTAAATAAATGAGAAAAATATACTTTAAAAACCATCTGAAAAACTTTTCAGAAAGTAACAGTAAAAACAAGTCAATCTGAGGAAAACCAGCTAAAAGTCTAAGTATTCAATATGATAGGGCAGCGATCTTCAACTGGTGTGCCACAAGCATTTTTTTAAAAGATTTTATTTATTTTTAGAGAGAGGGAAAGGGAGGGAGAAAGAGAGGGACAGAAATATCATTGTGTGGTTGTCTCTTGCGTGCTCCCCACTGGGGACTATGTGCCCTGACTGGGAACTGAACTGGTGACCCTTTGGTTCGCAGGCCAGCACTGAATCCACTGAGCCACATCATCCAGGGCAAGAATTTTTAAATCATGCAATACCTGACTAGAGTCAGAGCGCTGACCTCTTTTCCTTATGTTGTCAAATAAAAAAAAAGTCAACAGCCAACATAAAAAATTACACCTATTTTTTTTTGTCAGATTAGCAAAAAATGTACTTTTTGGTGTGCTGCAGAATTTTAGTAATTAGTTTATGTGTGCCATGACATAACAAATGTTGAAAATAGCTGAGATAAGGTATATTGGATCTGTTGAATCCTATTTGTCCTAAACAAATATTTCTAACAGAATTTAATCACAAGTGCCCTGAATACTAGATAAAAGCTTGACTTCTCAGGGCCACAGCTAGTGTCGGAAAGCCTGGGCCAGAGTGGGCAGACACAGACGTGGAGAGATGAGGCCCGGAGTGGGGAGCTCCTGCAGGCCAGTCCCGGAGCACAGTTCACTGGATCCCGACTGAAGAGACTGCCCACTGTTTCTGAAGGGTCTCTCAGTTTGGCCCTTTGCACATAAACTGCATGATTCACTTTGTTAAATAATGATCAAAATACTACACACGTTTTAGATCAATTAAGTACATTAAAAGGGCTAAATCTTGGCTGCTTCTAGGACAAGACATTAATTTATCTTTGATAATTAAATATCTAAGGAGAATCTTTGATGTCTTTTCCTTTCTCAGAAAAAGAGAATATGGAGATGGTGGAGACCCTCTAACTCCCTCTGAGAAATGTAGAAACTAAGGGTTAGAGAGTGATGATTGTGGAGTTAGGAAGTAACAAAGTCATATTGTCTCCAAAGAAGGAAAAAGAAGACAATAAGATGCTGGAATATAAACACCAGATGTGGTGGACGGGATGAACCAATACTGTCTGGTTCTCGTGAACCTTCTGTTTCCCTACCCCCCCCCCGCCCCCCCAGGCCTATGACCAGCGACCCTGCCAGAAGAGAAATGGCTGAAATGTAGCACGGAGTCATTCCTCACACTCACATATTTATGTGGACCCAGTTCCAGAGAAAAATATCAACCGAGTATGCTGGAGGCCATTGCCCTCCAAGGTCAGTTGCCCACATTTATACTTGACGCGATTCAGAAGATACAAATCAACCTTCACCCAGGAAACCTCCATATCTCCTGAAAGGACAGGTGAGGACACCTGCCACAGAAGCACCAAGACCGAAGACACACAGCTCAGCAGCCTGCAAGTGCTCCTTTCCTGCCCTCTGCTTCGAGGCGGCAGGAGTCCACTCCCTGAGGAGGAGGTTCTGTCGGGGTGGCCAGGCCATGAGGTAAGAGACAACAGCACCTCCCTCCTTTTTTACAGATGTCCATCTCTTAGGTTTTCTATTAAAAAACTTCTTAGACATTAAAATAGATCCAAGGACAACACCTGAGCTTTGTGACCTCCTATGGTCCCCTTCTAGAAAGTCCCCCTTAGCCTTGAGAACTTGGGGGATTTTGTTGTGCTCAGTTCACATCATGTAAAGGGCAGTAACACCAAGCCAACAATTCGTTGCGTGTTCACTGTGGGCTGCACAGCTCTGGGCACTTTCATTTTCTCTAAACCTCACGACCCCAACCCTACAAGTATTATTACCTACCCCATTTGGCACACGAGGAAACTGAGGCTCAGAAGTTAACTGTGTCACTCAAAGTCACCTAGCAAGAACCAAAAGCATAATTTTGATGTTTCAAAGGTATAAATGGCGGTACATGCCTACATGGTTCAGTCTAAGGAGTTTAAAGAAAGACACCTGTGAGCTCCAGGAAGTCAGGCATGTCCCACTGCATTAAAACCTGCTGCCTCGCTAGGCACCAGGCGGGAAGTCTGCTATGAGGACGGCTGTGGTCCCAGCTCCCAGGTCCCAGCAGTTCAGGCAGCGTCCTGGGGTGGCTCAGTTTCTGGCGGTTCTCAGCTTCCTCCGGAAGTACTCCGGGGCGGCCTCATACAACCACTCGGCATCCACCACACAGAGGTCTCGCATGTAGCACTTGTTGGTGTGGAGCAGCTCAGTGTACACGACGCAGGCAGGCTTGCAGTGGAAGAGGACGGACGAGGGGTGGATGGCCACCGGTTGGTGAGTGTCTGTGGTGGCATAGGTACCGTCCGGCTGAAGCTCAGCGGTGCTCATGAAGAGGCTGTGAGCCAGGCAGCGGCGGACATTCTCCATGTCCCCTCGGGATGACATGATCGGCATGGACATCTGTTTCAGGAGGAAGTGAGAATTGGAAAAGACCCCAAACATAAATGCTGCTCAGCACTGCGCAGTATTTGGAGGAACTGCACCTACAACGCAGCCCACACTGCAAGCCTAACAAAGTGGGTATTGCCAATCAGGGCTGGTTTTCTCACATGCCTTAGAGATCAAGAGACCAGCATGGGCAGGGCAAGAGGCGCAGTTGGAGGAGGGCGGACTGAACACAGGGAAACCGCAGCCTGGGCGAGTCAGGACCAGGAGGGAGATGGGCATAGAAGGTGCCCAACCACAGACAGATTAGGTGACCCAGCACCTACCCCCTTGTGGCAATATCTGCCAGGACGTTCCCGGAAGGAAAGGCCTTTCCCTCTGCTTTGACTACGTCATCGTCTCCTCCTCCGATCCGTCTCACACAGTGCCGCCAAATAACCTTCCTATAGCACAACTCCAGTCATTCCTCACCCGCTGAAAAGCCTTCACTGTCTCTACTGCTCCTGGCAGAGCAATGCGAGCTTCCAACTGTGAAGCTGTGAATGAGCCCTCTGAGCGTCCTGGGTCCTCCAGACTCAACTGCCTTCTCTCTCCCAGGCCCATTCCATGACAGTGCCCTCGCACGTGCACTCCCAGGGGACAGACCACCCCCTGCCTCCACAGTGGAAGTGTCAGTCCTTAGTCTCCTGGCCCTACTACCCCTGCTAAGCAAGTCAAGTCGTCTTACACCCCAGGCCACGGATGAACCAACCAGTGGTACACACTTGCCTGATGCATACGGGCCAGTTTCTCACTTCCAGGCATTTGGGTCTGAGCATGGGAAATCTGAGCAATCCCTCTTAGTGTCTTGAGTGGGAGGCTAGGGAAAGCAGTCTCACTTTGTGTGCTAAGGTAGAAAAGAAGGTGGGAAGCGGGAAAGAAGCATGCAGAAAGCAGCCAAAACAAGAGGCCAAGAAGGTCTAGAGAAAGCTGCCTTTGCTCCTGATGGCCTTTTCTGGTTCCTCATTCCAGTCTCTGTGGGGCTAGACTATTTCTTGCCTGTAGGTTCCCAGAGATGCCCCCCCACCCCCCACCCCTTTTCCCTTTAAAGGTGGTTCAGGGTGTTTTGTTCTTTGCACTCAGCTGATTCTGGCCTGAGGAAGACACTAACTCCTCTGTATCACCACCTCCAGGAAGCCCATGGCCCTGCAGCTAACTGGTGTCTCCTTGCTGGCTGTCAGCTGCACCACTCACTGGCTGGGTGATTTGGGGCAACTTACTTAACTTCCTTAGGTTCTACTTTTATCACTGATGAAATGGGAATAGTAACAGAACAGTAACTTCCTCATAGTGAGGATTAAAAATGTGGCAATCACATGAAAAGTGTTTGGAATGGTGGGTCTGTACGACTCCAGGACCTTGACCAGTATCTGTCATGTAAAGAGGCCTGGTCATCCTGAAGCTTCTAAAGTCAGAACTAACCGAGAAGCACCATTTCTACTGTCATTAATAAACTGAGAAAACTCACAAAGTTGAGATGGTCTGGCAGGAAAACTGTTCAAGAGGGGTTTAGGGAAATGTGTAAAATTCAGAACACATCAGGCTACTATGAAAATAAATAGCTTTAGTGTCAACAACAGGCCACTGGCATCAGACACAGGCTGGGTACAAGTGACAACTCTCCTAGCAACGTGCAGAGTCCGCACTGCGGGCTGTCTCAGAAGAGGCCCGACACCCACACACACTCACCACAGGTGTTATGACAGCAAACAGTGGGCACTTCCATGCTGACATAAGCTGCCCTCCACCTCCCAGGTAAGGTGTGGAGTGTCGTGCAATCATGTCCTCTAAGAGGGAAGGTAAGCTAACAGAAAACTTTCCGGTTGATGATTTGGCAATAACTATCAAGACCTAAATTCACCATCCATGAATTCACCATTCATTCTGTGCGCATCAGGCGACACACATATACAATGTAGGAGGATGGGCATTATGACAGAACCTAAACCGCCACCATAAGGGGCGTGGCTAAGTAAAGTGTAGTGGATACAATGAAATGCTAGGAGGTCACTAAAAAGAATGAGATAGCCCTGGCTGGTGTGGCTCAGTGGATTGAGTGCCGGCCTGTGAATCAAAGGGTCATGGGTTCAATTCCCAGTCGGGGCATATGCCTGGGTTGTGGGCCAGGTCCCCAGTGGGGGCACATGAAAGGCAACCACATATTGATGTTTCTCTCCTGCTCTTTCTCCCTCCCTTCCACTCTCTCTAGAAATAAATAAAAAAATCTTCAAAAAAAAAGAATAAGATACACACATATAAACAGTGAAAGTCAGCCCAGACCCATTAAGTATTCAAGAAGTCTACTAGGTGGAAAAAGCGAGCTACAAACAAAATGTGTATCATATTTAAAAAAAAAATTATTGATTGATTTTAGAGAGAGAAACATCGATATGTTGTTCTACTTATTTATACATTCATTGGTTGATTCTTGTATGTGCCCTGACTGGGGATCGAACCTGCAACCTTGGTGCATAAGGACGACACTCTAACCAACTGAGCTACCTGGCCTGGGCTCATATTTATTTTCTGAAGAAAATTTTATATATGTATCCATATATATGTATACACACACAGGAAAAAATTCTAGAAGGATTTATACCACACTATAATAGAGATTTATCTTTGGAGGGGCAGGATTATGGGAGACTGAAATTTTCTACATTATATATCACTATTTTCTGCATTGTATCAATTTGTAATAATTACGTACTACTTATGTAACCTGAAAATAATAAACATATTCCTACTTAAAAAAATCTTAGGACAAGCCTGGGCTGGTGTAGCTCAGTGGATTGAGCATGGGCCTGTGAGGCAAAGGGTCACTGGTTCGATTCCCAGTCAGGGCACATGCCTGGGTTGCAGGCCAGGTCCCCAGTAGGGGGCGCATGAGAGGCAACCACACATTGATGTTTCTCTCCCTCCCTTCCTCTCTCTCTAAAAAGAAAAATCTCAAAAAGAAAAATCTTAGGACAAATTCTTGTAACATTGTACAATATTTTTAAAGTTTACAGAAAATGGATATTAATTGTATACAATGTAACCAAGTATGTAAAAAACATTTAAAAGCAGGACTATAAGGAAACAGACCAAAATGGTGAGGTAGAATTGTGGGTAATTTTTACTTTCTTCATTACTTTTAAATTTTCCTGCAACAAGAGTTTCTTTTGTAATCACTAGTATAAGCAATTAAAATTCTTTCACCGAGAGAAAAGTGACAGCTTAGTCCCCCAAAGAACGACTAGAAAGAAAGAATACCTTTAAGCAGATATCCCTCAGCTGTGCTCTGACTTCAGCTACTAGCATCATATTCTTGCTGTTGATAAAATTCTCTTTGCACCAGTCCTGAATAGGAGGAAAAAAAGATCACAATCCTCTCATTTCTGTAGTGAAAATCACATAATTTTTAGAACATAGTTGAATTTAGAGGGAAAACTTCAGTTGCCACATAGAAAAATATCTTTAACAAAAAACATAAACCATAAGGAAAAATATCAATAATTTAAACAAAAATAAAACTAAAGATTTTATGTCAAGTCACCATGAATATGCTACAGACTAAGATGTTTACATCACTATACCTAATAAACGTAAGTACCTCCAGAATATATTAAAAAATAAACCTCCTATAAATCAGTAAGAAAAACACCAACAATGCAGTAGAAAATGAACAAAGGCTATGAACAGACAACTCACAGAAGATTTACTAGAAATCACCAGTAACCAGTATACTTATGTAAGGATTCTCAGTCTCTTGAGGAATCAAGGCAAATTAACTTA
Source organism: Micronycteris hirsuta (assembly GCA_004026765.1). Classification (NCBI taxonomy): domain Eukaryota; kingdom Metazoa; phylum Chordata; class Mammalia; order Chiroptera; family Phyllostomidae; genus Micronycteris; species Micronycteris hirsuta. Next base: position 124,429 of record PVJI01000615.1, read on the forward strand.
AACAGCTGAGATACTATTCCACATCCATCGACTTGGCAAAATAAGTCATTTCAACTACGCTGGAGATGGGTGTGGAAATGGAAACTCTTATATATCACTACAGGAAGTGTAGAGGTGCTGACAACTTTGGGGAGCCACACGCTCGCCTGGTAAAGCTGGATGCAGCTACCCAAGACCAGCAGGCTCACTTCTGAGTGTCATTCCCTAAGAAATGCTCCCCCTTGTGCACAAGGAGGCCTGCACAGGTGTTCGCTGTAGTGCTGGAAGCGCAAACAGGCTGCCACAGGGCAGTGGAAGAAAACAGCTGTAGTGTGCGATGAAGTGAAAGGACGCTCTGGCTCACGGGAACACACTTCCACATCCGGACAATGGTTACACAGGGAGAGACAAATAGAGCTAAATGGTCACAACTGCTAAAAGTGGGTGGTGGTTTTTTTTCTTTAATTCACTGCATTAAAATGCAAAGTTAAAGCACACACACTATGGCACAATTACTGACTATACTGATAAATGAAAAAATATATTGCCATTTTCCATCTTGGTCCAAAGAACTGAAATGTCATACAAGCAGAAAGTACCACAAAGACAGGGGCAGGTGGGGAAAAACCCATTTTGTAGCTACGAGACTGGTCACTAAGTACTGAACTAACTTGCCGACATGAAGTACGAGTTAAACACAAGCAGAGTGAAAGGCAGGAATCACATTTCTCCCTGGTACTGTCCCTGTACGCAGATGTCTCTGAAATGACATCTGACATTCTTTTTGTGGCTCTTTAGATGATTCAGCCAAAAAGGAAGGCCCACATGCCCAAAAAGAGGTATCACTTGTGAGAAGGAACGACACAAGGCTCACCTTATTTCCGCCTATGTTTTTGAAGGTCCGGTAGATATTGAGCAGGGTAATGTGATCGCCCTCACTGGATATGAACTTCTTCCGGACGCCCTGCACCTCATCCCGCCGGGAGGGAGGGTTGTAGAGAACACTGTCCACAGACAGCAGGGAGACAATGGTCAGTATCTCCTCCGTACAGTGGAATTTGGGGGACAGGAGGATGGTCTGTGAATCAAAATTATAAACCACATTAACCAAAATCCTTCCTAGCTTCCGAACACAGTATTTCTGTCTATTGCATTTGCAGCTTCCTTTCTAAGGTGTTAAAGGGCAGATGTTTCTAAAACCATGACTGTGTGTTAATGTTACTTGACTCTTTTGTAAAACAAACAACTGCCTTTCCTGCAGGATTCCCAATTCCTTGTGGGTAGGGCTCATGATTTAATATGAGTTCTAATCCCACACAGAACATAAATCAGGGTCAGACACAAAGCGGGAGTGAGTAATTGTGTAGGAGAACAGTGGAGATTAATCTAGAAGCACTGGGTTTAGAAGTCTATTTGGGATGGCTAACCTGTAATATACAGAAAGGGGACTGAAGAGAGGGTATCATTTACTTTGGCAAATTTGGGTTCTAAAGGAAATGCTGCCATCTTTCTTCCAATTGGAGTCAGGGTAAGCTGGTCGTCCTTATGTTCAAGAGCACCCAACAGGTCCAGTTGGGCAATGGCCGCCTGAACATGATCTAAAGAAAAAGAGTCATAAGAAGGAGCCAAAAATCAAAGAAAGAAGTTGCAACTAGTTCAGTGCTTCTGGGAGCTTCTGATAACTTGACAACTGATCAAACCACAGCAAAGATCACAATGACCACTGTCCCCAACACATACTTTCAAAGCTGTTAATGACACATCGCTGTGTGCAGTTCAATTCCCTCTTGAAAGAATGGTCTGTAATTTGGCAATATGTTATGTAAATTTCAACCCAGCAATGTCACACTTAAGAATTTCACCCACAGGCCCTGGCTGGTGTAGCTCAGTGGATTGAGTGTGGGCTGGGAACCAGAGGGTCCCGGTTTGATTCCCAGTCAGGGCACATGCCTGGGTTGCGGGCCAGGTCCCCATTGAGGGCCATGTGGGAGGCAACCATACATTGCTGTTTCTCTCCCTCTCTGTCTCCTTCCCTTCCCCTCTCTCTAAAATAAATAAATAAAATCTTAAAAAAAAAAAAAAAGATGAAAGAAGAATTTCACCCACAAAGAAAAAATTTTAAATAAATAAATAGAAAAGAATTCACCCGCAGATGAGCTCATACAAAGGACAGGGACCTGTATCTCCAGGAACACACGCACAGCCGTGGACACACCAGGGCCCCCTGGAGAGAGGGCCACTGCTTACTAGTCACTCTTTTATGATTTTTGAATTTAGAACCATGTAAATACATCACCTATTAAGGAATAAAAAAGCACTCGTAGGACGTAATAAATATATACACACTGAGAGGAAACAATTTGTAAAGTAGATGAGGTGCAAAGAGCAACGTGCAAATGTCTCAGTCAACAGGAAGATACCAAAGTGCATTTTCCTTATTTTCATAGAATGGAATAGCATTCGGTGGTGAAAACACCCCAACACATGTAAACCTCACAACACAGAATGAACGAAACGGAAAGTTACTGAAGAATGACACCGAAACGTGCAAACGAAAACTAGGCGATGTTCAGGGACACACGTCCAAAGACTAACACAGCACGGAAAAGCAAGAGAACTACAAACAAAGTGCAGGAGGGCAGTCACCCCGTGGGAGTGGGAGGGAGCGAGTGGCAGGGAGGAGTCCAGGCTGTGGTGAGGGGCGCACAAGTGTTGGTTTTACTGCTCCCTCTACCTTCCACGTGTGTTCTTCCTTTGTGTGCAGGAATTTAGCAATGAAGAAAAATACAGTACTTCTCTCTTTTTTTTTTTTTTAAAGATTTTATTTATTTATTTTTAGAGAGAGGGAAAGGGAAGGGAGACAGAGAGGGAGAGAAACAGCAATGTATGGTTGCTCCTCACATGGCCCTCACTGGGGACCTGGCCTGCAACCAAGGCATGTGCCCTGACTGGGAATCGAACCGGGACCATCTGGTTCCCAGCCCACGCTCAATCCACTGAGCTACACCAGCCAGGGCTAAGTACTTCTCTTTTTTGCTTTCTCTTTTTATTATGTCTATATGAGAGGATGGATGCTAACTAAACTTATAAGAGGTAATTATTTCATGCTCTATGTAAGGCCAATGACTATGCTAGTAAAACCTTAAATTTACCCAGTGATGTATGTCATTATATCTAAAAAAAAACTGGAAAAAAATAGGTGTAGAACAGTGCACAGCATGTACTGCTGTTAGCATTGTAAAACTATATATACTTGCATATGCATATTTTCTCTAGAAGGCAACTAGAACATGGTCATGGGGTTGTTTTAGGGATGGGAAACTAAGAACCTAAGATCAGGGTGGGACCCTTGTATATTCATCAATTTTTACTTTAAAGGAAAATTGAGCCCTGGCTGGTGTGGCACAGTGGATTGAGTGTCAGCCTGCGAAACAAAGGGTTGCTGGTTCGATTCCAGTCAGGGCACATGCCTGGGTTGCAGGCCATGTCCCCAGTGGTGGGCACACGAGAGGCAACCACACATTGATGTTTCTCTCCCTCTCTTCCCCTCTCTCTAAAAGTAAAGAAAGAAAGAAAGAAAGAAAAAGAAAATTGAATTTCTTCACTTAAGGAGAGAGGAAAAAAAGAAAAGGAAAATCATGTGTTGAAGAGATGTCAAGAGCTGAGCTACCATCATTAGGAAGATCCCAATGACTTCTTCCTCATGGAGAGATCAGTGAAGGAGAGGAACTGATCAAACTCTAGTCAAAAGCAAAGATTCTTGAACATTTCAGTCCGTTTGCTGGCAGAAGTACAATCTCTATATAACCCTTGGACCCCTCGACTACTTGCAAAGGCTCCCGTGGTCAGGAACCCACTGGGAGTCCCTCTAGGAAGCCACTGTTTCTGCCCTGGGAAGGTGATGATGGCTCTGAGTCTGTCCTTTCCTGACTCGGAGACACTGGCAGTCAGTGTTGTTCTCCACCAGGTTAAACCAAAGGAGACCTCTAAAATACTTTTGAAGAGTTCATTTGCTATTGTTTGCCTACTTGTACACTGTCCACTCCACTGAAGAGTCCACTCACCGGGAGACGGTTTGGACATGAAGTCGAAGGTGAGCACATTGGGGACTTTCATCGCTAGCAGCTGCAGCATCACGCTCGCCAGGTTACACCTATGAAGAGTGAGGGACGTGCGCTGTTCACTCGCCTTGGTCCTCCAGCCAGTGGGTCCTAGGCATCCACTGAGGAGTGACAGAGCTCAGCTCTGGGAAGACCTGAGCAAGCAGGAAAGGGAGATGGGGGACAGATGGCAGGGGTGTGGGGGCACCCTGGGCCCACCTTTGGATCTCCGGCACGGTCATCTTCTCAAACTTCTCAAACTCATCCTCCGTGTAGAGCCGGTAACAGATGCCACTGTCCTCTCTGCCAGCGCGTCCTGTGCGTTGCCAGGCCTGGGTCTTTGACACCCGCTGCACAGCTAACACTTCCAGGCCACTGTCTGGAGGGAGAAGGGCCCACATCAGTGCCTCGCTCATCACACAAACTGTTTCCACAGTGTGGACAAAATGAAGCATTCCTTAGAACACCAGTGATCCTTTCTGTAATACATGAGTCCCGAAAAACTCAAGGCTAAACCGGAAAGCACAAAACCAGACTGTTTTGCAGTGAAACGAGGCCTTGTAGTGGATGATGTGTGAAATCTGTTATTAAAACATCAGAAGAACTTTATGCTTGTAGCAGGGGACCAGGAGAGCAAATTTCAGAGCTCTGGCTTAGAACATAGGGTGACAATCACCCCAGCCGGCCCAGGACTTGGGACTTTCAGTGATAAAACCAGCACAGTCTCTGGCAAAGCAGGATGGCTGTCACCCTATCCATCAACGGCTCAGAAATGAGATGCCTCCAGTTGCTGTCTCCTCCCTTCTACCTCTGCCACAGAAGAGAGACAATTTGATGCTGTTACTCCTAGGAGTAAATGAGACAAATTTTCTGGATAAAAGTGTACTCTGTGCCAGGCACAGGAGAGCCAAGCCCTTCCACATGTTCTAAGGGTAGTGCATTTCAATTAAATACATGGGAGTGATCATCTCAGCTGCCTCGATTCCTCTGCAGAATAAAGCAAGGCACAAAACAGACATGAAGAACAATGACTGAAGCAAGCGTCCCCCTGAACGTTCTCAGGAAACAGCTAGTGCCCCACCCAGCCTAGGGAATCCGGGGAAACCCGGAGCTCGGCCCGGCCGCACACAAACATGACTTCTGGTGAGAGCCTCTGATGTGGGATCGCTGCCACCGTTCTCACCCAAGTGCTGACAGGGTTTCAGACCTCGTTCCTGAGCCTCTCTGCTCCCACGTTTGTTAAACCTCACCTTCTCTTTCTACCCTGCCTTCCTGTCTCACATTCCTGCCTCAGGTCTCCTTCCTGGACCTGCTTCTGGACAGTCTCACTTTTGGGGCCTGCCACCCAAATCTCAGTTAGTCACACACATGCGATGCCCATTGTGGGGAAGCTGTGGGACTTCAGGAAAGTCCGTGGTTGCTCACGACACACAGCAGAGACATCATGAGCTACGAATTCTCACCAGGGTTATACTTCTTTGCTTTAACCATGCCCGTGTCAACTACATATTTTATTCCTGTAATGGTTATGGAGGTTTCAGCGATGTTGGTTGAAATGATCACTTTGCGATAGCCCTAAAAGGAGGAAGAAAACCAAAAGCCGTATGACACATGTATGATTCGGAAGTTTTAAAACATATTCCTCACCATTAATTTCCATAATTCACTCACGATCAAGAAAGGACTGTTATTAATAACAGTTATTAATACTGATGGTCATTAAACGGGGTAGGAGAGAGGGGCTGTTCCTGTCTTAAAAGCTCATTTTGCGGCGATGAGATGTAGCGGGACAGGCACAAGATTCAGGGGCAGGTGAGGTGTGGGCGGGGCCAGGTACTGACTGTGTGCCCTTTGGGCAACTTCACTTCACTTCTCTGGGCCTCAGTGTTTATAAGATGAGGTCGTAACCTACCTTGCCACTTCTCGAGAAGGTGAGAGACAGTGTGTAGGAAATGTCAGCACGGTGCCTGGCACAGTACGGGCCCCCAACAAATGCCATCATGGACACCTGCGGCTTGTTGTGCTGGACCTTGCAAGAGTCACTCATTTGCCTTTCAGCTTTTCCTGTGCACTCCCTTTCATCCCGACAACTGCTTCCCTGTCCTTAACATGCTCAAGCTGCATCTGTAGCTACGTACTATATTCCTGCAGCTTTTCAGCTACATATCTTGTGCCTGAGCACCCTGTCCCATACAGTCCATAACTGGAGTCGGGTGACAGGCACACCCACAGGCCCCCCGGGGAGGGGGCCAGACAGAGGAGGTGGTGCACTCACCTTTGGGGCCCCTTGGAAGACACGGAGCTGCTGGGCGTAGGGCAGGGAGGCGTACAGAGGGAGGACCAGCATGGAGGGGCAGCCATCCGGGAGGTGCTTTGCGATGTCTCGGCAGGTCTTGCTCATTGCTTCGATTTCCTCCTGACCAGTGAGGAACACCAGGATGTCCTGAGAAGAAGGGGCTTCCTGTAAAAAAGTTAAAGTGGGATTATTATCGCAAATGGAAGAAAAGCCAAGTGTTAACACACTCATTCACCTAATCTTTCTTTGAAGTCTGTTCAGATGTATTTGTAAAGTGCTTGTTTTGTTTTGTGTGTATTTGTTTTGGTGACAAAACAATTAAAAATGTTTAATAATAATGAGTATATGTATATATGTAAATGTATAAATATATTTTTAGCCCAGGAGCAATAGGAAAAATGTTCAGAGGTACACACAGACAGGATACAATCTAAAACAGTCTCGAACCATCATCAGTGGGAGGACTCATCAACGCCATCATTCATGAAAAAGCCTTGCCTCGGGTTGGCTTTTGGAAGTAAGGTAAACAAGGCAGACTGACCTTCTTCAAATACTATCAAGATGACAATAAAGGTATGAGCCCAGAAAGACAAAGACAACAGAAGAAAGGATAGAAGTTTCAACCCATTTCTGAAAGATGGAAAAGAGGGGGAAGGGCGTGAATGACTTGGCTGGGCAGAGGAAATTCCACCCTGGGTGCTGGCTAAAGGGAATAGTGACGAGGGACATACCAACTTCCCTGGAGGAGCCAGAAAGGCTCAGGACGTGGGTGCAATGCAGAGGTGGGCTGTGGGAGGGTGACACTCCAGGGACTGCCTCAAACTCTGAGTATAGTGTGGTTACAGCTCCTAGGCCCACTCTCGACCTGACACAGCCAGGAGGCAGGGAAGACGTGGGGGACTGTAATGGGATTCAACACAGGAGGATGGCAGAGGGAAGAGCCAGGACGGCAACTACACAGCGGCCCAGGAGAGCAATCTATTCTGAGCAGAAAAGCAGCATAGAGGACTCTGGGAAAAGTGGAATAGGTTTGAACACATACCAAATATTCATGATTGGCATATGACAGACTTTGGAACACTTGGGGAAAAATTAGCCTTACATACATAAAAAACATACAACTGTGTGTACCAGGAACGAGGCATCGAGATGGTGCACTGCTAGCAATGTAGGGACATAACATTGTAAATACTGCTAATTGATTTAAAACACATTGTGATATAACAATGTTGAGAGGATGAAGGAGAGAAGCAAGAGGTAGAGGAGGGGTATTTCTAAATCCCCATCTACCATGGTGAGGAATTAACACATAATGCCTAATATCAATATCAACAGGTTATTTTAGAAAAACTAAGGTAATATCCAGGGGAAATAGCTAAAAAACTGAAACTGGATACTCTAAAGAGCAGGATCTGGGATGAGGAAGTAAAAGTAACTGTTTTTTTTTTTTTATGAGCCTTTTAGAATTATTGTATTTTTTAGACTATAAGACGCACCTAGGTTTTAGAGGAGGAAAATAGGAAAAAAAATTTTGAAGCAAAAAATGTGGTAAAATATTTTATCTGTGCCTGCCTTCTGTGACCCCACTCCACCGCCGCCCCCTCACCACCCCACAGCGAGCCAGGTAAGCTACATTCGGATGATAAGACATATCCCCATTTTCCTCCCAAATTTTGGGGGGAAAAGTGCATCTTATAGTCTGAAAATACGGCAAGCACTTAACTCTTTAAACTTCACACTGCATGTGCATTGCTTAGGTTAAAATAAAAATGAATTTTAGCCCTGGCTGGTGAGGCTCAGTGGATTGAATGCTGACCTGTGAACCAAAGGGTCTCTGGTTCAATTCCCAGTCAGGGTATTTGCCTGGGCTGTGGGCCAGGTCTCCAGTAGGGGGCGCGTGAGAGGCAACCGCACATTGATGTTTCTATCTCTTTCTCCCTTCCCCTCTCTCTAAAAATCAATCAATCAATTAATTAATTAATTTTTAAAAGTTTGCCTCTAGATTTTTTAGAAAGCTAAAGGGAAGGTAAAAACAGTCAATTTTATACAAATTAAGCAAAACAGGTGATTTACTCAAATTTTAAGTAAATGTTTAATAAAATGAGAAGAGGTTTTGAAACATTTCTGTAGTACAAACTTTTTTCTTTTTAAAGAAAATTCTAAATTGGAACCCATTATTGAGGCAATACAAACTTTTTTTTTAAGGTTTATTTTTTGGAGAGAGGGAAGGGAGAGAAACATCGATGTGTGAGAGAATCATCAACTGGTTGCCTCTCACACATCCCCAACCAGGGACTGGGCCCTCTACCCAGGCATGTGCCCTGACCGGGAATTGAACCAGTGACGTTTCAGTTCGCAGGCTGGCACTCAACCCACTGAGCCACACCAGCTAGGGCCCAACTCATTTTTTTAATATGCGGTAGAAAATATCAGAAAACCTCACGTGTAGCAAAGGAGGCAGTGTTTTATAAGACTAACTTCAGGGCACTGGGTAATTCTTACTGGGGTTAAGATAAAAAAAAAATGCCTGTAAGCCACTGTTCTCACCTATGGAAGTTTTCTGGCTTAGCTGAGGAAAGATGCCAGTCAGAGTTAAATTATTTTTAGAGAAAATAAGAGATACTGAAAAAAGAATAAAAACTTGGACATGGAAAAGGAATTCCGGACTCATCTGAATGGCATGGCTCACCAAACTGTTTCATTCAGTAGCTTTCCTTTTCAAGGCTGAATACGCTATCAACTCTAAGGTAAAACAGATCTTTTCAGGAATCAGCACCCCACCCCATACCTGGTGAATCTGGAAGACCGAGACAAGTGCAGCGTGCAGGTAATCTGGCTGAGGTTGTTTGGTGTAAAAAATCTGGATTGGATGCTGCCGACCCTCCAGGTAGAGGACAGGGGCTCCATTGAAGTACTGAGAGAACAGGTCCACGTCCATCGTAGCTGACATCACAATCACCTAGGCACGAGAAGGAAGACGGAGGTGGGACATGAACACTGTGACAGCCATTCTTTGTCCCTCCCAAGATCTGAAAGCAGGTGAAGAAGCCTGTGCCACTCCCATGATGGTTAACTTTGTCCACGACTCTGAAGCAGAAGGGGCGAAGAAGAACACGCTTAGGAAGAAACGCAGGCCTCCTTCCTCGCACGTGCTACACCTACTTTGAGCGGCAGTTTCCCCAGCTCCTTTCGCCTCTTCTGTGCAGTTTTCACCACTCCAAAGAGCACATCTGTGTGGATAGTCCGCTCGTGGGCTTCATCCAAAATGACACAGCTGTACTTCCGAAGCAGGGAGTCTGAAATTGCTTCTCGCAGAAGCATGCCATCCGTCAGGAACTTGATCCTGGTGTCTTCTGAGGTGACATCATCAAAGCGCACTGTATAGCCAACCTGTGTGGAGAAATTATTCATTCATCAAACACGTGTTGAACACCCACTATGTAACCAGCACTGTGCCAGGCACTTGCGCTACCATGGTGAACAAGACAAGTATCGACCCTGCCCTGCTCCCCCGGCAGCAAGCAGTCTAGTGGCTGACACAGACAATGGACATATTCCTTTAACTGCAATTATAATAAGCATGATCAAGAATTTAAAACTAGCCTCCTACTTCCAGCTACTTAATAGTTTCAAGTGAAGCTATGTACAAATATGAAGAGATGTCTAAGATGCTTTTAAGTGAAATGCATAAATATACACATATACACAAATAAATCTAACTTATATACAGGTCTGGGACTCATTCTCAATATTTACATATATGCTAGAAAAATGCTTATAATTTTTCTAGAAAGGCATAAGAGAGTTAACAGAAATTACTGAAGCCTTCAAAACTTGCAAGAAAACCCTAGCCTGATAGCTCAGTGGGTTAGAGTATTGCCTCGATACGCCAAGTTGCGGGTTTGATCCCCAGTTAGGGCACATACAAGAAACAACCAATGAATGCACCAATAAGTGGAACAACAAACCGATGTCTACCTCTTTCTCTAAAAATTAATAAATAAATAAAAAAAATGCTCGAGGAAAACAACTAATTTGTCCAACTTGCCAACAGATTTTGAAAGCAAAGCAAATTGGACTGATAGCCCATGAGACTCTCTGATCTCTTAGGAACTATGAGATAGGCCTACATGAGTGTGGCCAGAAAGAAGCTCACTATGTATAAGAAAGCTTGCTCAGAGAAATAAATGGCAGGGGAGGGAGAAACGTTGGTAAAGAAGGAAACTAGGTACCAGCTTCCCGAGTTCAGTTCTCTTCTCATCTGAGACTCTAGTAGCAAGAGAGATGGCAGCCACGCGACGAGGCTGGGTCACAGCAATGACGCCCTGGCGGCCAATCCCCCCTTCGTAGAGGTACTGAGGGATCTGAGTTGTCTTCCCAGAGCCAGTTTCCCCTAGGAAAGAAAAAAGTCTCATCTAAATGCACATTAAAACAAATTTCACCAAACAAATGTATCAAAGTCAAAAGAAAAAGATAAAAGAAAATTCTCTAAGTTGATATAGTCACTGGAAACCAGATACAAACACTGTTGGAGAGTGTTTATTGGAATTCTCAGAAAGCCAAATTTATCAGAAAAATCTTTAAAATGTTTGTAGGGAACCGTTCTACGCATAAGGGAAATGTAGCCCAGTCTGCCCTCTTTTAAACACCAGGGAAGTACGAGTTGGCAAGCAGGCCCCATGTGCGTGGACTGGTTCTTCTCCGGTAAATCAGCCCTGCATTTTTTCCTATAGATAAAACTTGCTATGCTGAAACTCCCTCACCCTGGATTAAAAGAATAAACGATGATGCATATCTGGCTTCCAAAGGCCGGTGATAATCCTTTCAAGTTCAGCCCAATACCTGTTGTCTTTACATTTGCAAATACCTCTTTTGCGGTGCCTTCCTTGTCTGTCACCTAATGTGAACCTAGGCATAGTAAATGAAGACCACTCTGATGTAATGCACCCAGAAAAAACAATAAAAGCCTCTGTAGGCAGGGCTTGGGGCCTCTCTCTGTTACCAGAGGAGGGTTGTGTAGTTCCCCCATTCTATTCCCCCAGATCTCCGTGTGGAATTATTTACACGCCGGCCACAGCGTACGGATTCTGCGGGACGGGATCCGGACAAATGTTTATACTCTTTGACCTACAATTCCACTTGCAGGAACTGATTCTAAGGAAATAATTAAAGATGTACATAAATATATAGCTTCAAAGATGTTTTATTCCACTTCATTCACAAAAGCAAAAAACTGGAAACAATATAAATGCTCAACAATAGGTATAGTAAAAACATAAAATGAAATACAATGTTGTACTTTTCAAAAGAATAAGTGAGATTTATATGTTCTGACACAGGGCATCCATTCATACACGGCAGCCATAACAAAGTCCTCACCATTCCCTAGTCTCTGCCTTTGCCCCCACTCTCACGATGTCTGCCTGGAGAACTCTACAGCATGCGTTAGACCTAAATTCTCCCCCCGCCCCGGGGCTGCGCTGGCAGCCTCCACTGTGCTCCGTAGTGCCTTGTTCATCTCCCTTCCAGCTGACCACCCTAAACTGTACAGAAGTATTTAAACGTTTCTATCCTCCTCCAATCCCAGAAGCTTCTGGAGGGTAGAGGGCTGCCTGTGTCTTCCATGTACTTAAACATCCTGCATATAGTAAGCACCCAATGTTATCTTCTCCCTCGTGGGTTCCTTTAGCAGTACCAACTGAGAACAAAGAACTCAGTAAACCTGTACATCTTTTCCCTCTTTGCCACAACTACACCTATTTGACCTCATATTCCCACAGTCCCATTTTTCTTCCATTTTCTCCCCTCTGGCTGCTCATTCTTCCAGTTCTAGCCAAGAACTAAGCCATGGACTAAGAATTTGGTATTCTGCACTCCTCCTGCTGAATCTACCAGGCAAAACTCCAAACTCAGATCAATGTCTCCCTGTCCATCTCTTCTGCTCCTACCCCAGGAAACTGGGCACTGATAAAGCAAATGACCCAACTGTGCGGATGAGGACCTGAGTTTGTAGTGCAGCCAAATGCACCTGGGCACCAGCACTAACATCAATCCTTTTCTTGCTTTTGCAGCCTGTCCTCTGTTCTCATTCTCCCCGAGGGCCTACTTGAGGCCCTGAAACTCCCATTCTCAGCAGAGCTCCTGCGCCTATTTCATAGAAAAAGAGAAGCCCTCAAATGTGATCTCCTCTACCTCCCCTTGTAAGCTTTCCTGCAGTCACACTCACTCTCACCTCCTTTCTCCAGCCCCCCAGCCTCTTGGGCATCCTTCATTGTATAAAAGACCAATTCTGCTTCTAGGCCTTGTTGCCAAGGGCCCTCCTTGCCCATGCCCCCTGGCTTCAGCTCTATTAGTGCCCACTTTCCATCTTCAGCCTCCCTCCCTGCTGAGTTCTTCCACTCATTCTGTTAAGACATACTTGCAAGTTCCTCTCAGCCCCCTCTTTTTTTTCTCAAAACCGAAACCTGCTCCCACTACCTTCATTCCCTCACCTCTTACTTATTCCTCAGCCCAGTGAAAAATCAGCTCCTACCCACAGCTGGGCTGAAACAGAACTCAATGGGATCCACAACCAATACCTTGCATCCAAACCCAGTGGACATTTTTGGGGTCCATGTATTACTGGACTTCATTGTTGCATCTGTTCACTCCCCTCTTCTTGTAACTCTGAAATTCCTTTGACTATAGGCTCTTCTGGGTCTCCTTCTCCTCTTCGGAGGCTCATCCCGTCGGTCCTTCAGAAGCGCCTGACTTAAACGTTGGCGATCACAGCTCTTTATAATCAGTTGCCAATTCACAACTCAGCCTTTTAGCTCATGCACCAGGAACACCTACTGTACCTCGAGTCAGACCAGATTGTTTTTCGCCCCCACGTCGTCTCTCACGCAGCAGACTCTCCCCTTGGCGTAGAATACCTCCCTTGGGAAGCACCTCCCCGCCTTCTCCTCCTAGACTCAGTTCACCTTTCTAAGTTCCCAAAGTCCCCGGTTTGCCCTTCTACCCTTTCAGGCTGAAGGCGAGTCTCTGCCTAACACCTCGGTCACTGCCACCCGGCTGTGAGCACCTCCTGAGCAGGGCTATCCGACTCCGCGGCCCCTCTCCGGGTCTGGCCCAGAAAAGGCGGATAGGTTCGTTGTAGAAACAAATGAAAGAGGATGAGAGGCACCTAAGAAAAACTGTGCTCACAGAGCCAGGAAGCACCTGGCCGCGCGGCCACTCACCAATGAGGATGGCGCTGTCCAGGTTTCGGAGCTGGGCCAACAGCTGCCCCCGCGCCTGGAAGATGGGCAGACTCCGGCGCTGGAACTCCACAGCCTCGGGGTAGGGGCTGGCTGAGGGCTGGGCCAGGGGCGGCTGCCGCCGCCGGCCTCCTCCGCCACCTCTGCCCGCGCTCAGCAGCATCACCACTCGCCTCGCGGGAGGGCAGGACCCGGCGTGGCTCGGAGGCCCCGAGCCCTGCCGGAATCTCTTAGCAGGCGGAAAGCCCGCCTCCTCGGGCATGTCGGCGGGGCACGGCCACCGGAGGAGCGAGGGCGGGCGGCTTCGTAGCTCCCGGGAGCAGACGGCTGGCAGGCTCTACCCCTCTCCCCCAACCTGCCAGCGGCTCTCCACGCCCACCCAAAACCTCACGCCCTCACCCCGCCTTTAGGAGAGGGACTGCAACTCCCAGCATGCACTGGGAGCTGGCGAAGGCTTTCACTTCCGGAGGGCGGGGAGAAGAGCCGCCGAAGAACAGCAAGAAGAAGGCCCGGACCCACGACGGAAGACCGGGTGTACGGTTACACGGGACCTTCCCCTTGCGTAATGAAGCGATCTTTCAGTTTTATTGGACCGGTAGTACTAACTCTAGTAAGCACGCGTTTCCCGTTCTCTGCCCACAGTAATACTCGTCCTTTAAGGAAAGTGCTTAATTTTGTAAGATCAATGAGGAACACACAAACATCTGCGTTATTTAATCCTGTACCAGGGGTGTCCAACCTGCGGCCGGAGGGTCCCCAGGATGGCTATGAATGCGGCCCAACACAAAATCATAAACTTAAAACATTATGAGATTGATTTTTTGTTTTCGTTAGTGTTTGTGTATTTATTGTGTGGCCCAGAGACGCCAAAGGTTTGGACACCCTTGCGTGACAGTTATAGTAGATACTGATATTATCCCAAATTTACAGATAACGAAATTGAGCCTCTGAGATTAAAGTCATTCAGATGCCACAACATGAGAATGTTGAAAAGGATACTGGTGATCATTTTGTGCTGCAGAAGAGGAAAGCATTCTAAGATATATCCTCTAACAATCATATATTCTCCTCAGAAAATGACTATCCCAATGGACGTGGTCTGCCCCTGTAGTACAAGCAAGGAAAGAGGGAGTTTAATGAAACTAAAATGGTTTTTCACCCTTTGCCCCAACTATTTCTGCTAGACTCTGAATTTCTCCACAGTGCTTCCCAACCTCCATCACACAAACACCAATCAATGAAAAGATTCAGAACTCCTGCAGGGAAAATAGGTTAAAACTAGTTTCTCCATCCCCTCCTAAATTCAAAGCTCTTAGATGATTTTTTGATTCAGCACAGAAAGACTGGCAAGCAGCTCCTTTGTTCTGTGTACAGGAAATTATTCCTGAAGAATTCGTGGTAAGCTTCAGCACACGTGGAGGGCTTGGGGCACCCTGAGAAGTTCATCTCTGGGCAATCCTGGCAACTCATATTTGTGAACCTGTTAAAAATCCTCCTTCCCCTTTCTTCCAGGTCTGACACAATTTTCCTCCAGTTGCTGACAGTAGAGATGGAGAGTTACTGAAAATGTACATGTTGATCTAATGGCAGATGTTTAAGAATAAATTGACAAAATTTCACTTCTTACCCTTACATGGTTAGAAAGGCAATCCAAAACTAAAAAGGAAAATCTGTCTTGGTCTGTTATAACAAAGTATGACAGACTAGGTGACTTAAAAACAACAGAAAATTATTCTTCACAGTTCTGGATCCCAGCCCAAGATCAAGGTGACATAATTGCCTTTGGATGCGGGCTACTGCTTTCTTGCTGTGTCCAAGGAATGTGGGTTGGGATCTCTCCGGAGCGTTTTTATAAGGCCTTAATCCCATTAATGAGGGTTCTACCTCATGACTTAAGTACTTCCCAAAGGCCCCCACTTCCTAATACCATCACTCCAGCATTAGGATTTCAATTTGACTTGTGGGTGGGGGACAAATATTCAGACCATAACAATAACTAATTGTTAACTCTCAAATTATAGGCCTTGAGTATGTATAAGACAGACTTTGTTCCAGCATGCTTTCCAGTGTAAGCTAATGGAGACACATGCCCCAAATGATGAGTCGAGGTAGATAATATGATTGAGTGAAATGATCTCTTGATAGAGAACATTCCCTGTCTCTAGCTGCCTTGCAGGCTGGGTATTGCCAGATCTTCCAATTTTTTTCAAAAGTAAAAAAAAAAAAAGTTTTCATGTGAAATCTGTTCATTTTAAATGTTAGCTCAAAATATTTTTTTTAAAAGATTTTATTTATTTTTAGGGAGAGGGGAAGGAAGAGAGGGAGATAAACAGCCATGTGTGGATGCCTCTCACACGCCCCCTGCTGGGGACCTGGCCCACAACCCAGGCATGTGCCCTGACTGGGAATTGAACCAGCGACCTTTCAGTTCGAAGGCTTACACTCAATCCACTGAGCCACACCAACCAGGGTCAAAATTTTTTTTTAATGGTGCAGACAAAAATAAACCAATATGTAGGCAACTCATACATAACCTCTGGCCTAATAACCCAGCTATTCTGCAGCCTGAGAGTTGAAAAATAAAATCTTACATTAGCAACCAGCAATGTTACACACATTTTCTTCTCTACCCCTCCAACCCCCACAACATTGGCAGTTTGAAATCTGCCTCCCTCCAAAATAAGTCTCTTGTGGTTAAATGACTTTCATATGCAGATGGTCACAAGCTAACAACTACTCAAATATTTGGGCTCTTTTTCCAAAAGGTGAATTATTATTTTTTAATTGTTCAGTTAGTTGTCCCCATTCCCCACTCCCTCTTGCTCTCCCCTGCCCCATTCAACCCCTCAAAAGGTGAATTCTTAAACACATTTCATTCTTACGTGCTCTGGGATGGTCTGTGGACTTAACTGTCTATTGTCACTATGATCATACCAGCTGGTGGCAGTCACTGCTGTTCCTTGGCTTATCTGACCACCAAATCACTGCCCGTGACCATGTTCAGTTTTATTCTACCCTGCTTCAAGATCATGAGCCTTAGCAACTAGGTAGAGGTTTGCATGCACATACATTAACCCCTCTTCAGTTAAAAATACCAGATAATAGTTTGCTGATCAATAAACAAAGTATTTATTCAGCACATATGTGCCAAGCACTGTGCTAGGCACTGTGGTGGATACAAAAGTTTAAGACATGGTCCCTGCCCTTAAGGAGCTTACATTCTCATGAGGGAGACAAAACTAATAATACATGTACCAGCTAGTAACAGTACAAGACAACATATAATTTGGTATAAGAGTATGTCGTACAGACTTGAAGCTTTACAGGAGTTCAAAGCAGAAAGACAATAAAGTGGGCCTCAGAATCAAGATTTCTGAAGGAACCAGGAAAGGGGTCAGGCCTTGAAGGACTGAAGAGACTTAAACTGAGGTTCCTGCTAGGTACAAGTGGGAGTAGGGTTCAGAGGAAGACAAAAAGTATGCATTTGATATGGGGGCTAAGTCACTGTGGATTTCTGAGCAGAGAAGTGACTTGATCATAAAAAGTTCAACAACTTTAATGCAAATTCATATAATATGCAAATAGCTTAGGGGACATCCTACCCAACACTAGAAACAATGGCATAGTGTGACTACAACACAGACGGTACTCACCTATCAAGGGAAAACACAGCTGCAACATAAAATATAGGCTATCAAAGACAGACAATTCTAGGAAGCCTCTTATGCAACATGCCAATAGCTCCTAATTTCAATAGACCCTAGAGACAGAGTGAGGGTTTCATTACCAAAATCTAACACTTGGGTGCTCTCTGCCTAGAGATACTACACAAGAGGTATGAAAGATATTTGGACATAGGAGAGTGACACAGAAAAAGAACAATGGGAAAAGAGAAACAAATAGAAATCCATAGTGAAAAAAACACACCAAAATGTATATAAAATGTTATCTCCAAGGGAGATGCAATTTACACGTCCATTAAAAAAAAATGAACGTATATTGTATTTCTACAATAACAACAAAACTATGCCTTGGTTAGGTGTGCTTTTCAGTATTACTGGTAGAATCCAGGAATCCCTTCAATTGTATCAGGTAAATTGGTCACAAAATTCCATATACTGGATCTCATTTTTCAGTTGACTTGCATTATGTAAAAGGGGTTCTGGAAGAATCGAGACTGAGAGGTAAGTTGGAGTTGATGAACTTTTTCTTTATGTTTGGGTAAGCCTAGGTATCCTGTTAAGCAACACAGGGCTAGGGATGGTGGTAGCATGATGAGCCAATCTGTTAAGAGGTCAGTGATTGAAATGACCACTGTGCAGGGCAGAGTGAAGTGGCAGTGTGGCATCCTGCCACTAGGAATTCTCATCCCATCAGAGTAATCTGAGTCCCATAACCGACTGTGTTTAGGCCATCAATTCAAAACTGGCTTCTTGTTTTACCCAGCCATCAATATGTACAGACATTCCTTACTTAAATGAACAGTCAGTGAATAGATTTTACGATTAAAATTTTACCACAAAAATTCCATGAATGGGATAACTCAGGTAACTGAGGAAGAACAAATAAAACTAGAGAAAACCACTTCTAGTCCCAAAATGAACAATATAAAAAAAAAACCCTTCTAATTAAATTCAAGCTTTCTTGAACAAAGACATGACAATTTAAGAATCCCATAAGGATTATGCATTCCAAGACTGGCATTTAAAGTTTTAAACCACTCAGGAAAAACAGCAGTCCCATTAACCCATATTCTATAAAATTGCAACAATCATATTCAAAATTACCAACCAGCAGCATGTAAAATATTTAAATTCCATTCCTTATGCATATTCCATTGAAAGATGTTAAAATACTATTCACTCCACAAACACTATGAAAATTCCTTTAGGATGTTTAGTTTAAACCTTCATTTCAGAAGAAAATCTCATACTCTAGAAAGCTACCACTTACAGTCTGGAACTACTTAGGAAATAGTCCTGTGCCTACATGCTGTTTATCAAAACTATCTGAAACAATATCTTTTCTGGGGGTGTCCCTTTTAGTCCTCTGGGTTCCCTGAATGACTTAGGCAGCATGAATGCAAACATGCGGAGACCCAGGGAAGGTACTATCTTGGATAAGCATTTGTTGAACCACAGGCATGAAGTTCCTATTTCTGTGGAACCTGTCTAATTTCTACCTGATTGGAAAGGTAAACCACGTACTTGGCTCTGAAAAGCTTCTTGGTTTTCCATGAAGCAAATGGCAAATGTTAATCAGCCAAAGGCCCAGGAGAAACATATCCCTGCCTAACGGGTACCTGTTCATCCAGCTCCGAAGTCAACATTTGAACTGGCTTCCAGGTCTAAAGATCTTTCTGTTCCTTTACAAGAAGGTGGCCATTACCTTTCCCTGGAGTTCTCAATGGAGAAATGCAGGCGGAGTACATCATGATGCCACATGAACTTTCTGCCTGTAGCTGAATTCCTGCTGCTGTAAGAGCCACCCTACCCCCCACCCCTTGTTTCCAGGTCATCTGACAGCTTGAAGTTTTGTGAAACCCCAATGAGAACAGAAACAAATCTTCCTACTGGAGCTGGCATTCTGAATTAGTAAGATGTATACACAGCCACATATTTCCAATCTTGAAATGAAATCCAGTCGAAAGCTGTGGAGACACAGGACGCATGAACATGGAAGCTGCTCCGAGTTCACACCTATGCAGGAGAGCTGGAATACAGTATCGTCATTTAAAAGATCACACACAAAAGCTCTAATTCAGTGAGAGAGAGATGGAATTCCGCTTTATTGTGTCCTCCCTGAAACTTCCATTTACACCATGGCCTCGTCTATCACAGAAGAGGAGGAGGAGAAAGCTCTGCTCTATACCACAGAACTCAAGTACTCGCGTACTTGTTCACTAGAGGTGGCAGGGTGTTTCTCTCTCCAGTTTTTTGGCTCCAAGAGGTTACACTTTCAGTACCAGTGCAGTGAGGAACCACTGGCAAACTGCTTGAAATGTCTTCTGGATTAGTGTACCATTTCATAAAGTGCTTCTGGAGTTAAAATCTGTCAAGCCGTCAAAAGTGTCCACACTTTTGCAACACAAAGGATAGAAGAATCCCAATGGGTGTGTCATTGAGTCCTTTCCAGCTGGGTCCATTATTGGCACTGCCGCTTTACCCGCCGAGGCGCTGGCCCTCACCCCAGGCGAAGCCTCCTGGCCGCTCTTCAGGTAGTGGATTGTAATTGGGATCCTCATCTGGTGTATCAAAAATAGCCTTCCTAAAAGATAGGAAACAGATATAACTTAAGTTCCCAGTCATCTTAGGTCCTAAATACTGCAAGGTCTCCGGGGTTTCCACCAATGGACAAGCATTACACCTGCCTACCAATGAAAAATTTATATATTTTTTTTGCTGAATTTATTGGGTTGACGTTGGTTAATAAAATTACATAGATTTCAGGTGTACAACTCTATAATATATCATGTGTATATTGTGTGTTCACCACCCCAAGTCAAGTCAGCTGTCATCATTTATCCCCTATTCCCTCTTCTACCAACCCCCATCCCCTGTAAGTTATCGTATTTTGAAGGTATTTGTAATTACTTCATATTTACATTAGCTCTTACCTCATTTATTACCTTTTAATACAAAAAGCAATACATGCTAATTATAGAGAAAACAGTGGAGAAGCCTCACAGATACCTTTAATGAAGTAATCAGTGATAACTACCATTTTGACAAATTCGACAAACTGAAATCCTGTCCTAATAGGCTGCAATTAGAAGAATTTAGTGTCACTTCTCTGATACTCCTGCCAAGGATGTAAAATCTGAACCTGAATGTGAGAGAACATTAGGCAAACCCAAATTGAGAGACATTCCACAAAATGGGCCTATAATCTTCACAAATGTCAATATCATGAAAGCAAAGGAAAGACTGGGGAGCTGTTCTGAACAAAGGGAGACATAACTAAATGCAACCCCTGAAGCTGACCTGCATTCTTTTCCTATAAAGAATATTATTAGGGCCCTGGCTGGTGTAGCTCAGTGGACTGAGCACGGGCTGGGAACCAAAGGGTTCTGGTTCAATTCCCAGTCAGGGCACATGCCTGGGTTGCAGGCCAGGTCCCCATTGAGGGCCATGTGAGAGGCAACCATACATTGCTGTTTCTCTCCCTCTCTTTCTCCCTCCATTCCCCTCTCTCTAAAAATAAATAAAATCTAAAAAAAAAAAAAAAAAAAAGAAAAAGAATATTATTAGGACAATTCCCAAGTGTGGAATTGTGTTTGTGAATTAACATTCACTTCCTGATTTTGACTACAGAAGCATGTCCTTGTTTATAGACAATACACATTAAAGGGGGTCACAGGGCATTAGATAATTTACTTTCAAATACCTAAGGGGAAAAAGTCCTTTTTTCACCATCTTATGGCTATCAAACTCAGGAAGAATACATGCAGCACCTCCACATTTGTAAAGGGTGTGGGGAAATGGACACTTTTACATTGCTGGTAGAAGTGTAGACCTGACATCCATTCTGGACAGCGATTTAGCGATAAACAAAATAGAAATTTCAGTTCTAGGAATTTAATCTTTGAAAATAATCATAGATGTGTGCCAAGATTTAGCTACAGGGATATTCAACACTCTAATTATAGAAGGGAAAAGCAAGAACTAATGCCAATGTCCGTCAACACGGGATTAGACCCTGGCTGGGTAGCTCAGTTGGTTAGAGCATTGTCCTAATATGCCAAGGTTGCAGATTCGACCTCCAGTCAGAACACATATAAGAATCAACCAGCCCTGGCTGGTGTGGCTCAGTGGATTGAGTGCCGACCCATGAACCAAAGCGTTGCTGGTTCAATTCCCAGTCAGGGCACATGCCTGGGTTGTGGGCCAGGTCCCCAGTAGGGGGTGTGCAAGAGGCAACCACACATTGATGTTTCTCT
The DNA here is from genome assembly GCA_004026765.1 of Micronycteris hirsuta. NCBI lineage: Eukaryota > Metazoa > Chordata > Mammalia > Chiroptera > Phyllostomidae > Micronycteris > Micronycteris hirsuta. The sequence goes on from PVJI01000615.1 coordinate 145,981, forward strand.
CCCTCTCTTCTCCCTCCTTTCCACTATCTAGAAATAAATAAAATCTTAAAAAAAAAAAAAAAAAAAAAGAATCAACCAATGAAGCAAAAATAAATGGAAAAACAAATCATGTTTCTCTCTCCCTCCCCTGCCCCTTTCCTTCTCTAAAATCAGTAAATTAAAAAAAAAAAGTCTTCATAAACTTATGCTATATTCATACGATGTGGTACCATGTGGCTCTCACAATTTTGTAGGACGTGTATGATGAAAAAATGATTATGACACATATTACCTAAAAAGGAGGTCATGAAAAAGCATTTTTAAAAAGTACACAGACAATAAAAGACTGAAAAACACATACTAAAAAGTTAGTAAGTTGTGGGATTAAGGAAGATTTGCCTTTCTTTGTTTTGCTTAACTATTCTACAACCAGCATTTTATAATGGAAACTCACATTTTAGTCCTCAAGTGAACCCTTTTTAATGCAGTATATCCCAAGGACATACAATTTCAGAATAGAAAGAGGTCCTATGAAAGCTCTATTCTCAGGAAAAATGATGTGCAAAAAGGAAGGGACTTGGCTGGTCGGTGAACAGCCTACACCTGTTTTCTAGCCCAAAGCTATTTCCCTTCTACTGCTTACCGGTTTAATTCCACCGTTAAAAAATTTCTTCTAGTCAGTTTTGCCCATTTTGCTACCTCACCTCTCTAAACTCAGCAGCTTTCTTTCTTTCTTTCTGTATTCTCAAAAACTCTGCAGCTTTCATAAAACCAGCAGACTCCTCCCTGGGGCAGGAGGCACTAGAGGTCATCCTGGAGCAATGAACAAATCCATCTCAGCACACCCTCAGCCTGTTAACCTCGCTCCTGCCACAACGCTGGCACTGCCTGTCTCTGTGGTGGCCAGTGCTCCTCAAGGCAGGCAGGCAGGCTGCTCAATCTGCAAATATTTACTGACCTGACCGATGATCAGGGACCCTGTCCCAGTTTATCTGCGAAAAACACGCAACCTGGTTTAAATACTCACAAAATAGATGGTGTTTTCAGAATTCTTATTCCACCAGGCTGATTGGGAAATACATCTTCCAAGAAAAAATATATGTGTCCAACCGCAATACCTAAAGTCAACCAGAAACAAAGGAGAGGGAGGGTTAACATTTTGATTGCAGGTGAACATACCAATATAAATTCCTTATATTTAGGAAGAAATATCAATATAATTAGTAAGAATTAAAAACCTAATATTGTAGTCTTTGAGCATATAACTATGAAATAATTCCATAGTAGCTATTATGTGAAGGCCAAACAGAATAAACATGAAAAATAGTGACAAAGTAAGTTTATAAGTAAAATAATAGAAAAAGTAGTGATAAGACTCTTACCCAAGAGGTCCACAATGATTGAGTTCCCCAATAACAAGGAAAAGCCCATGAGCACCCAGGGTAGGAAGGGGGCCTGGAAATTGAGAAGGCCGAAGAAGTTCATGCGGACATACGGGTTCCTTCGGCTCCACACGTAGACAAGCATTATTGTAAAGGCCTGGCCCAAGAAAACTAAGCTCACAAACAAACCAAAAATCTAGCAGATGGCATTAAGGAAAATATCAACATTAAAAGTGTAATAGGGGAGACTGGTAAGAGAACGAGGAATTGTGCTCTAAGAAAAGTTTGAATTAGGAAAACTGAGCATTAGTTGTATCTTTTTTACAAAAGATTTTACTTATTTATTTTTAGAGAGAGGGAAAGAGAGAAAGAGAGGAAGACACAGATGTGAGAAACACTGATCAGTTGCTTCTTGCACATGACCTCACTGGGGACCAAACCCACAACCCAGGCACGTGCCCTCACTGGGAATCAAACCTGCGACCTTAGCTTTGGGGAATAATGCCCAACCAACTGAGTCACACTGGTCAGAGCAGTTACTTACATCTTTAGAAGAAAAAATCCTGAAAATAATTTCCCAGAGCAATCAGGCAAAAACCTGCTTAGGCCAACTCATCTGGACTTTGAACTGTTTTTCTCCATTCATGAAGTTCTTGTCTTTTTGGAAAATGTGTTAATTATTTGGTCAATAATTGCATTAAAGTTCACTCGCTATTAGCACCTCTACAGAGGTGAATAAAGAAACCTGAAGCAAAACCATCTTGTTAGACAGGACTACATTCAAGTTTGTTAAATAGTTGACAATTTTTTTTAAAAATAATGTATCAGTTTTGGTAGTAACCAAATAAACATCTTACCAACTTAATCTTTTAAAAGTGAAGTACACCCATGAACAATAATGTATCTCAGATACATAACAGTAACCCACCTGGGGTAAAAGTTCCTCTGACTTGCTCACAGTAGAAAAGCATCTTGTCAAAAAAAAAAAAAAAAAAAAAAAAAAAAAAAAAAAAAAAAAAAAAAAAAAAAAAAAAAAAAAAAAAAAAAAAAAAAAAAAAAAAAAAAAAAAAAGAAAGAAAAAAAAGAAAGAAAGAAAGAAAAAGTTTCTTGTCTAACCTCTAGGCTTGGAAAACTGCCCATAAAGTGTGCTATGAAATAAATAGTAGTACACCAAGGCTAAAATCTGGAGGTCTGTTTGTTCAGGGTACCCAGTGAATTGTGAGAGACAGATGAAAAACTTTAGGAAGAGAGAGGGTATTAGCATTTTCCTGTGTTTGTTCTATTTGTTGAAGGATACAGTCATTAAGAATCCACCAAAAAGAAACATAAATACAAAGTCTGCTGTCCGACCTCGGAAAGAGCCTTCTTCTAGCATTCGACAGTAACGATATCTTAGGTTCCAAGTTAAGAAAATGTTAAGCACACAAATATGAAGAGAGTAAAATTTAACATATCACCTAGGTACATTTGGACTCCATGTTATTTGTAAGTCAAGCCTTTTTTCTGTAAGAATGTTTATGAGTGGCCGTATTGTTACTTCTCTTTTCCATTTTAGGCAACTCCACAGTTTATAAAAACTGTTCCCAACTAGGGAAATAAGCCAGATGTTGGATACACATGGAGTCACCTATTAAACCTTTTAAAATTTGTATCATCTTTTCTATGTTCAGCCACACAATCTGCATCACTCTTTTTCACAACCTAACTCAGAAATCCCCACATCAAGAAGCCTTGTGTGACCATCTACTTCTTCAGGCAGGTTGATTAAGCATTTCTACATCTCAGTCAATGAAGTTGCATGATGATAAAAAAGTTTAATCATCAGAAACTTACCAGAATAATAATACAGTATTTAGGAGACACAGGAATCCATCCTAGGGCGGGAGTCCTGTCACCCCTACATGGCTCTCTGTCTGCTGCAGATGAGGTGGCTGTAACTGCCCTTCCCAGAGGGTCAGAAGAAAAAGCTCTTTGCTCAGTAGCCCCAACTACCATATGACCAGAGCACGACTCTTCCTGTCTTTCAGTAAACTGGAACGTGGCAAGCCTGGCAGACAATGTGGCACTGTGTTTTCAGCCAGTAAAACAAGTAACTAAGATACGGGATCTCAAGTTTCCACTCTTTATGAACCCACTCCCAAACCTCTATCAAAATTCTGTTAATTATCAAAACAAACAGAAAGGCCAAAAAACTCTGTTAATTATCATGGTATCTGCTGATGTTATAACTATGAATCAATTAAATTACTCATCTCACTTGATCAGGTTTGCAAGTGACTTATGGGGTGAAATACAATCATTTTACGGTTAAGTACCTGCCCTTTGAACCAACAGTGACTTACAGACACCATCAAAACAACACTATCTGACCAACTATTCTGTGTACCACTGAACCAGTACCTAGAAGTTACAGAGAAGATGGTAACAAAAATAACAGGATTAATAGTTTCAACTTAATATTGTATTTCCTAAGTAAACTAAAGTTTTTATGCTAACCCCACTTAGTAAAGGATACAGAAAAATCATGTTAAATAAAAAATTGAATCCAACTGGCCCAAAAAATAAGAAATTGGTGATTAGCCTCCATATCTGTTAAAAGAAAAAAACAAACAAACAACAACAACCAAGAGATAGATTGAGTAAAATATACTAGGAAACATTCCCATATTAAGATGAAAGAGATACCCTCTGACTATAATGGTTGAAAGTCCATGGATATGTGACACTATGTTCTGAACCGAAAAGTGGGGCACAAAATTTGACGCTGGATTTTTGTGCTGCTTCTCATTGAAAATCTGAATGACACTCAGCCCCTGAAATTTGTAAGGACAATAGGACAGAAAACTTAAAATTGTGAATGTCTTTAACATGGTCAGATAAATCATGGAAAAAGTTTGATGGAAAGACAAGGTTAATTTGCATAATAAAAAACAGTGCTTTCATTTTGTCACAATCTAATGACAGGTCTTGACATATCAGAAAAAACTCCAGGGATCTAATGTAAATTGCTAAAAGAAATGTCTCTATATAAGCAGTCCAAAACATCCAGAGTGAAGAGTAATTATAAAGCAAATACTCAAGTTCCAGTGTGAACAAGCAGCCAAATGCCTACAAGTAAAGACCTAATGCTCTAATAATTAAATTCTATAATTGAGAGATATATGGACACTTATTTTTTTTGAGAACCCTGATATACTCTTCCCTACCCAACCCACTGACACAAGATAAAAACAACTTCTCACATTGGTAGAACACTTAACATTTTTAAAGTGTTTTAACAGATTCTGTTATCTCATGTAATCTTAATCCTGTTACTGCCAGATACCCCTATTGCACAAACTAAGAGTCTTAAATACTTTCAAAATGACTTGCCCAAGGACAAACAAATTGTAAAGGAGACTGAACTCAAAACCTAGAACTCCTAACTCCTAATGCAGATACATAGTATCAAGGGTTTTAACCCCAGGCAAAATCTAGCCAAGCAAGTACTAACTAGGAAGCAATGCTTGGAAAGGCCATTTGAGTATCCAAGGAAGAAGACAGTGACAAGAGTCCACAGGACTGCTTTACACATCATTAAATTCTTAAGAATTGGTATTTATTGAAGTTGAAACAATTCAGTTCTACATACTAACCGCATCAAGGATTTTAGAGTCCTCAATCTTGTGAAGAGGCAAGCATAAAATAAGTGCAAATATGAGATGAGAAATGCTCTAAAAGAAGCATTTACAGATACTCTAGGGACACAAAGGAGAATGAATCTGAGGTTACACAAAAGCTGTGTCTCCAAAGGCAAGCTGGAGGTCAATGGCTATAACGTGAATGAAACTCATCTGAAACAGGGAACAGAATGTGTAGAGGCAGAATGACTAGTTTTTGGGTCTCTCTCCAACTATAGCCTATAAAAACACCCTGGAGCAGAAAAATACATCTCTCTTTTAGCATTCTAATTACTGGAAAGGACTTTTTCCCACTGTAATCTAATAAACTGGCATGTTGTTTAAGATGTCAGTCTTTTGGAGTTTTGTCAGTATGATCTGATCCCTGGAAGATGGAGCAATTTAAAAGCAGTAATAGACTAGAGGTGCTCTCCCTCTTGGGAGCAGGCCTGTGACTTTCCCTTCCTCCACTTCTTCCTCCCAGGCAAATCACCTTTGTCTTTCTTTTTCCTAAGCTTCAAGGGCCCTTCCTTTGCCTCTGTAACTTGTTTCCTGAGCCTACGCAGCCTAGCTGGCTCACTTCTACTAGCTCTGTAACTTTCTAAAGGCTGGTCTGTCTTCTGTCAAACACAATATTAACTTTAAACTAGTGTTTCCTAAATATAGGAACTGGACACATCAAATCAAAATCATGCAGAGAACTTATATATACAGATTTTTACTTCCTACCCTGTGATCCTGATTTGGTACATGATAAGGAACTTGAGAATCTCTAAAACATTCCCTAGGTGACTCTGAAGCCCGATTAGGCTGCAGAATCACTGCTTTATACTTCTCACTATAAGACTTATAATCCAATATTCCCCCTGAATTCTTTTTTGAGGGAGTATATGGCAGGATTTGCTTCTAAAAAGAAAAACAAGTTTAAAAACTGAAACAATCATGGTTGTGATGGACCACTTACTTGGAAGTGTTTAAAGATTAATTCAGGATTGAAGTACAGCTGAAAAGGTGTAATCAATTCCAACTGCTGAAATAGAAAAAGAGCTCCTTAAAGCAAATCACTCTTAAGACATAGGGGAAGTAAAAAGTAGCTGCTATGAACCTGCCCATCACATGGGCACCACCTAAAATAGTTGGGTGAAGCAACACAACACCCTCAAAAGGACCGAGATTCAAGACCTTGCCACCATCAGAGCAGGTGCTTCCAGACCACCTCTATATCCACATTCTTTATTTCAAGACTCTTCCTTCTCGCCAACTTCCAGCTTTCTGTCCTCGATATCTAAGTTTCTTCATAAGCGGACTTTCCCCCCACCCCACCCCACTAGTCACCGAGATACCACTTGGACATCGCCAGAGTTCTCAGGCACGTTTTCTGGATGTGCGGCTCCCGCTGCCCTGACTTGCTATAGGTCTGGCCTTCATCTCTCCGAAACTGACCTGCAGTCCTGATCCTCCACCCCTCCTGCAGTAGCACTTCCTTATCAGGTCACTGGATAGGCACTCTCAAAGCAATTCCGAATCCCAAAGTGAGCCTTGTCCACCTCCACCCAACCCTGATACCAGCCCATCTGGGGTGCCCTGAGGCCCAAACCCCAGTTTCCTGGGAACCGATCATATCCAGCCCGGATAATGAGAAGCTGGCGCTGCAGCTGCTCACCACTGCGGCGGTGGTGAGGACGCAGGCGGTGGTATAGGCGCGGCTAACCGGTGGGATCTGCAGGTACTCCAGCCTGAGGCTCTGGTACGCCATCTTCCCCTCCGCCACCTGCCCCTCCACCCCACTTCCCCTTCCGCCAGTCGCGTAAGCGGCGGGGCGGGATCAAAGATGCCTACCGTTGCCCTGCCCACTGTTGTCCAATCGGCACCGCGCCATCTGCCAGCCACCAATCGTAAGAGGTCTAAAAAAAAAGCCATTCACCAATCACGAGTTCCGTCTCCGCGGAGCCGCAGGCTTGCTTCCTCACTTACTTGCGTCACACAGAGGAGAGTAAGTACGGGTTCCTTCCGCCAATCCCCGCGGGCCACAGCTAGCTTGCCCGCCCCGCCCCCTTCAGTCACCAATCTAGGTGGCCCCCACCCGACTGTCCATTCAGCCAATCAGAAGCGGGAAAGCGTCCCGCCTTTGCTGTGGTTCGCTGAGGCTAGCATCGGCCGGAATTTTGGGGAGCGACCTGCGCCGCCGATCTCTGGCAGCAAGAAGTGGTTTAAAGGAGTGGCGGGAAGCCACTCTTTGCTCGAACTTATCCTCATGGTCGCTTCGGTAAGTGCCGCGGGGCTGCAGTTTCTCAGAGGAAGAGAGGGGAGGAGTGGAACTGGGTTAGGCATCATCGCCGCGCGCTGGAGCAGCCTCGCCGGCGGGGGCCTGCGGCCTGAAGGTCCCGGCATGCAGCGAGGGTGCGGGGGCCGACGGGAGCTGGTCCTCCGGCCGGAAGCAGTTCCTGTCGGGCGGTTTCTGTTGCTCTGTCAACTCAAATACTTGAGGTACCCTAGACGCCTCCAGTGTTTACTCTGCAAATATTGATTAAGCCATCTTCGCCCTGCCCCCGGGAACTCCAGGGCTCGCAGAGATGAGACAGGCCCGTGATAATATCCTGAAGTAGAACTCGGTCAGTGCCCGAAGAAAGGCCCTGATGGGGTTCAGAGGAGGGGTGCGTCACCAAGGAACTGTATTTAAACTGACCCTTGAAGAATATTTGGCCACGGCATCTTTCCTTGAGGAAAAGACATCGCAGGGAAAGAAAATAGTTCGGTTTGGTTGGAACAAAGAGTAGTCAGATCTTGCCAATAAGGAAGCGCTAAAGGTTTTTGGAATAGAGAGTGACAATCTAATCTGGTAATATATAAGAAAGGGACCAAGTAAAAGGGTGGAGAGTGATTTTTAAAAAGGATGTGAATGGGTAATTCCCAGGAGAAACCTGAAAAGCTAACATGTATGAGGTGGTATCCAGTTTTACTGGTAGTAACAGAAATGCACTTAAAAAATATTTTTGCCTGATCCCCAAATATCACTGTCACAACCTGTTGTTAAAACAATGTTTTATTTACTGCTTACTCTGGCAAGGGAGAAGAACGGACCTCGAAAGAGCTTTGGTGTGAGTCATAGGAAAGAAAGGCAAGATCGGAGTTTTTTGAGAATTGCAAGTTTGGTTTAAAGTGGATTTTCAATTTGGGAGCTTGATTAGGATTGGGTAGGGATCTAGAAATAACAGTCCAGGATTGGTAGATATAGCTGAGGCAAGGACTTCAGAGAATCTTAGGGTACAAATTGTTGATGCTTCCCATTGAAGAGTTGATCCATTTTTGGTGCAGTTCAAGCCATTAGAACAGTGAGAACATACTGGTCTCCCAGAATAGTAATGTTATGCTAATGAAAGAGCAAGTTTTTTGTCGGGGTGGGGGAAGGTAGGTAGTTTCAGACCTCATCATCCAACCTGTGTGGGACTAGATTGTTTTGGTTTTCAAAAAGCAACATTGTAAAAGAATTTTATATGTACCAGATTGCTAAAAGCTATAAAGTTGGATAAGTGTTGGCAAAGATATGAGAAATTCTAATATACTGCAAATGGTGGGGTAAACCACCCCCTCCCACAGTGTCCTGGAGAACATTTTGTCAGTATTTAGTGAAATTATGAGTAAATTTTATGTCTAGCAATTACTTGCCTGTGTAAATACCCTGCAAGAAACAACATAGGAGGGTGTTTATTATAGCATCATTCCTGGTAGTAAGTTGCTAAAAGCAAACTAGATGTCTGTCCCAAGGAGAATGGACATTAAGTGTGGTATATGCATATGATAACATTGTTGGAATGCTTCAGTCAGAACCAATGAAGTAAACTTATGTATAATAACATGAAGAGATTGCAAATGTAAAGAAAAATGTAAACATACATATACAGAACTGTATTTTTCAAGAATATGTATCTAAAAATTAAAGTTAAAGATGAATCGGAAAAGCATATGTCAGAAATATTACCCTGGCTAGGTAGCTCAGTTGGTTAGAGTGTCATCCCATTATACCAAGGTTGCAGGTTTGATCCCCACTTAGGGCACATACAAGAATCAACCAATGAATGCAAAAATAAGTGGAACAACAAATAAATCGATTTTTTTTCCTCTCTCTCAAATAAATAAATAACTTTAAAAAAGACATTAGAGTAAGTTCCTATGGGAGATGAAAGGTGGAAGAATATAAAAAGTAAGAGAAGACCTAGCATGAACTAAAAATAGAGTGCCATGAAATAGGAAGTATTAGCAGCTCAATTATGCACATGTGAGATTCTTAAGGACAGAATGTGGCTAATAAGGGTTGGATGATGGAGGTCCTTGTAAGCCATGTTGAAACAGTTTGAACTTGATCCTGAAGGCATATGGCAGTGCTGAGGAAATAAAAATCCTGCCAACCCAGGGAATCCTTTCCACAGACATAGAAAAGAAAGTTGTTTTATTACTGAATAGTCATATCCAAATTACAACACATTGTAGATAATTTGAGTGAGATTACAAAGACAAAGAAATTCTACCCTATTTATGTAGCCAAGCAATTACAACCATTTCATTTTTAGCCATTACGTAATTTCTCAAGATTACCTGCATCTTATCTTCCCATAAGATTTGATCATACCGTTTGCTTCAAATTCTTTCATAAAATTCATCCTAAAATCACCTGGTATTTGAGGTAGCCATTTACTTTAGCTAATTGCCTTTATCTGGAGGAATAGTAAAACTCTTTTTCTATGACAAGCATATGATTATAGCTCAGAAAAAAAGGTACATAGGTTAAACTCCCACAGTGACAAGAAGATAGGAGGGCTATTTTCCTAGATGTTTACATTCTAAAGTAATGACTTTTAGACCCTTGAAAAAACATGTTGGGGTTGTAGAGCTCATAAGAAGCTTGCTCAGCTTCCAACTGGGATTTTTTTCCCGCATGGCTAGATTGGAAGGACACGGAGTTAAAGACATTGGCAAGGGAGTGGTGATGAATGGTGGAGCCTAAAATGGATAGGGAAGAAGTGAAATGAGACAGACTGAATGCAAGAAAGAGAGGATCAGAGGACTAAAAGTCTTGATGGTTAAGGTATAGTATGAGTATGTGATTAGGGTATAATGTGAGTTGGAAGAATAGCATAGGAAGTTGTGGACAAAAAAATAGGGCAGTAGTGCCCTGACTGGTGTGGCTCAGTAGATTGAATGCTGGCCTGAGAACTGAAAGGTCACCTATTCAATTCCCAGTCACGGCACATGCCTGGGTTGTGGGCCAGGTCCCCAGTTGGGGGCATACAAGAGGCAATCGATTGATGTATCTCTCGCACCTCAGTGTTTGTCTCCCTCTCTTTCTCCCTCCCTTCCCCTCTCTCTAAAAATAAATAAATAAAATCTTTAAAAAATAGGGCAGTTGGGGAAAGAAGTTACAAATATCAAAAGGCAGGTGGCTGAAAGAGTGAAGCCATTGAAACTCATGAAACCAAGTCTCTAGGGCACTGATTAGGTTATGTCTGAATCTGAACATTGTCTAGGGTGGTTAACAGACTTCAGAAGCCTGAGCCACAGGCCAGAATCCTCAATAAATGAGAGGTAAGGGAAATGAGGGAGTAAGGGAGGTGATAGTCTGGTGGAAAGAGCCTCAGAGTTTGCATCCTATTTTGAGTGAATGAGGCTGGAATTGGCATTGGTATCAAGAAACATAAGCTTTTCTATCTGTAATGGGATTTGTTACTTTTCTCAGATGATTTTTTTTATCATGTTTTTTTTACGTTTACAGATTTTTCACAATTAAAGTTAACATAGCAGAATAAGCCAAGATGTCTGTCGATCCAATGACCTATGAGGCCCAGTTCTTTGGCTTCACTCCACAAACTTGCATGCTCAGGATCTACATTGCATTTCAAGACTACCTATTTGAAGTGATGCAGGCTGTTGAACAGGTTATTCTGAAGAAGCTGGATGGCATCCCAAACTGTGAGATTAGCCCAGTCCAGATTCGTAAATGCACGGAGAAGTTTCTTTGCTTCATGAAAGGACGTTTTGATAACCTTTTTGTCAAAATGGAGCAGCTGTTTCTACAGTGGATTTTGCGTATTCCCCCAAACATCTTGCTTCCAGAAGATAAATCTCAGGAGATGCATTCTTATAGTGAAGAAGAATTCCAGCTTCTCCAAAAAGAAATCGAACAGTTGCAGGAGAAGTATAAAACTGAATTATGCACTAAGCAGGCCCTTCTTGCAGAATTAGAAGAGCAAAAAATTGTTCAGGCCAAACTTAGACAGACATTGGCTTTGTTTGATGAGCTTCAAAATGCTGGCAGAAATCATGGGACTAGTGATTTTAGGGACAGCTTGGTGTTCCTGGTCCAGAACTCTAGAAAACTCCAGAATATTAGAGACAATGTAGAAAAGGAAAGCAAAAGACTGAAAATATCTTAATTTCTAAATAGCGAAAAGAGCCAGTCAAATGTAGAATGAGTAAGGGACTTGTATCAGTAACTATTCTTATTTTAGTGAACTGTATATTTTGTTGGATTTCCTTTGTTTACTCGTGCTTGTATTCCACATTTTCCTCTTTTTTGGTCTCCTGAAGTATCTACGAACAAATCTTTGAAGCATTTATTTCTTACTGTCCTCTAATAGGTAGGAAGAGATTCTTGATCCATTAAAGATTCATTTGGGGGCATGACGAAGAAATAAAGCTTTCCATGGCCAAAGATATTTGTAAAAGTTGAACCTTGGTCATGAATCCTTTTTAACCTTGCTCCTTTTTACGTATTCTTTAGATGAGACCAAATGACAAAAAGGTTGCGTGAGTGGCTCCTTTATTAATCAGCTACTGCACTGTGGGACAGCCAACATAGAATGTTTACTTTTGCCCTATAATTTTTCTTACATGAGAAGGTTGATAACTAGTTGAAAGAAGCAAGTAGCAGAGAAAACCACCACAATCTTTTGTAAAGAAGAAAGAAGTTGTTTTCAAAAAATAAATCCTTTCTGTGACCAAGGCCTTGATGATGTTAAACAATTTACTATATTGGAGCCCAGCAGCGCATGACCTTGGACAAAACAGAAGCAGATTTCACTGGAATAGAAAAGGAAGCCTGGAACATACCCAATAGCAAAGTTTATACTGACTGTTAGATACTGACTTTTCATACTCCAGATAGTTTTGGAATTTTCCTTGTACCTAATATTTAATTAACTTATGTATTCACACTGATAAGCATTCAATATTTTGTACCTTCAGTGGGAACTTTTAGCTATGTCTTTTGCTTAAACTCAATGGAGTCTTATATTTCCTTTTGTAATTAATCCATGTAATATGTTAGGTCACCCAAAGAAAGAGAAGATTTGGCAATGGTTACTCTAAAGGTATTGCTTGCCCTCCATGTCTTCATAAATAACAGGATTTGGAGTTTTTCTTTTATGTAGAAGAGTAACCTAGGGTATTAATATTTACAATTAAATAGTCATAGAGTTAGGAAGTCTGTGTTTACCTGGATGTGTTTATTATCAAAGAGTTCTTTCTCTAATCCTGCACATGAAATATATATGTTTTTAAAGGCTTTGGCTTTTGATTTTTCTGCTGTCTGGAATGTCATGGTGTGTTTTCTTCAATATTACTTTTTACCCAAATGAAATTAAAAAAATTTTTTTTCGCTTACATCTGTAGGTTATTTAAAATCCACTAGTATAGTGAGTTAAATGGTGATTTCCCAGAAGGTTTGTCCATGTATGCTATGATTCCTGGAAACTGTGACTGTTCCTTATTTGGAAAAACGATCTTTGCAGGTTTAATTAAGTTAATAATCTGGAGATGAGATCATTCTGAATTATCTGGGGAGGGGGGTGGCTAAATTCATTGTTAAGTGTCTTTTATAAGAGAAAGGCAGAGAGATTTGAGACGAAGGAGGGGGCAATGTGACCACAGAGGCAGGTTGAAGTGATTTGGCCCGAAGCTCAGGAATGGCAACAGCCATCATAAGCTGGAAGAGGCAAAGGGCAGATTCCTAGCGCCTCCAGAGGGAATATGGCCCTGCTGATACCCTTATTTTGAATTTCTGGCCTCCAGAACTAAGAATACATTTCTGTTGTTTTAAGTCACTCAGTTTGTTATGGTAGCAACAGAAAACTAATGTATTTGGTAAAATTAGGACATTAAGATATTCAAAAGGATGTAAGCTGTTATTAAGGAAATGACAGCTGAGACCTGATTGGCCCTATTATATATGCAATAATATGGTTTGTCTGAATACAGTTAAAATATGAACAAGACTTGGGTAGAAGGGTGAAATCCACAGTGATTAGAACTCAGGAGTCCATTTCATGTTGAGTATGTGCTTAATAATTGTCAGATATTAATATGGTTATCATTTGTCATAGTAATATCTCTATAGGAACAAGTTAATATGCTTGGCCCCATTGTCCTCTAATAGTTAAATTCCTTCCTCAAAAATTCAGAAATCAGGATAATAAACACTTGGTTACCTATTCTGCTCCATTGTCCTGTCTCCCACCCAGCATTAATTTCACCCAGTTTCCTGCTTCTCTGCATTGGATCATATGATTTTGTAATAGCAAACCTGCTCCCAAGCTTTCCCTTGCATTTATCTGTTTACTCTCCCTTAAAACATAGTGCCTGTTCCCCACTGTATACCCTCAAATAGACTTCACATCCTGTGGCTGCAGTGACAGGGCCGTTTTGGGAGACAGTTTAGTATTAATAAAAAGAGTGGCCATTACTACCAACCTTAAAAGTAAAAAGAATTATAAGGACATAATATGTAAGAGGTTCTGCATTCAGTTATGATAAGGGTTTTCCCCATAACACAAAGCAATTTTCAGGCACCACCTGGGTGTCCTACAATTCAACTCAATTTGATACTATCTGCTCAGATAGCATCAGATTCCACAGGTTAAGAGCTCAGCCCACAAAGACTACCCACAAGCCCAGGTGCTTCTGACTGATGGGCTGTGGATCAGATGTTCCATTGAACCCCTCCTTGGATTTAACTAATTTACTAGAGTTGCTCACAGAACTCAAGGAAACTGTTTATTCCCTGGATTACCAGTTTATGACATAGGGTATATGATTTAATAGCCTGAAGAGAGTCATAGGACGAGGTCCCCCAAACAGGAGCTTTTATGCCCATGGAGTTCAGGTATGGTAGAGGTGTTCTGCTTTACCCAACCTGGAAGCTTTCTAAACTGGGTTTTTATGGAGACTTCATTTCATAAATCATTGACCACTGGTGATTGAAGTTGGACCTCTATCTAATATAATACCATGTATAAAAGTAAACTCAAAATGAATCAAAGACCTATGCATAAGCTAAAATTATAAAATTCCAAGAAGAAAACACAGGTGTAAATCCTTGTAATCTTGAATTAGGCAATAATTTTTTAGAGATGACATCAAAATTGGCATAATCAAAATTTAAAACTTTTGTACTTCAGACACCATGAAAGTTAAAAGATAACCAATGTCACTCCAATACATTCAACAAAAAAAGTAAAATAAAACATTCCTCATGGAGAGGAACAATATCCCTGTGAGTTTTGTTGCATTTACTGACACAATTTATCTAATCCCTCAAAACTCTTTTGGGGACAAATCATGTGTTTTCAGACAATGAAGTCTCATTTATTTTCATTAAAAGACAAAAAACAAACAAACAAACAAAAAAAACCCAACCCGGCTAGTGTGGCTCAGTAGATTGAATGCCGGCCTGGAAACCAAAAGGTTGCTGGTTCGATTCCCAGTCGGCACATTCCTGGGTAGCAGGCCAGGTCCCCAGCTGGGCGCATGTGAGAAGCAACCAATCAATGTATCTCTCACACATCGAAGTTTATCTCCCTCTCTCTTCCTCTCTCTCTCTAAAAATAAATAAAATCTTAAAAGAGAAAGTGAAAATCAAACAACAGAATAGGAAAAAGTGTTTACAAATCATATCTGATAATGGACTTGTATTTAAGATATTTGAAGAACTCAGAATTCAAGAAAAGCAGCCCTTCTTTAATAATTCTAAGTAATATAATTCCTCTTCTTTTAGTAGCATGTTTGCTTTACAAAGATAGATGAAAAACAGAAGTCTGAATATTTTTCCTGTTCTGTCACTGAAAGAAAAATATTGGTGTATTTAAAAGACAAGCGATTGAAAACTAATACTTTCCATGGGCCATTTTAATCATTATTGTAGTGGAGTACTTAAAGATGTATGTAATGGAGCCTGGCTGTGTAGTCCAGTTGGTTAGAGCATTGACCTGAACTACCAGGTTGTAGGTTTGATCCCCAGTCAGGGGACACACAAGAAGCAACAAATGACTGTAAATAAATGGAACAACAAATCGATGTCTCTCTCTACCCTCTCCCCCCGTCTCTCTAAATAAAATTTTTTAAATGCATGTAATGGAATTTAAAAATAGATTAAAAAATTACTTCACTAACTGCATTTAATTGGTTACTTTGTAGTTGGAAATAAAGTCAGTCTTTCTGTAAAAAGAAAAAAAAAAGAAAAACCCCAATTTTTAAATGAGTAAAGGATTTGAAGACAGATTTCTTCAAAGAAGATATACACTTGCCTAATAAGCACATGAGAAGATCCTCAAAAAGATACATCATTAGGCGGCTTCCGGTCAAGATGGAAGTGTAAGTGGATACACTTTGCCTCCTTGCATAACCAAAAGAAGGACAGCAACACATTTAGAAACAAAAAACCAGAACTGCCCGAAAATCGAACTATATGGAAGTCTGACAACCAAGGAGTTAAAGAAGAAACATTCATTCAGACTAGTAGGAGGGACAGAGATGGGCAGCTGGGGTGGACAGGATGTGCAGCAAGGCAGCAGCTGGAGGACTGGGTGGGTAAGGCGGCAGCTGGCAGACCAAGCAGTCCCACCTTTGTGTGTGGATAAACCACGAGGAGCAACTGGGGAGCGAGACAGACTGTGCAACCCAGGGGTCCAGTGCAAGGAAATAAATCCTCAAAACCTCTGGCTGTAAAGACCTATAGGGATTGCAGCAGTGAACACCCAGCCTCCCAGGAGAGTTCATTGGAGAAACCCACAGGGTCCTAGAATGTACACAAGCCCACACACCCAGGAATGAGCACCAGAAGGGCCCAATTTGCTTGTGGGAAGTGGGGGAAGTGACTGAAAACTGACCCAGAGCCGAGCACATGGCATTTTTCCCCTTCGGACCCCTCCCCCACATACAGTGCCACAATGCAGTGATGTGGGTTGCCCTGCCCTGATGAATACCTAAGGCTCCACCGATTAGGTAGAGCATAACAGGCATGCTGAGACCAAAAAATATGGCCCAAATGGAAGAACAGATGAAAGTTCCAAGAAAATAACTAACCAATGAAGAGATAGCCAACCTAATCAGGATGCTCACAGAAATGGTTGAGTATGGTCACAAAATAGAGGAAAAGGTGAAGGCTATGCAAAGTAAAATAAAGCAAAATATACAGGGCACCAACAGTGAAGGGAATTAACGGGACTCAAATCAACGATTTGGAGCAGAAGGAAGAAGTAAACATTGAACCAGAACAGAATGAACAAACAAGAATTCGAAAACATGAGGAGAGGCTTAGGAACCTCCCGGACAACTTTAAATGCTCCAACATCCGAATCATAGGGGTACCAGAAGGAGAAGATGAAGAGCAAGAAATTGAAAACTTATTTGAACAAATAATGAAGAAAAATTTCCTTAATCTGGCAAAGGAAATAGATTTCCAGAAAGTCCAGGAAGCCCAGAGAGTTCCAAAGAAATTGGACCCAAGGAAGCATACACCAAGGCACACCATAACTACATTACCCAAGATTAAAGATAAGGAGACAATCTTAAAAGCAGCAAGAGGAAAGGAGACAGTTACCTACAAAGGAATTCCCATAAGTCTTATCAGCTGATTTCTCAAAAGAAACCTTGCAGGCAAAAAGGGGCTAGAAAGAAATATTCAAAGTCATGAAAGGCAAGGACCTACATTGAAGATTACTCTATGCATCAAAGCTATCATTTAGAATGGAAAGGCAGATAAAGTGCTTCCCAGATAAGGTCAAGTTCAAGGAGTTCATCATCACCAAGCCCTTATTATATGAAATGTTAAAGGGACTTATCTAAGAAAAAGATGACCAAAAATATGAACAATAAAGTGACAACAAACTCACAACTATTAACAACTGAACCTAAAAAACAAAAACAAAAACTAAGCAAACAACTAGAACAGGAGCAGAATCACAGAAATGGAGATCACATAGAGGGTTGTCAGGGGAGCAGGGAGGGAGAACAAGGGGAAAAGGTACAAGGAATAAGAAGCATAAATGGTAGGTACTAAAGAGACAGGGGGAGGTTAAGAATAACATGGGAAATGGAGAAGCCAAAGAACTTACATGTACACCCATGGGAATGAACTAAGGTGGGGAATGTTGGTGGGAGGGGGTTGCAGGGCAGAGGGGGATAAAAGAGAAAAAAATTGGGATAACTATAATAGCATAATCAATAAAATATACTTAAAAAAAGAATGAAAAGCAGATGACACCTTATAGGAGTAAGTAAATTTTGGAGATTAAAAAAAGGGGAGAAATAAAGTCCTGTGGAAGCCCTGTGCACAGTTGGGATTCTGGCCTGGATTTCAGCCTCTTACCCGCGCCCCTCCCCCCCTTGGTCCCCATCGGGTTGCCATGGAAACAACTTTTGTTGCACCGGTGACTTCCCAGTTAGAAGCCGCGGAGCTCCCTGAGTCTGGAACCTGGACAGCCAACCACTGCAACAGGCTGGGGACAGAAGGAGTCAGGGGAAGCGCTGCCTGAGTTGGAAAGCTCGTGGAACCCGGCAGACGCCTCAAGGCCCCGCCGGCCCTGCCACCCATTTCCGGGGGGTGGAGGGGTGGAGGGGTGGGGGGGTGGAAATACAGCTGCAGCCGCGTCCACAGCTCATCACGCTGGGACCCGACCAGACGCGGCCTCCTCATCCCCGCTCCTTGGCTAACGAACTCTGTCAGGGCAAACCTTGGGACCTGGAGCAGATTCGCCTGGACCCAGACGCTGACTCCGAAGGTCTGTTTGACAAGCCTCCGGCAGAAGAATGCTCCGCTGCCCACCACCCAAATCGGCGTGGGCCGAGGGCGAGAAAGTGGGTCCGCGGGTGAGCGCAGGGTTTCAACCCCGCAAGGGCCGCTGCTCGCCTCCTTAACAAGGAGGAGGCGCCTCCATTCGGCTGCTGTCTGGGCCATTTCCCGCATCTCTGCATCTTTACCTGGCCATTGCCTTCTCCATCACCTCTTGTATCTTGACCTTTATCCATTTACAGCTTGCCTGAGTGGCTAAGGTGAAGACAGGGGACAGGGGGCAGAGATGCAAAAGAAGGGCTCGGCACTTTGTGTTTGGGAGACACGTCGCACTCACTTTAGCTTTTGATAGTTGTTTCTTCTCTGCTTATCATTCACTACCTTTGTGCATCAGTAGGAACGACCAAAGGTGCTGCAGGTAATGAAATAAGGGTCTCTATATTTGCACCTTAAGGTTAGGGAATGTCGCGAATTCTGGCCAGCAGGATTCGTATGCCATGGCTGTGTGTAAATAATTTTACACATAATTTTATAATGGACTAGAAATTCCGGGACCACGTGTCCCGTCCATTATTATCTTGGAGAGGCCCCGAGCCTTGGGTCCAGGGGTTTTTATTGATGATCTCCAGGACATTACCTCAGAATGGTATTCATTAACTATGCATAGATTGTAGATTTGCTTTAGGTGGTAGACAGCCCCGAAGGTACATTGAAAGGGTTAGGTAAAGACTACAGGTATGGCTGGACTTTGAAAGGATTAGTATCTGTCTAAGGAAGCTAATTAAGCATTAGCATTTGTTTTTCTGATCCAGGGAGAGATTTTTAGCAAGAGCAAGGTTTTATTTTAAATCTAAGGAACATGCCAGCCTGATTTCTGCACAGGAAATTCTGCTACCCCACTCATGGGTCCATGCATGCTGACTTATGTTCCACGAGAGACTGTGCTCTTATTAGACGTGAAAACATAGGGCTACAATTCCCCACTGTGGGTGCATGAATTTCCCTTAGTGGAAGAGGGCAGTCAGACCCCAATGTTTAGAATCTTGGGGTGCAGTTGAACCCCATTTATAATTAGAATAATGTTCCAGACCCTACCACTTTGTGGGGTGGGGGCACGTACAGGGAATGCATCATTTTGTTTTTAAGGGGCTCACAGCCCCCAAACTTCTTTTTTAAAAAAATTCACTTATTTATTTTAGAGGGGGAAGAGAGGGAGAAAGAGGGGAGAGAAACATTAGTGTTCGATTGCCACTTGCGCACCCCGGACCTGGGACCTGGTCGGCCGCCCGGACCTGTACCCTAGATCGGGAATGGAACCGGTAACCCCTTGATTCGCAGGCATTCACTCAATGCACTGAGCCACACCAGCCAGGGCCCAAAACTGTTCTTTAAGGAATGAACCAACCCTGGCCCGTGGGATTTCAGAGGTCTGCGAAAGGGTCAATGCCCTGGCCGGGCCTGGACTAGAACCCTGTGAAGCTGCCTCACCCCAGGAGGACCCGCTGTGTCCCCAGAGCTGGCACAGACAGATCTCCTAGTGCAAGGGCCAGAGTGCAGTGCTTTCCTTTTTTTTTTTTTTCTTGTTTGGACTTTTCTTTGCAAATAACAGAAAAGACATTGGAACTAGTGTAAACGAAACAGGAGACAATTAAAAGAAAGTAGAATGTCCATGGAACTCAAGAGCACAGATGAGTTGTGACTGGCAACTCAGTGGAAGCAACGATAGGAAGAAGGGGCATTCTGGGTGCCCATGGTCTCCATCCTTCATCCCTGCTTCTCTCTGCCCATTGGTTTGCTTCATGTTCTTTCCTGCTGCAGGCTGGCTCTCTCTGTCATTCCCAGAAACTGGCCCCTGCTACCCTCTCTGTGGTTAGGGGAAAAGGGACAGTTGTGTAAACATGGCTATTCCTGCTACCACTTAGTCTATGGGGGGAGTGGGGGCTGTCCTGGAAAAGGAAGGAGGGCTGGGCCGGTCATTCAGGAGGTGTCCACTACACTCCACTCCTGGCTGCCCATCACATGCACACACACCCCCCATCACCGCACACAAGCATCACACACACACCCTCAGAGACAGGCTTTCCCTCAGCCACCGTATCTCAGGGATGCCTGGACCCACACAGCCCACTTTGGTCGTGCAGAACAACAAAGAGTCAAGGTCTCTGCTGAAGGGACCCAGTCCCCAGACACTCCTGCTCCTCCAGGCAGAGGTGAGTGGGGCAGTTCCTCTGAAGGGAGTGGACAGTCCCACTGTCAGCTGCCCTGGGAAGTGGCCAATATGGGGCAGGAGGACATGGGTCCCACCCTGTGGGATGCATGGGCTTGGTCCCGACACTAATGTCATTTCTGTCAGGCTTTGGTGTAAAGCGTTGGCACAGATGCCCACCAGGGGGCAGAACACAGCTCCTGAAAACAGCAACTGGCTGTAACCCACCAGTAAGAGACAAAGAGAACTTCTTGGGGTTGAGTGGGTGCCACAGGGGGTGTAATGACATAATGACTTCAGGCCCACACAGAGGTCAGGAAGCCCATGGTTTAGGCAGTCGCGGTCGGTCTGATAGTAAGAAGTAACGGCCTGATTTCAGATTCCTCTCCTGGGCCCTAGAGAGCAGGGACACAGCAGCCCCAGCATTCTCCCTGGTGGATTTGCATTTCCCTGTTTGCAGGGCCAGAGAGTCCTTTTCCCATCAGAGGCCTGGGGGGGGGGGGGCAGGAGGGTGGCCCTGGAGCAGCTGCCAGAGGGTGAAGCTCAAGTGCACCACTGAGTTCCTGTGAGGATCTGGGGACAACACCTACCCGCTCTCTGCCTCCATTTATCTGTAACTTGAGGATGATAGTGGTACCTGTCGTCACAGGTTTGTGATGGTAATTTTATGTCATCTGGACTGGGCCACAGGGCCCGGAGAGTGGGTCAGACATATTTCTGGGTGTTTCTGTGAGGGTGTTCTTAGATGAAATGACGTTTCAATGTGTAATGTTGACATTAGTAGCATTGGAATTAGTAGCGCAGATTGCCCTCCACAGTGTGGTCGGCCCCCTATAATCATCTGAGGGTCAGAATGGAAAGAAAGACTGACATTCCTTGAACTCCAGGGAATCCTGCCAGCAAACAGCTGTGTCAGCTCTGCCCTGGGTCTCCTGTCTGCAAGCCCATCCTGCAGATGTCGGACCTGCAGCCTTCATAATCGTGTGAGCCAATGCCTTAAACTGAATCTCCCTCTATGGATACACTCATCCCGCTGGTTGTGTTTCTCTGGAGAACGCTGACTAATGCAGACTTGTCATTAAGGCTAAATGATTTGGGCATGTAATACGTATGGAATAGGACAGGGCCGGGTGGCTGCACCAGCAACTGTAACCTCAGTGTTTGCACCTGTCCAGGTTCAGCTTTTTGGGTGCATATGTTCTCTTGCTCTTTGCACACGTCCCAGGGCCACAGAAAATGTTGGTTGAGGGCAATATGTTTTGCTCCAAAGGTCAGGCACTTCTTATGTCATCATAAAGGGATGGGACCAGGCCAAGGCAGCTCTGTCCTGCGTGACTTGGAATGTGTGGTTTCTACTTTGTGTGGAGAGAATTCCAGACAGGAGTCCAGGTGATTTTGAGAGCATGTTTAGAAAAACTTTGAGACAGTGAACCAAAGGAAGAGCTTAACAGAAGAAGCTAGAACACAGTAAGAGCAGTGAGCCTAGGCTGGGCTGCCTGGACTCAGGAAAGGAAGTCCCGGTAACAGTGTGGAGCCCAGGTGGGGCTGCTTTTGGCTCAGTGAAAAGTTAGGCATGAGGAGGACCCTCGGAACTCAGGAGAAAGAATGTAAAATTACACGCCTGAGAAAAGCGGAGGAAAAGACTGCACCCTAGGTCTTTTGTCTTGAGGGTTTTTGTCTGTTTTTTGCAGGAGGGAGTTTTAGGGGAGGTCTCATCAGGGCATTCATCAGCTTCCCAAGTGTGTCCCTTAATATGCTGATGCATCAAAGTGAGGTACAGTGGGGTGTGGGGTCACTCTCTGGTCAGCTTCACCTCTACCGTTTATTTGTCTGGATCTGACTGGTTTTATACTTTTTATTCCTCTGACCTTATTTGTTTTGGGGGTTGACTGGCACTAATGGCACAAACTGAGGTAAGGTACCTGCGGTCTGGTTGGGGAGGGCAGGTGTGAATCTTCTGCTCCTAAGTGGCTTCGGTTAAGGAGGGTAGGGACTTGTGATTTCTGATCTGGCTTTAATTGCTCAGCTGTTCATTTAACTATTTTGTCTATTTCCCTCAATTCACTTGTCAAGGAATTTTTCTAGCTTCTCACTGAGCTGCCTCACTTAGAGGTGGTGTGGCAGGAAGGGGGAGGCTGACCCCAGACACACTGCCTGCAATGACCCTCTGAACATGTGGCCACAACAACCATCACGACCCCAGCTGGGAGTTAAAACTTGGAGGACAGTGTTCGGGACAGGCTCTGAGTCACCAGGCTCCACCATTAGCTTCCTGTGGAGAGTAGAACTTCCTCTAGACCATAGGTGGCAAGCACAAGGCCCGTGGGCTGAATCTGGCTCTTCACCTTGTTTTATCAGGCCTGGCACCTTGTTTCTGCCCAGTGGCAGTGCTGAGCTCCTTGCCAGTAGTTAAGGAGTAGTTACATTTATATAGTCCTAAAATTACATTCGGCCCTTTGAAGGCAACCGCGTGGTGATGTGGCCCCCAGTGAAAATGAGTTTGACACCCCTGCTCTAAGAGGATCTGGGTTTGACCTTGAGACTGAAGTAAACTAGAACGTATCATCTTTTTTTTTTAATTTTTAAAAAGATTTTATTTATTTATTTTTAGAGAGAGGAGAAGGGAAGGAGAAAGAGCAATGTATGGTTGCCTCTTACATGGCCCTCACTGGGGACCTGGCCTGCAACCCAGGCATGTGCCCCGACTGGGAATCAAACCAGGACCTTTTGGTTCCCAGCCCATGCTCAATCCACTGAGCTACACCAGCTGGGCTGAAGTAAACTAGAACCTAAACATGGGCTCTGTCCCATTCAATGTGATGCCCAGTGCAAGGCAACAGGAGCAAAAGTGTTTGTCCTGAGAATGTTCTTCCGTGCTTCTCGTGGACTTACAGGAGGGCCCTAGCCATGTGGTGAAGAAACAAGCTCTGTGACATACTGACACATCTTTTGTCTCTTAATAACACTGAGGACTTCAAATTCAGAATGTAGTCATGTACCTGCCACGTGCGGCAGAAAACTGCCCATAGGGCAGCTGGTCTGGATTACATTCAAAGAGCAGGTTCATTGTGCCCACTTCCTTGTCCTCGGAGGACGAGTGCCAGAGTCCTGGGTGCAGAGTCCTGATACTTTTCCTTCTGCACAGGCTTATCCTTTCTGGGGCTAGAAGCAGCCACAGCTCCCTGAATCTCAGGAAAAGAACGTTCTTTTTAAGTACAGGTGTCCTGCACCCACCCACCCAGTGAGCAGTGAAACCAAAAGATTATGCCTATCACTTACTACATACCCTCTTAGCACTGATCTGAGCTCAAACATGCATGTCATTTAACCTTCATAACAAGCATCGTAGTTGGGGAGGCCACAGAATGGACACCTTCGCTGTGTGGTGGAGGGTACGGAAAGTGGGCGAGACCAAGGTAGATGGCAGGAAGAAGTGACTCTGAGGGAGGAGGGGGACACAGGGGGGAGGGGGGCACGACCACTTGGGCTGCTGTGTACTGCGATGGGGTAACCTGAGCAGAGCTTTGCTCTTACCAGTCGAGAGCAACTTTGGTACAAGTGACTCAACAGCAATGAGTTTAATTCTAAGATTACTGATTCACCGGGGCCAAAGGGGTGGCCTAATAATGGGGGAATTATTAATTGGGTGGGTCTTTGAATTGCACAGACACTATGGAGGCCAGGAAGGGAATGAAAGGATAGATTTGGGGAATGTCCCTTTATCATTTACCTATTCATAAACCCTTGCTTAACACCCACTATGCACCAGGGACTACCCTAGGCACTGGCAATGACCTGCTTAGACATGGTTCCTGTCCTCAGGATGCTTACCATCTCGTGTGGAGAGACCCGCAGAAAAGCAGTCAGGACAGTGCCACGTGCTGAGTGTTCTGATGGGCTGGGGGACCCGGGTGCTCCAGGAGCATCGGGCAGAGGGACCTGAGCCAGCTGCAAGGACCTGGAGTCACTGTGCACAGCAGAAGTCTTCAAAGCTATGGCCTAGATGCCATTCCCCCTGCGGCCTCCTTCTTCACCCTCTCCTGGCTCTAGGAATCCATCGAAACTTCAGAAACCACAAAGCAGAACTTGAACTAATAGAAAAACCAAGCTCAACATTGACAAATAAAAAATATATCTGCTTTTGCCCGTATGTACAAGGCATTTAAAACCCCCGAAGTGTCCATTTCCATGGTGTGTCCCTAGCAGAGGTACCAGCTGCATTTTCTCCCCAGTCCTCCCCGCATCTGGGTGGCACAGAGAGGGCTCTCAGCCTGGCTGTGGTGGCCACTGGACGAGGAGTGTGGGTGAGGCTTCTGTGAGGTTTGCAGGTGTCCTGTCAGCTGCACATGCACATTCCTGAGATGCTGCCAGCCCACCTGCACCTCTGGCCTGTGGAAGCCAAGGGAGGCAGTCTGGGTGCCCACGGGGCATTCCTGGGCATGGGTGTGTAATGCCCAGCAAAGGCATCACCGAAGTTCCATAACTTCATAATAGAAGGCAGGTCAGAGGGCAACTAGTTTAGAGGTGAAGAGATGGAGACCCAAAGAGCAGTCAGGAGAGTCAGAACCCACAGTCAGGTGAGGAGCTCCCTCAGTTTTCCTCCATGGCCCCACCCCTCCCAGATATCCATTATCAGGTGAGGGTGGGTCTCCTTCAGGGTTTGGTAGAATTTATCTTTGCGTGTCTTGTTCCAGGAGCTGCTGAAGCTGAACAGCATCCTCATCTTGTCGGGATTGGTGCGCTCAGCCCGCACCTTCTGATACTGCTCGTCACTTAGCATTTGTCCGTGTAGCTTGTCCAGGACTGGGTCCACTGAAGTCACTCGAGCCACCAGCTGTTCCCGATGCCGGTCCACAAAGTGCAGTAAGGCTGGGGCATCTGGGGGTGAATGTGAGGTTGGCAGCAAATGACGAAGAACTTCCACTACAGCCTGTACTTCTGATTCCCCACCTCTAACTCTGCACTCATCTTCCCTGCCTCCCTGGGTTCTCCCCTTGTGAAAACATGGAGCACGAGACACGTGGTCCATGCCTCTGCCACCCTCATGTCAGTTTCCAGCCCAACCTTCTGCTGGAGCTGGGTGTGAGGTTGGGTTCATGATGGAGGCATTTGAGCTTGTTCTGTGGAAGGTGCCAGGGCTCCGTGGGCAAGAATAAGGAGGATGGGGAAGGACTCTGCCCCGGGGCACACACCACTCTCCAAGGCCTGATCCCTTGTAAAGTCTGCAATGATAGAGTCCCTTCCTTTCTCTCCTCCCTCCCCTCCAGGAGCAGACAGCACACCCCAGACCAGCCATGGCTCCTGTGGTCTCCAACAGCTGTTACTGACCTGTAAAGTGTAGATGCTCCCGAGTAGGTTCAGGTCTGAGATCTCCTGGAGGAAAACAGACAGGAAGAAGCTTCTGTAACAGTGGTAGTCATTAACACAAACAGGAAGCCTTGAAACCGCAACACATGTCTCTCTGCTGAGATAACTGGGTTCTTAGAACAAGCTACAGACTCACTCTATCAGAATTTAGAGAAAGGGTTGCAGGTGAGTCCATACCTCATGCATATGGGGAAACCGAGGCCCAGAAGCTATGATCAGAGGGGCAGTGAGAGTTATTAATTTGTACCTGAACACTGCAGACATGTTACTTCAGTCTTGGCCTGGATGGAACACTGGGGGAGGAATAACTGAGTCCTTGGTAGAAAGCTTCAATTGTGAGATCTCCTTTTCTAAGTGGGAGTCCACCTCCTAGTCTTTGGTCTTCTAGACTCACACTGTTTATTTTGGATTTGATGTCAGAATCAAGAATCAAGGTCAAGAAAATCTTAGCACTCAGAGCAATATGTCAATTTCAATTGTAAAAACAAAGAACAGTAAGGATGAGTGAAGGGTGTTACAATTACTTGCAGAAGGAGAAGAAAGGGGAGTCCAGAGCAGCTCCTGTGGACACAGCCTGGGAGTTTGGGCCTCCCAAGCTCAGTGTGAGCAGACAGTGCGGGAGGTGAGCTCAAGCTCATGGAGCTCTGGCAGTGGGTCTGGGAGAACCGGGTCCATTTGAATGGTGGGAGGGGGAGTTCCACGTCCTCCATGCTGACTGTATGGTCTTAGAGTCCATCCTGACTCATCCTCCAATGGGCACATCTGCAGAGCAAGGTGATTGGGATGGCAAAGTTTTGAAAAACTAAACCGTAAGAGGAATGATGGAAGGGACTAGAGGTGTTTAACTTGCATAGGAAAACATTTAAGGGAGGCCACTATAGTCTTCAAATATCTGAAAGGGATAGAGCCACTGTCAGCTGCAAGGGGCAGAATTGAGACCGAAGAGAGGAAAAGACTGGCTTAATGTGAGAGGAAATAACCTTACTGCTATATTTATTAAGGACTGATTCATGAGATGAGAACACACATTAGTAATTTAATTTTTTCTGCAACAATACAAGTTAGGTATTATGGTCTTCATTTATAAATGAGGAACTAGAGACTCAAATGAGTTAAGTAATTTCCCCAAATCACCCAGCAAGTAAGTGCCAGAGTGGGATTTGAACCCAGGTCTGAGTCTGGGGCTGGTTAGTGCACACCTGTGATTGTGCCCAGGGGAGACTGAGTAAAGCCCGTTCCCTTTCTCCACGCTGGGAAGCCGTGGTAGCAGCTCAGGAGGCAGATCCAACTTATTTCAACAGTAGACAAGCGTTAGCTGTCCCTTCAAGGAATGTTTAGGGGACATTCTTGGGGGAGTCAGTGCTCATTTAAAGACTGTATAGTTTCATTCATTTCTGAGAATTTATTATTTAATTCACTCTTGTTTACCTTGAAGAAAGCTTAATGACCCAGGGTAGAGTATCTGCTCTTGCCAAAACTGGCTTCATTCATACAATCATATTATCATCTAGTTCTTATTGTTTCAGCTCACATCCAATCCATTATGAGAAAAATTGCCACAGGCCTTGTTGACATCAAACTCTGTTAGTCCAGGGCAGTGTGGGGACATGAAGGTGCATGGGAGGGGGAGTGGAGTTTAGAGTCAGATTAACTTCAGTTCAAATTCTGGTCATACAGCTGTTATGTGAATGGAAAGATTAACTTCTCTGGGCTATTCTCATCAGCAAGTTGTGATAATACGGAATCTCTCTCTAGCGCTCTCTCTCTCTCTCTCTCTCACACACACACATATATGCGCGCACAAACACACACATTCTGTAACTGACTTTCTGAGCTTCCTGCACCTATTTTGACTTTACCTGATTTCACCAAGGCCTCCCACACCACAGTTCCTTCTTCCTTGTCTCTTAGACACAGCCTGATACTTGATCTGAAACGGCCAACGTATAACTCAGAGAAGAGCTGGGCTTCCCCGGGGCTCTGATAGCAGAGCTCCAGTTCCTGTAGGAGGAGAGACCATGTGAGAAGCCACCTTTCATCCTGCAAGTGAGGTTTCTCCCCACTTGACACCTTCTTGGCCCTGCTCAGCCCCACGGGAACCCTAAGCCTAACCCTAACTCTAACCCTAGCCTTAACTCTTGAATGATCTATATTGAAATTAATCACCAGTTCATACTCTCTCTGCTCTTTTCCTCCTTTTCCACAAACCCCGACCCAGAAGAAAGAGGACGTAGCTGGGTGCCCCATGGATGAGTCAGGACTCACTCACAGTGTAGTGCTCACACGTCCTCAACCAGATCCTTCTCCCTCCACCTCTCCCATCTTGACCCAAATCCTCATTTGTCCAGCACAAAGCTTGTGTTCTCAATGGATCATAAGTTTGACCCACTTTGAACCAAGAGAAAACTTATATCTTTCTCCTTTTCTAAATCCCATTTGAGACAGACTTTTGATTCCCAACTGTCTTCCAAACACGCCCCCTCCCGAGTTTCCCACACTCAGTAGATGTCACTGCCACCCACTGAGCACTCATGTTCCAGACTTAGGCATCATTCCTAACTCCTACCTTTCTCTCTCATCACCAAGTCATTGGCTCTACCTCCAACCTGCCCCTGAATCCATCAACTTACCTACACTTGCACTGTTACCACCTTAGTCAAGCCTCCATCAGCTCCTGCCTGCACAACTGCATTAACCTTTTGAGATCTTTCCGTTTTCACTCCTAACTTCTTATCATCTATTCTTACCCAGTAGCCAGAGGCATCTGCATGAAA
The DNA here is from genome assembly GCA_004026765.1 of Micronycteris hirsuta. Lineage (NCBI taxonomy): Eukaryota > Metazoa > Chordata > Mammalia > Chiroptera > Phyllostomidae > Micronycteris > Micronycteris hirsuta. Next base: position 174,408 of record PVJI01000615.1, read on the forward strand.
CTAAAGCAGCTTTCATATTACAGGTAAGACCCTCTGAGACATTGTCGTTGCACTTGGAACAAAACCCAGACTCCACACAAGGGCAACATGGCCGATGGGCCCAGGAAACCTTATGTGACCCCATCCACCTCCTCTCTTTGCTGCAGTCATTGAGTTCTGCCACACTGACCTCCAGTTTGTCACGTGGAGGTGTCAAGAGTGTCTGCTTCTCTCTGCTTCTGTTCCTGTAGGGCTCTGTCACAGACGTCCACCCCCAGAACCCTTCTTGTCACTCAGGTCTCAGCTCAGATGTGGCTGCCTCAGTGACACCTCCACAGACCATCCTCATGGCCTGGTGTGTTTTCCCACAGTGCTTTATGTTTTTGGTCACTAATTCTTTAATTATTTATGTAGGTCTCAACCCACCAGGGTGTCATCAACCCAAGGGCAGGGCCTTGTCTGTCTTGTTCAGTGACTGTCCCAACCAGAGCCAGCATGTAGTTGACAGTGGGTAAATGTTTGCTGAACGACTGAGTCCTGTCTCTCATCCCTTGTCAACAACCGACAGAGCAGGAAGCTGTAAGGTATTTATCCTTGGATTCATGTGTCCCTACTGAAAGGACACATATCACTTCCTCCTGACTACTGCGCATCGACTCCATCTACCTTTGCCACTTAAGAGAGTTCAAGGACTCGTCTGAGAACAGAAGGGGAAGGGTTGACCCCGGTTCCACCACAGACTGTCCTTCAGTGGACACGCTGACCCTGAGCAGCACAATCTGGGCCGTGGTGAAAACAGGGATGTCACGGCTGAGTGTCCAGTGGCCTGACCGCCCTGCCTCTGGTGAGAAGGGGAGACCGAGAGAGGACAAAGCCAGCCCCTGAGGTCCAGGAGCTGGTCTGGTGCTCACAGCTGGACCTCAGTGTTGTCACAAACGCATCTGTGCTGCCACCTGAGCCGTGCTGTCCTCCTGTTGGACACACACAATCTCCGAATGTCCCTTTCAGATGGGGTGCCGTGCAGCCCACAAAATGCCAAACACCATCCCAACCCTCTGCGCTCGTGACTGCGGCTTCATAAATGATGGCTTTGTCCTAGCTGAGTCTGCCCTCCCCAGAGACAGTCTCTGAGGTTCCCAACGACCGAATTTCCCTGCCCTCTGACAACACCAGATCCAGAGGAAACCTCCGTTTCTTTGGATCTCCCCCCAGGGTACCCAACCACGTCCCAGATCACAAATAGGTTCTTTCTGAGACCCTGTCCTGAGAGGCCCACGGTTCCCACTGGTGTGTGTTCTCAGGCTCGATGACAACTGACCCTGATGTGTTCACTGCGGGTGTGTTTTAGTGGTTTTGCTTGGAAAGCATCGACACCCTGTAGCCCAATATTTCTCTGTACCCCCAAGTCCACCCCATTTCTGTTCCTATCCTGTATATGACCTCCTCCCAGTAACTCCTTTTCTCCCAAACTTGAAGCCTTCCCTCTTCGCCCTAAACCTACTTGCTGTACCCCTATTGGGCCTAGGAAAGCTCTGAGACCTGCTCCACAGCTATTCCCAAGCATGACCTCTGACCTCAGGGACGGGGAACATCTGGGCTGCTCACCTGAGGGATTATCTCCATCTCCTCTGAACCAGACACGGTGTATCGGGAGCCCATGTAGAGCGGGGTCAGTGGGGGAGGCTTGTGTAGTCGCACAAACTGGAAAGTCTTTTCTTCATCATCTATGGCCTAAGGAGCACACAGAACACTGCTCAGGGAGGGCAGTCTGGTTCTGGCTAAGAGATTCCGCCCTGTGGAGTGTGATCTGAGTAAAGTGAAGTGGTGCTTCCATATGTTACTGTGTATGGAGGGGTCTATACTCTCCATGGCACATTGATGCCCTGGTCACCTGCACCCCCTCCCTGTGACTGCTACATGGAGAGCCCACAGTTTTGCCTCTGCCATGGTCACAGCGGGACTGGAACAAGACTGGGAAAGTGAGAATGGAAGAAAGGAACAGCTCTGTGTATTGAACCCTCCCATCCTCTGACCCCTGGAAAGAGGCTGATGAAGTGTGAGTGATGGCTAATGAGTGATGTGTCCATGGTGAGCGAGGGAGCAGTGAACCTGGCTGGGGGAGGCCTTAGGGGTCCAGGACACCAGTCCATGGCTGAGTAGGGCCAGGTTATTCATCTACTTCAAGTTTCCTGTTTCTATAAGGTTGATCCTTATGCTCAGTTGACCCATCTCGGGGGCTGTGTGGGTGCCTGTCATGTCTCTGTCAGCCCACCCTGGCCCGGCCTTTCTGGCTTTGGTGCCACCTTGCGAATGGAGCCGTCATTGGGAATCAGGTAGAGGTGGAAGTTCACTTCCTCATGCTGGAGGTGATGGTAGAGCAGCACATTGGAGGTGATGGGAATGGGCAGGACAGCGTGGATAATTCTCAGTAGAACTCCAATGGGGGAGAAGCTGGGGTTCTCCAGGACTACATAGCGTGGCTCCACCCTGGCTGGCTTCTCCAGGACGATCCCCTCCTCTTTCATGTGGGCCACTTCAAACCAGGACATGTCCATATTTTTTCCTGAAAAGAATGAATTTGAGAAACAAGGATTTAATGCTCTCACGGAGTCAGGGTTGGCAGGGGCAGTGTGGTCCTCAGGTGCAGGCTCAGTGGCCTCCCTGGGGGACCCAGTTAGGAGAGCCAGCAGGACTGGGTTGGGTTTTATTGGAGCTGCTGGTACAGGTTCTCTAGAGAGGAAGCACCTCTGGAAGCCCCTCAGTCTAAACCTATACTCAATCCCTGGTCCTGGGTCTGGGAAACATATTGACTGTGGTCACCCGTGCTGGATTCTGTAACAGTGAGGTCTGTTGAGTGAAGCTTGCAGGTCTGACTTCTGGCAGGTAGAGAAGAGTAAGGAGAAAGTGCAGTGGGAAATGGAGTGTAATGGATAGTGTACATTTGTGGGGTGTTTGGTCACCCACCCTTTAGATCCTTCTCTTTGTGGAGAACTTCCTTCGCCCTCATTGTGTGGGTCTTGGCAGGACTCAAGCTGGGTCTTCTACTAGCAAGCTGCTGCTTCCAGGAAGCGGTGACAGAGTCAGTGCAGCGGTGACACAGAACTGCGGCAGTGCAGGAGGTTTCTGGGCAACCAAGGGACATCCAGGAAGGCTCACTGGCCCTCAGTCTGCGTGGGCACCAATGGGAACATTGCTGATTGCTGTTATCCCAGGAAGGACTGTGGAGATCACTATGTAAGTTTTCTCAAACCTTATTTCTCAAACATCTCCATATCAAACAATTAGTTTCTCAAAGTGTTCACAGGAAAAATATCAAGAAAATATCAAGAGAACTTTGGTTCTCAACCCAACAACCCTTTCGTGTTCATACCTGTATGATCAATCACTCATCTCTTGGGAATCATTTATTTGATTGTTTTCAAACAAATTGCTTCTCAAACAGCCTTCTGGAACAAATTAAGTTCAAGAACCAAGGTTCCATTGTATAAATTGTTTCTTTTTTTCATGCAAAATATACCACAGTGGTGCACACCATGTGACAGAATGTTGAATTATTTACCTCTGACCCCACCAAGCAGTACAACTATCATGACCATCTTTCCCTGCTTCATTCATCTTTCTCTGCAGCAGCACCTCCACTCAAAGGGTTCCCCTTTCTCCACCACCTCTCCACCACTTGGTATCACTTGTCTTGTTGGTAACAGCCATTCCAGCAGATGTGAGGTGGTGTCTCATTGCAGTTTTGATTTGCATCTCCCTAATAGCTAGTGAGGTTCCACATCTTTTCATACATCTGTTAGTCACTTGTGTGTCTTCTTGAAAGAGGTATCTGTTCAAGTCCTCCACCCATTTTCCATTTGGATTGTTTGTTTGGTATTGAGTTTTATTAGTTCTTTATATATATTGGATAGTAAACCTTTGTCAAAGCTGTTTTTTCAAATATCATTTCCTATTCGGGGAATAGGAAAAATGATATTTTTTCAAATATCATTTCCTATTCGGGGAATAGGATATTCGGGGAAATATCATTTCCTGCAGGGGTCAGTTTTTGTTTTGTTGTCAATTTCTTCTGCTGTGAAGAAACTTTTTAGTTTGACACAGTCCCATTCATTATTTTTTGCATTTACTTCCCTTGCCTTTGGGGTTAAATTAATAAAATCTTCTCAATGATCAAGATCCATTTAGTATCTGCATTTTCTTCTCTGTAATTTATTGTTTTAGATCTTATATTTAGTCTTTGATCTACTTTGAATTAATTTTTGTACTTGGGGACACACTGTAATCTGTTTTCCTTCTTTTTCATGTGGCTTTCCAATTTTCCTGGCAACATTTATTGAAGAGGCTTTCTCCATTGTATGTTTCTGGCTCCTTTGTGAAAACTACCTGCCCATACACCTGTGGTTTCATATCTGGTTTCTCCATTCTGTTCCATTGATGTCTGTGTGTGTTTTTCTTGCAATGCCATGCTGTTTTGAACATTGTAGCTTTGTAGTACAATTTGAAGTAAGGTAGTATGACACCTCTTGCTTCATTCTTTTTTCTCAGAATTGCTTTCTCTATTTGGGATCTTTTGTGGTTCCATATAAATTTCATTTAATTTTGTTTCTTTAAAAGATGACATTGGGATGTTGATGGGGACTGCATGAAATATGCACATTACTTTGGGTAATATGGCCATTTTAACTATGTTGAATCTGCCAATCCATGAACATGGAATGTCTTTCCATTTTTTTGTTTCTTTTTCAATCTCTTTTAATAATATATTTAGTTTTCAGTATCTAGGTCTTTTACATCCTTTGTTATGTTTATTCCCAGGTATTTTAAAGGAAATTCATACATTCACCTTGGAAATTGTAGCTCTTATGTTTTCACGTCTAAGGGAGCACGGTCTCTAATGAAACATAAAGTCGGCAAGCAGGACCCACGTGTGTGGTAGCGGAATTTCCTGTGGGGAAATCAGGCTGGCATGTTCCTTAGATTTAAAATAAAACCTTGCTCTTGCTAAAAAACCTCTCTCTCCCTGGATCAAAAGGACTTATGCTAATGCATGCCTAGGCTCTTCCCAGCCAGTGTTTATGGTTCTTTTGAATTCAGCCCAAGCCTGTTGCCCTTCCATTTGCATATCTCTCCTGTTGATGTACCTTCCTGGACCGTCTACCGCCTAACTCGAATATGCAATCTATGCGTAGTTAATGAAGACCATTCTGATGCTCTGTACCCTAGATCATCAATAAAGACCCCTGGACCCAAGGCTCGAGGCCTCTCCGATACAATAAGGGAGTGGTTGTGTGGTCCCGGATCTCTATTCCTGTGTGTTTCCATGTGAGCTTATTCACACAATCAGTCACAGCCATACGAATCCTGCGGGACAGGATTTGTGACAATATTTCATTCCTTTGGTTGCAATTGCAAAAGGAATTGTTTTATTGTTTTCTTTTTCGGAAACTTCTCTGTTGGTATACAGGAAAGCAGTGGGTTTTTGTACATTGATTTTGTATCCTGCAATTTCACTATATTTGTTTGTTGCTTCTAGTAGTTCTTGGTGGAGTCCTTCGGGTTTTCTATGTACAGAATCACGTCATCTGCAAAAAGTGACACTGTTGTTTCTTCCTTCCCAATTTGGATGCCTTTTATTTATTTTTTCTCTTGCCTTATTGTTCTGGCTAAGACTTCCAGAACTATGTTGAATAGGAGTGGTGAGAGTGGGCATCCTTGTCTTGTTCTTGATTTTGGAGGCAAAGCTTTCAGTTTTTCACCATTGAGTATGATATTGGCTGAATGTTTGTCATATATGGCCTTTATTATGTTGAGATACTTTCCTTCTATTCCTACTTTGTTGAGTGTTTTAATCATAAATGGATATTGTGCTTTATCAAATGCTATTTCTGCATCTGTTGATAAGATCATTTGTATTTTGTCCTTTCTTTTGTTAGTGTGTGTATTATACTGAATGTTGGATTACACTTGTACCCCTGGAATGAACCCCTCTGACCATGATGTATTATTTTAAAATGTATTGTTGTATTTGATGTGCCAGTATTTTGTTTAGAAGTTTTGCATCTGTACTTATCAGAGATATTGGTCTGTAATGTTCTTTTTCTGTGTTATCCTTGCCAGGTTTTGGTGTCAGGGTTATGCTGGCCTCATAAATATGTTAGGACGTACTGCCTCTTCAAGTTTTTGAAAACATTTGAGAGGATAGGTTTTAAATCTTTGAACGTTTGGTAGAATTCACTGGTGAATCAGTCTGGTCCTGGACTTTTATTTTTGGGTAGGTTTTGGATGGTTGTTTAATTTCCTTGTGCTGATCAGTCTATTTAGATTTTCCAGTTTTCCATGATTTAGTTGAGGAAGGTTATATATTTCTAGGAACTTATCCATTTGTTCTAGGTTATTGAATTTGGTGGCCTATAGTCTTTCATACTATTCTAGCATGAATTTTTTTGTATTTCTGTGGTGTCTGTGGAAACTTCTCCTCTTTCATTTCTGATTTTGTTTCCATGGGTTTTTTCTTATTCCTTATTGAGTCTATCCAGGAGGTTATTAATTTTATTAATTTTTTTTCAAAGAATCGGATCTTTGTTTTATTGTTAGTCTTTTTGTTCTCTATTTTATTCAATTCTGCTCAAATTTTTGTCACTTCCCTTTTTCTGCTGATTTTCAGTTGCCTTTGTTCTTCTCATTCTAGATCTTTAAGGTGTAATGTTAAATAGTTTATTTGGAATTTCTGTTGTTTCTTGAGAGAGTCCTGTAATAATATAAACTTTCCTCTTGTCACTGCTTTCACAGAATCACAGAAGTTTTTGTATGTTGTATTGTCATTCTCATCTGTCTGTATATGTCTTTTGATCTCAGCTTTTATTTCCTCTTTGACCCAGTCATTTTTCATAGTGTGTTGTTTAACTTCCACATATTTTTGAGTTTCTTTACTTCCTTTATGCAGTTGATTTCTAATTTCAAGGCATTGTGGTCAGAGAATATGGTTGGTATCAGTTCATTCTTCTTGCATTTGTTGAGGCTAGTTTTGTGACCCAGCATAGGATCTATCCTTGAGAATGTTCCATGTGAATTGGGAAAGAATGCTTAATCTGATGATCTGGGATGAAGGACTCTGTATATGTCAATTATGTCCATTTGATCTAAGGTGTAATTGAAGGCTGATAATTCTTGATTGACTCTCTGTTTGGATGATCTATCTAGAACTGTCAGTGGAGGATTAAGATTCCCCAAAATGGTTTTGGTCTGTTTCTCTCTTTAGTTCTGTGAGTAATTGTTCTATATATTTTGGTGCTCCTTGATTGGGTGCATATATATTAAGAAACATCATGTATTCTTGACGTAGTGTCCCTTCACCATTATAAAAAGTCCATCTTTATCTCTTTTTACCTTTGTTATCTTGAAATCTATTTTTTCAGATATAAGTATGGCTACAGATGCTTTTCTGTGGAGGTTATTTGCTTGGAGAATTATTTTGCACCGTTTCACTTGCAATCTCTTTGTCTTTGCAGCTTAGATGTGTCTTTGAAGGCAGCATATGGTTGGGTTTTGTTTTTTGATCCAGTCTGCTAGTCTGCACCTCCTCACTGGTGAATTAGGTTTATTTACCTTGATGGTAATTACTGATGTATGAGGATTTCCTATAGCCATTTGATCCTTTGTTTTCTGATAGCTCTGTGCTTCCATAGATTTTTTTCCTTTGTGTTTCTGCCGATTGATTTTGTTTGGTGGTATTCCATGCTTCTTTAATTTGTTTCCTCTTTTTTTAAGCTATGTTTCTCAGTTTTGGATTTTTTTTTGTGTGTGTTACCACTGAGTTTATTTTAAAAGTTGCATATATACAGTAGATTTTCTTTTCTTTTGAATGCGTCTGCTCTCCATCCTCCCTTGCAAGTTCAAACCTTTGCATCCTCCTCTTTTATGTTTCTGTTGTCCCAAAGTATCCCTGTTTACACTGTAAGCATTTTATTTTGTAATCTTACTCATGGTGTTGTGAGCTTTTACTCTTTGTTTCATGTAGAATAACTCCCTTGAATATTTCCTGCAGTGGAGCTTTTCTGGTGATAAAATTCCTGAGCTACTGTATGACTGGAAATATCTTTTTTCCCTTCTATTTAAAGCATAACTTTGCTGGATATATTATTCTTGGCTGGTAATTTCTGTCTTTTAGTATTTTGAATATTTGGTTCCACTCTTTTCTGGCTTATATTTTCTGGGAGAAGTTTGATGATGACCTTATGGGCTTTCTTTTGTAGATCACTTTCATTATTCCTTGGGTGTTTTGTTAATTTTTTCTTTTTCATTAATTTTTGACAGTTTTAATACAATGGGCCTCTTTGGATTAAGTTAACTAGATGTTCTGTTTGCTTTTGGATTTGAGGATCTAGTTCTTTTCATTAGATTTGGGAAGTTCTCATCCTCTATTTTTTTGGTTCTTTGCTCCCTTCTCCCTCTCTTCTCCTTCTGGTATACCTATAATTCTCATATTGCTTTTTCTGTTGAGCCAGACAGTTCTTGTAGAGCTCATTCATTTTTCTATGCTCAGTTCTCTCACTTGTTTCCTCTGCATCATTTCTAGATTCTTATCTTCAACATCACCAATTATTTCCTCCATCTGATTGGCTCTGTCTCCTATGCTGAGTAGTTCATTCTTCTTCTCCTTTATTGAATGGTTCATCTCTAGGAATTGTTTGGTTCTTTTTTAAGTTTCAATCTCTTTGGTAAAGTACTCAGTTTGTTCATTAATTTATTTTCTGAGTGCTTCGATTTGCCTGTTTGTATTTTCTCGTATGTTGTTGAGGATTTTCAGAACTGCAATCTTGAATTCTCTGTTAATTATGTCACATATTTCCATGTGTCCTAGTTTGCTTTTTAGAGATATTCCATTTCCTTTGTAAGATGCCTTGCTCCCTTGGTTATTCATGGTATTTACTGGGCTCCTTCTATGTCTAGGCATCCATGTATTGGTAATTCACTAGCAGATTTCTATGAAGAGGTCTTTATACTCTTTTCCAGCAGGTGGCAGGAACACAAGATTTTTTTTAGCTCTGTGAAATCCTAAAGCTGACCTCTGTGGCTGCAGTTAGCATGCCACATATGGCCGTGATATTTGGGGGTAGCATTTGTTTTGCCCACTCAGTATTGCAACTTTGGACTTCAAATGGGTGACCCCCTGGGCCCCAAATGGGGAATAGTCACAGAGGGAAATAGGATTTTGACGTAATAGTCCTTGGGTTTGCAGATGACAGGCTCCAAAACCTTACAGTAAGGGTGCCAGGGAGGTGAAATCTGGAGCTTAAGAGGTGTCAGGGCTCTGGGGCTCTGTTTCTTTGTTGGAAACACCGACTGTGGGACAGCTGGCCACCGTGGCAGAACCCCTGTGCCTTATCCTAGTCCAGCATTCCTGGCTATCTGCTGGCTAAGCCGCAGTTTGCACCACTCAGTCCTGCAGAAGTGCCCACGGAGACTCTGCTCTCCCCAGATGAAGGAAGCACCAGCTACGGCCAGCTTCATCCCCTCTCCTAGTTGAACCCACCACAAACTTCGGGCTGCACGGCTGTGTCAGTGGCCGTCTGAGCTCTCCTCCCTTCTCACCTCACCTGTTTGCTCCTGTTTGACCACCCTTAGATACTTCCATGTGCACATCTCTTAGGTCTGCTTGCACATTGAGCAGGGAATCTTTGTTGAGTTATAGCTGATCAAATTGTTGAAATTTCAGGCAGAGAGACCAAGGGGATCTTGTATGCCACCATTTCTCTGACTTCACCCCTTCTTAAAAAATAATTTTTCTGTGGTTGCAATTTGTGATTGACAGTTATTTTCTTAAAACTTTGAGAATATCATTCATGTCTTCTGCCTCTCATTGCTTCTGTTGAAAAATCAGGCGACGTCCTAATTTCAGCACCTTGCTCAATAATCTTTTTGGCTTCCGTTAAAACCTGCCCTGAGACTTTTGTTTTTTTCTTTTAGATTCACTATAATAGATTCAGTGCTGATTTTTCTCTTTCCTCTCTCCCATTTGGGTATTTAAGATTTCTCCTTGTTAGAATCAAAAGGCAGATAAAGAGCTTCTTAGACAAGAAAAAAACAAAGAAGCTCATCATCCCAAACTATTATTATATGAACTGTTAAAGGACTTATTTTAGAAAAAGAAGATCAAAGCTATGAACAATGAAATGCAATAAAAACAGATCTGTCAACAATTCAATCTAAAAAATAAACTAAGCAAATGAGAACAGAGACAGAGTCATAGATGCAGAGAGCATTTTGATGGTTGCCAGATGGGAGGTGGGAGTTGGGGAGTGGGTGAAGAGGTGAGGAGATTAAGAAGTACAAATAGATAGTTACAGAATAGCTGCGGGGATGTAAATTACAGCATAGGTAAAGGACTAGCCAAAAAACTTATATGCTGACCCATGGACATGAACAATGGTGTGGGTATTGCCTGAGGGAGTGGGGGCTGCTGGGGACCACTTTGTGTGGTATTGGAGACTATAGCCCCACTCAAGCAGACCTTGAAAGAGGCCTGTAAGTCTCCACCGGAATGCTGGGAATGCTGGAGGCAGGCATGACCTGATACTAGCATGGAAGGTTCCCATAGGAAATCAGGCCTAAAGAATGCATTATACCCTTTGAAGCTTGCTTTGCTTTGTATAGCCCTGTTGATATAAACCAGATGTTTACATTCAAAGTATAAGGGAGTGAACTCCTAATCTCATGAACCACACCTTAACGACCCTCTGGCATCAGCATATCTAACAGACCTTGACCTGAGGCAGATTTCTGTGTTTCCTCAATTGTTTTTTTTTAAATATTATACTTATTTATTTTTAGAGAGAGAGAAAGGAGGGAGAAAGAAAGGGAGAGAAACATCAATGTGTGGTTGCCTCTCACGTGGTCCCTTGGCCTGCAACCCAGGCATGTACCCTGACTGGGAATCGAAACATCGACCATTTGATTCGCAGCCCATGCTCAATCCACTGAGCTACACCAGCCAGGACATCCTCAATTGTTATCTATAGATAATATCTGTTCTCTGTAACTATGGCCTTTAGACTTCGATTGATAAGCTTTGCGTGCCTGCTGTATACCCCTGCACATACTGAACCCAATAAAAGCCGTTTCAGAGAAGGGCTGGGGGTATTCTCCACTAGAAGGAATCACCACCCCCTTTCCTGCCAGACAACAGATTGTGTTCAGGTGACTCATTCTCATTCGTGGCATCTGGGAGAGCTCCGTGGGATGGGGCATCCCACAGGAAGGTGCTGGGTGGAGGGGGACAAAGAGGGAAAAATTGGGACAACTGTAATAGCATAATCAATAAAATGTAATTAAAAGAAAAAAGAAATCACATCTTTCAGCAATACCAATAATTTATTGGCCATTCTCTCTTCGAATATTACACCTTCTACATTTTCTCTATAATATCCTTCTGGAATTGCGATTAAAAGTATAATAGGCCTTCTCATAGTAACTTCATGTCAATTTATCTTTTCTTATATTTTCTGTCATTTTCAAACTTGATTTATTATTTTAAATGATTTATTGCTTCTTGTTCATACTTTAAAGACTATTTCTAGGACTGATACCTGGTACTTGATATTTCGGTTGGTTCTCACACGTGATGCCTTGTGCATGGTTTCTGAGGTTTTTGACTGAGAGCCTGTATCTTTCGTAACTTTATCTGTGGGAAGTTTGGAGGTGGGAGAGTTTGGGACAATCATGTAACCATTTATGACTCCATCTCCTCCTGGGTGCCCCTCTTTTCTGGCTTGCCCTCTCCCATGGAGTCTGGTGACACGGCTTCTTCTCTCTGACTGTGGCAGTACCAGTGGCTTCCCATTTGTTCTTAGCCCCCAGGGACCCTAACCTTTCTTGTTTGTTCACTTAGCCTTACTTTGCAAACAGTCTTGTCTTTGGAAAGTCTTTCTGAAAATCCCAACTGAGTATATTATGTTTCCTCCAGGGACCCTATTGGTCTCTATTGGAAGAGAACTTAATAAATGCTGAGTATATTATGTTTCCTCCAGGGACCCTATTGGTCTCTATTGGAAGAGAACTTAATAAATGCTGGTTATTATTGTTATAGAGGAGTCCACTTTCTATTGAGGGAAACTTTCAAGTAATCCAGGCAAAAATAATTATGATGCTTGGGAACAAAAATGTTTCAAAAAGATGTGCCCAGAGCACTGTGGAATGAGAGAGAAAGCTGCCTGCCCTTCTGTAACCCTCCCTCAGTCTAAGGAAGCCACAAGCTCCCCCCTCAGGACATTGCCAACTGAAGCAGTTCCAGGCCCATTCTTACCACTGTCACCTTCCCTCACACCCCCACTTGCTTACCTTGGAGACCTACAAAGTGAGGGAGGTACACAGCTGCCATGGCTCCTGGTTCAGTCTTGATATCAAGCAGAGGCCCTGCCACCATCCAGCTGTGCTGTGGGACAATCTGGTCCAGGAACTGTCTCCAAGCACGGAATTCAATCTCAATGGTCACTGGTCTCCTCACCACAAAGTGGAGACCCATATTGGGCCAGTGGTAGGAGCCAGACATGGGGAGGTGAACTCTGGGAGAACAGGGAGAGGTAGGCAGTGAATTAATCACTCTACACAACCTCACTGAGTACCTGCTGAATGCCTGACCCCATGCACAGCCCTGCTTGTCTAGCAGAGGGGCTGCGAGCTCAGACACCATCATCAGAGGGATGTGGGTTTGAGTCCTGGCCCCTCAGCTCCCTACTGTGGATCCCTGAGCAAGTCATTGACCTTCCTCATCTCTGTTTTCTTATTTGTAAGTAAAGTAAGAATAGTGCCATCTCATGGAGTTGTGAGTGATAAGTGACCTAATGTGTGCCGACAACTACTTTGTGCTTGGGCGGTGTTAGCTGTTTCTCTAATGATGATGGGAAAAATAATAATATTAATAATAATAAAATAAGGGAAGGGTTACTGTTTTTTTAAAAATATTATATTTATTTACTTTTAGAGAGGGGGAAGGAGAAAGAGAGGGAGAGAAACATCAATGTGTGGTTGCCTGTCACGTGGCCCCCTGGCCCTCAACCCAGGCATGTGCCCTGACTGGGAATCAAACCAGCGACCGTTTGGTTCGCAGTCCATGCTCAATCCACTGAGCTACACTAGCCAGGGTGGTTATTATTTTTAAGGGGCCCGTGTTTCTATAATTAAAAAATTTATATGGTGCTATTAATGCTAACCTCTTGGACAATATAGAAACACCATACAAAGATCATATACTTTACCCAGGTTTCCCGTGGGTAAAGAGTGGGTCCCTGGGATGTCAGCGGCTGTGTGTGTGAGTTGGGGATAATATTGTCTCCCAGCTGAGGTCATGTCTGTGACAGTGAATGGCACTGTGTGATGTGAGAGATGGAGACTAAGATTATAGACATTTATTACTTATGACTGGGAACCCTTGGGAGGCAGGGCTGCCATATTCAGGTCAGGGCTCCTTATTTCTGGTAGGTACTTTACATAGCGGATTTTTATAAAACAGGAACGTACAGGTGGAATGAGATTATGAGATTTGTGAGACATAGCAAACCAAATACAGTGAACGGACTTTGTCTGGATCCTGATTAGAAGAGACCACCTGCAAGGACGCATCTTGGACAGCTGAGCAGATTGAATGCAGACTGGGTGTTAGGTGACAGGAAATTAACTTGTAAACATTGTTAGATATGGTGATGGTGCTGTAGTTATGGAAGAAAAGGCCTTCATGTGTATTTTTCAAAGTGCCTCACAAAATAAGGATAAATCACCTGATAACTTAGATTTAAAATACTATAAAAACAAAATGGGGACAAGTGAATAGTTGAAACAAATATGGTAAAACATTTGTTGGAGCCAAGTAATTGGGAAGTGGAAGTTCTTTGGATTCTATTTTTTGGTGTCTTTGCAACTTTTCTTAATAAAACTGCTTTTTCCATGATATAAGCTGCAACCCAGTATCTCAGCTCTGCCTCTGCCTGTCTTCTTGGCAATGGAGAGGACTTGGTGGGCCATGAGTGGGGTGAGAAGTGTCTGTTGGGATCCAGTGTTGGGGGGGTCAGCCTGGCACAGGGAGCCCCCTTACTCACTGGTACAGACACCTCTCTTTGTCAACCATCTCAGGAGCCACAGGCCCTGTGGGGCCCCAGAAGTCATCTTCAGTCCCTGCAGGCTTCACTGGTAGGTCACCCAGAGTTTTAGAAGACAGACAGAAGGATTCCACTTGTGCTATGTGAGGGGATATCTCCTCTGGAACAGAGGGGTGGTGGTCAGCTTAGGTTCTTCTGTCTGGTCCCCCACCCTCTTGGCTCCCCCATGGACGGCCCTTCCAAAGGCGGGTCTACCTGGACCTTGGCGGCAGTCTGTCTTCAGCCTCTGTCCCTGCTCCTGGGGGAGCCTGCCTGCTGTGTCAGGAGGCCAACTCTGCTGCCCCCTGACCACACCCCTGCCACCTCCCCCTTCCCACTGGTCCAGAGGTATTGCTATTCCCAGTCTCTACCAGGAAGGTAGCCTTGTGAAAGGAACCTGGCTCAAAAATTGGATGGCCAGGGATGAAGAGGGGACTCCCAGGCCTCAGAATACCAGTGTGGACCTTGGGAGACTGGGCCCTGGGAGTCTGAGACATGCCAGCGATGCCTGGAGAGGAGGGGCCTCAGCCCCTGAGGCTGGGAGAGAGGGAAGCAGAGACCTTTGAGGTCCCAGGTGAGGCTGTTCTTGCATGGGGCTTGGCTGTCCAAGGGGGCATTTTGGCATGTCCCACAGCAGAGGCAGGGGGATGGAGGGGATGACCTTCCACATCCCCCCTCTCTTATCCCAAATCATGATACTTCCAGTCTGACCCTTCAAAGTACCTGATTGTGGTGCCTGCCATTTGCGTGGGGACGTGCCACCATCCATCTGTCCTTTACCTGGGGCGTCCTTAGGGATCGTCAGGCTTGGCTTCCTAGACACAGAGTTTTTCATTGTCCCAGAGATGCTGGAGGAAGCTGGTTCTGCCTACACGGCATGCCCCTTAAACTGAACTCATCTGAATTTCAACTCATGGCCTCCAACCTAGATTCTCCCACAGGCCCTGAGTGAACATCCCCCAACAACCGAGCCATCCAAGCCTAACTGAGGTATATTCTGATGCTTCGCTCCCTCTGACCGCTGATGGATCATGTTGACACTGATGCTAGAATAGCTCCCCTTTCTAGTCCCTTCTCTCTTCCTCCATACCCTCTACCCCATCCCCCTCCTGGGATCTCTGGCTTGAACCATGTTATCTTCTCCCTGATGGTCCGCTGCTTCTTCTCTTGTCCATCACTACACAGCAGCTGAACTTCATACGAACCCAGCTCAGCACTTTGCTGCTGAAGCCCCGAAATCTCTATTAGTTTTGGGGTTGGAATCAAAAGTTCTTAACATGGTCCAAAGGCCTACCTGTCCCCCTGTTCCCGCCATCCTACCCCTGACCCCATTCCCACCTGTGTCCAGTTTCCCTGCTTTCTCACATCCAGTCCAGTGCTTCTCAAAGGCCCACACTGAGAGGTCTTTTTAAAACACAGATCCTGGGCTCACCCCAGAGATTCTGATTCAGAAGGTTTGAATGGTGCCTGATATTTGCATTTTTTTTTCCCTACTTTGAAAGCATGTTACTAAAGGTGGGGACAGTATAACAAGGAAGGGCTTAGGATAGAAGAAGCAATGGGAGAGAGCCGAGGCCTGGCTGCTCTGGTTCACTGGGAAGTCAGAGCAAAGGTGACCTCGGAGGCAAGTTTAAGGGGTTAGCAGGGGACAAGCTGCCGCTGCCCATTGCTCCCTGCTTACAACACTCCTGGGTCCCTTAGAGTTTAGGATGTGCATGCCTGAGGGAATAGAGAGACGTGGGGGTGCTCCCGGGAGGGAGAGTGTGCTGAGGTGTGCAGTTTGAATGGGCTCTCAGGGATGCTGGTGCTGACCCGCATCAGAGCAGCAGTGCTCCTGCTCCCTGGCCTCCTCTATTCCTCCAAGGAGCTCAGACCAGAGCCTCTACCTCTGCCTGGAACTGGCCCTTCTCGGCCCACCTAGGCCCTCCCATCTTTCAGAACTCAGCTCAGGCCCTTTGGGAAGAGTCTAATAGTCCCATCAGTGCACTCCCCCTGACCCCAGGCACAGTGATACCAGCAGGGGGACACCTGGGCCTGTGTCCCTGTGAGTGAAGCTCCTGGGAGCTGGGCCCTTGCTCAGGGCCCTGTGTGTAACACACTGTGGGTCGGAGGGGATGCTGGTTCCCCGATGAAGGGCTCTTTTCCTGAACTTCAGAGCACTTTCCTTCCATGTCAGGTGAGGCAGAGCCCTCAGACCAGGACACGGGGCATTTGCAGTCACAGGCTGAATACACCACAATGAAGGGACAAGGGGGCTGCAGCAGGTTCCCGGGAGAAGATGGACTCTCATGTTCCTGAGGTCTGCCCCTCCTGCTGGGCTGTGGGTATAAGGCATTTATGTGGATGGGGGCTGGGAGGAGGGGATCTTTTCCCCCCAAATCTCTCTCTCCCTCTCTGTCTGCCCCTCGGGGTAATTGCTTCCCATGCTCCAAATCTTACCCACTCACTTGTTCACTTTTTTTCAATTTGTTCTTCTCCTTAGTCATTGAATAGAATGGTTTTAGCAGGGAAGGGACATGATTTGGTTTGCACCAAATGAACAAACAACTTCACTCTGGCTGCTGTGGTTCCTTGGCTTCTTTTTGGTTGTGTCTGTCTCTGCCTCCAACCTCACCCCACCCCTCTTCTGGTCCATGTTTCTGGACCAGCCTCAAGGCATGAGCCCTGGGCCTGGGTCAGCTCCAGGGAGTGAAGGGTCTCCCCGCTTACCCACTGTCCACGAGCAGCTGAGGCTTCTCCAGGTTCAGGGCCCTCAGCATCTCTGTCACCTGCTCAGTCAGCTGGGCCTGGTCCAGGCTGCAAGTGCAAAAGAAACTTCATTACCCAGGGACACCCAATGATCTCATGGTCCTCAGGGCCCAGAAGCATGGAATCTTCCACCTCCCATAGGAACCAGTGGTTTGTTGGAATCCCTGAAATCACATTCTGAGATGCAAAATAGATTTGGGAGATTTAGGAGAAGTGTTGCTGGGTCAACCCCAGGGCAAAGGAAGGGAAGGAGCAGGGCTGGGCAGGGGGACAAGTTGGGCTGTGATGCAGTCTCCAGGGACACAGCTGACTAACTCTGGGGGGACTTCTGATGTGGTGGTGACACTCCAGAGCTGCTCCATACAGGGAGGAGGGACTGGGTCTTTATATCCCAACACTGGTCAGCCATTGGATGCAGACCACTCCAGGAAGAGAGGTGACCTTGTATGAGATGGCCCTAATTGCAGAAGCCATCCCTGTAGCCAGCTGCTGGCCGCACTCTCAGGGATATGGTTACGTCTTCATTCCTGGAAGGAAAGTGGGCAGCACTTTACAGCTACCACCAGAGGACAGCCTGTCCCCATGGCCTCAAAATGACCACAGATGGGTAGGTCCTGGGATTTCCTTCTTAGAGGCTGGAAGGTTTTCCGGAAAGGGAGCCCTCTTTCCACTCTCCCAGGCCTTGTGTGCTGTGGTGTCCATTGGATTTGGGAGTGGCTGCCCTCTCTGGGCCTCCACGTCCTCCTCTCCATCAGGGTGGCCCTGCTCTGCCTGTTGTGAGCCATGGACACGGAGGTGAGAAGACCCTGCTCCCTGTAAAGCGTGCACACTGCACTCATTCCTGCTGCCAGAGCAGCTCTCCCCTGGGGAGGGCGTGGGGCCATGGAGTAGGAGGGGCTCTCTCTCAGCAAAGTCCCTGGTCTCTTTGAAACAAGAAGGGGACAGAAACCTTTGCAGGACATCCATGAGCAAGCTGCTCTGAACCCACCAAGAAGTGACCAGTAAATGGTGAGTGGGGTGTGAATGTAGACGTACTGTCAGGTCCTTCAACACACAGGGGTGGGGCAGCCACAAATGCCCAGCGGAGAGGGGCTGGGGGTGAAGGGGGCAGCCCCATGGATTGGAGCTCCCTTGGGTATGAAGGGTCAGAGCTGGTTTTGGGGGGACCCACACGTAGAGTGTTTAACCCCTGCTTTCCTGCCCCTCCTGCTGCTCTAGGTTGGAGAAACATGGGCCTGGAGGAGGAAAGGCTGGGGGTTCAAGCTTTGCTGTCCCCTCTGAGAGCCGGCAAGTGGAGCCTCAGCCAAGACCTCGGGGTCAGGATGTGAGATTTGGAGCCCAGCCAGCTCTGAGAGTGTGTGATGGAGCCCCAGCCAGAGCTTCAGGGAAATGTTGTCAGAATCAGCCTGTGGGCTTGTTTTCAGGCTGGGAGGAGAGAGGAAGAGGCTGAGAGGCAGCGTGGCACTCCACCACACAGGGCACCAGGGCGCTGAGCCTGTGTCTGTCCTGGGGTCTCCCCCACCCTCTGCTCTTTGCCTGGACTGCAGCCCCTGCCTGGGCCTGGTCAGCTGCTGTTTGTGCCTCAGGTCTCAGCCTGATGTCACTCCCTAGGGAAGCCCTCCCTGCCCCTCAGTCTAATTCTATCTCCTCCCCGTTATACTCTCATAACACAGTGCAGATTCCCTTCACACATTCCACGGGGTTAGAAATGCACACTTGGTGTTAACATGCGGTTATCATCTCTCTTGTACTCACTGGGGTGTAAGTGTCAGGATGGCAGGGCCTGTGTGTGTTGCTCACTATTGTCCCCTCAGTGCCTGGCCCTGTGGTTGGCTCATGGGAGGCATGCAATGAATGAATGAATGAATGAATGAATGAATGAATGAATGAATGAGGCAATGAAGGAAGGAAGGGAGGACAGCCCTGGAGTGGAAAAGGGAACCTGGGAGTCCCCTAGAACATGTGGCTTCACTGTTGATTATAATTTGATCCTCTCAACTCTGCTTCCAGAGCTGTCCTGGTTTTACATGCATTGTATTTCATCACAGTCTATGAGGTGGGTACGAGTTTCCATTGTACAGATGAGGAAACCAAGTCTCAGAGGTAGACCTGCCCAAGTCTCATGGTGTAAGTGTCAGGGCTGGTAGGGAGCCCAGGCTGACAATTCATTTTTCTGACTCTTTACTTCCCTTGTCTAATTCAGGACTTCAATCCTTTCCATTCTTCTCCCTCCCCGACCCCCAGCCTTCTGCTCTGCAGGGACCCACAGGGCCTCACCGCAGGAGCCTGAGTTGGCAGGTGGGCTGCCTGAGCCCTTTACACAGCAGCCTCACGCCGAGGTCACCAAGGTCATTCTGCAGCAGGTCCAGCTCTGTCAGGCTGGGGATGTCACTGAGCATGGAGGCCAGGTCCTGGCAGCAGGCAGACGTGAGGCCACAGCTGACCAGCCTGTGGGAGAGATTTGCATGGGCCCATGGTCATTGTTCACAAGGCCCTCTCCTTGGGGTAACTAGTGTCTGGTTACCCTTTCTAGTACCTATGTCCCTTTGGGGTCCTTGGTGACATTAAAGGCAGACAAAGACATGCCTGGCTGCAATAAGCTGGGAGTTTAACTTCCTCTGCAGCTAAGGAGCCACAAAGGATGCAGCTCGTCACCGTTTGCATGACTCTCACAAACCTTGCCCTCCCCACATCAACTTCATATGTTTGATTTACCCAACATTCCACTTGCACCCTGGATCTAATTGTTAACTACATCAGCCCTGCCAAACGCCCAGTTCGCTGAATGGGATGCTTTGATGGTTTCACGTGAGGGCATCTAGCTTTCCCTGACTCCATGACCCTGTCCTGCCTAGTTCTCACTTTCTCTCTGCCCCATCCTTAAAATTAGTGTCAATGAGGAGCAATTACAGCAGGTGCTTCAGCTTGCAGCTGGACTTTTGCAGCTTCTGGAAAAGGTGCTGGGCCCCGGTGTCCAGGAGCTTGTTGAAGCTCAGGTCCAGCTCAGTCAGGTTCTGGCTGGCGCTCAGCCCACAGGCCAGGTCCTGGCAGCCCTCTGCTGTGAGGCCGCAGTCAGCCAGCCTGTGGGAGACACACACCAAGAGCCTTTTTATTCACCTGTTGATTTCACAAACACCCACTAACACCCATTGGTACCTCTCTGGGTCAAGCAGATGTGAGACTCCCGCAGACCCACAGAAATACACAGGCGCTGGGTGATGACATAGAAACAAAGAACGGTGGGTCACTTTTCAGATGTTTTGATCAAAAGCCTTTTATGTTTCCATGTGTGTGTGTTTTTTGTTTTTTTTTTTTTTTTTTTTTTTAGCAAAATGGCTCTCCTTGATATAGCCCTATAATTCCTTCTCTCTCTCTCTCTCTTTTTTTTTTTTTTCCACTCTTTATTTGTAGGGCAGTGGTTCTTAAGGAGGGTGTTTTACCTCCCTCTAGGAGTATTTTGGAAACAGGGTGGGGTGCATTTTTTTTTAAGATTTTATTTTATTTATTTATTTTAGACAGAAGGGAAGGGAGGGAGATAGAGAGGGAGAGAAACGTCAATGTGTGGTTGCCTCTCACACGGCCCCCACTGGGGACTTGGCCTGCAACCCAGGCATGTGCCCTGACTGGGAATTGAACCGGGACCCTTTGGTTCACAGCCCGCGCTCAATTCACTGAGCAACACCAGCCAGGGCTCCATGTGTTTTTGAATTAAGGCCCTTGTCTTTGACTATGGGACTCTGGAGATCTGGCTCCTTGTCATCTCTGTTCTCATCTTATATTCCTTTTATCTGCATCCTTGCTGACCTCTTTGCTGTTAAACACTTCAGGTACAGTCCTGTCTCAGGGGCTTTGCACCTTCTGTTTCTTCACCAGTGACAATCTTCTTACTTGATAGCTCACAGCAGCATGTTCTCTCACCTGCTTCAGGAATTTTCTCAATAGCTACCTTTGGGAAATCTTGCCTCATGACCCTTTCTGTTTAAAATTGCAGCCTTAGCCCCCATTTCTTTCTGCTTCACTTTTCTCTACAGTCCAAATTGCATGCAATATATTTTACTTAGTTATTTGCTTGTTGTTTTCCCCTCAAGAATGTATGTTCTGTGAGGAAAGAGTTTACATTTCCAGTTGTACCCCAGTGCTTAGGGTAGGTCACACACACAGTAGGAACTTAGTAAGCATGTGGTTAATGAGTGAATGAAACAGAGTGAAGAGGGGCATGTTGGGTGTAGCTGAAGGCAGAGGCATGAGGGGTTAATATTGGCCAGTGAAGGGGGAGCAGACATGACGGGTGCCTTGAATGATGGGTAGGAGCATTGTGGTTTGTTGCTCGGTGGTTGCCATCTTGAGTTCCTTAACATTTTTATCTTTAAATTTGTGTTTTGTAAGTGAACTCTGATAGTACAATGGAGCTTTGCCTCACATGTATCCCCATCTCTTTGTTACCTACCCCCAATCCGGGAAGAGTTCTTGGCCACCCACTTCCCTGTCTCTTGATGCTGTGGGGCCCTTGGTATTCTTCCCATCTGGCATGGTGAGGAT
Source organism: Micronycteris hirsuta (assembly GCA_004026765.1). Taxonomy (NCBI): domain Eukaryota; kingdom Metazoa; phylum Chordata; class Mammalia; order Chiroptera; family Phyllostomidae; genus Micronycteris; species Micronycteris hirsuta. The sequence goes on from PVJI01000615.1 coordinate 195,803, forward strand.
CAGGGCTGGAATTTGGAGGATTAGGGCTTGGTGACAACGACATTACACGTTTGGTGATTTGTTGGGGGAAAGTCTCTCACTGACTATGATTCTTATACCTAGTGCCTCATGGAAATACCCTGCAAGGTGATGGGTCTCCCAAGTGCTTCGGGTTTGGATGGTGGTCTTTGGCAGTCTTTTCTGTGGTTTGGGTTGATGGGCACATGGGAGGAGGAGAAGTCTGACTTGACTTTTCCACCCAGTCTATGGCACGCTGCACGAGTCTAGCGGCTAGAGGTAGGAGAAACCTGGCATCTGTTGGTCTGTGGTCACATTGACTTGTGGGTACAGCCCCCAGGAATCTGAGAGGGTCTGCATGTACCTGCAGCATGCCAGAGGGACGGCAAGTTTAAGTAGCAAATAAAGAACACCTTGTGATAGAATGAGAGACTGGGGTGGAAGGAATAAAGCTTTGTATGTTAGTTCCTTTAGAGGCACATTTTTACTGATGTTTGAGCAAGGGCATGGCATGTTCACTTTCTCCTGGTGCCTATGATTATCTAGCTGGTCCTAAGAGGGAGATCAAGCTTTCTTTGCTTAGGGAGGAAAGTCTAGTTTAGAATACTGTAAGTTTGAGGAGCCTCTGGGACATGCTGGATGTGGGTGTTGAGTTTGGGTCCTGAGCTGAAGATTGACGCTTGGCAGGTCCCCACTGGAAAAGGCTGGGATGTGACTGTGGGAAGTTCCCTGAATGAGGTGGAGGACACTGAAATTGGGACCTGGTTACTCTTCTCCTGGTTGGACGTCACACAGACTTGTTGTCAAATCTTTCTTCTGTCAGTTACTATTTGAAGACTGTGGGCAGGTTTCTTCATCTTCAGGTTTGCTGAGCTATAATATGAATTCACCATGCCTACTGCACACGGCGGTTGCCAAGGTCACAGGACATAATATATTCCAAGTGTTAGAACAGTGCTCGATGGATGCTGCTGCCTTAGGACCCAAGCCCCTTGACTTTCTTCACCATCTCTGTCCTGATTTCACACAGCCTGCGTCTCAGTTTTCATGCAGCCCTTCTCTTTCCCTTTTCTCCCCGAGGGGCCAAGGCTCTTCCATCCTGTGTCTTTGATCCCACATCCTCCTGCCTCCCCTCTTTCTGGAATCACCTCTTTCCATCTCCAGCCCTTCCCTGCATTTTATTTTTTACCAGTTCCTTCTGCTTTGTCCATGTGCTATGCTCAAATTCACATGTTCATAGAAAGAAAACACACAGAATCCTTGAGTCTAACATGTTCAACTGATGTCAAGAGAAACTCAGTCTTTGGCTTGGACTTTGTTTGAAGATCTTAGACAGTCTTACATCCAACAGCAGTAAATTTTGAGTTCTTTCACAGAGAATCAACTTTTCTATTGAGGAAGTATTCACATCTGTCTGATCCAGAGTTAGTATTCTTGTGAAAAGCTACTTTGTATTACACCACCTCACTGAGTCAGCATGACTTCGATCCTGGCTTTCGTGGTGAAGAGCTGGAGGTGGTGCTGGGCTGCGCACTCACTGGGTTCAAGTCCCAGCCCTCCCATTCTACTGTGTAAACTTGGGCAATCAGTTAACCTTCCTGAGTTTCAGTTCTAATTATGTGGAAAATGGAAATAACTTTCCAGGCTCTGCCATTTACACATTTTTTTTTGAGGGCCCAAGAAGGTATTTCTTAGAGTGAATACAGAATTGATATCAAGACTGTGAAATTCTATTGCAATGTAAGGGGTATATTGTGGATGGGTGTCTTCCCACCAGGGCGTAAAGCTTAAGTTAGAACCAGGATTTCAGAGAAGTGTAATGTGAGTTGTGGGTTTCCATAGCTGGTTGTCATCAGGCTGAGATAGTTCCCTGTGTTCCACGTTTGTTGAGTGTTGTTAATGTGAAATGGTGCTTGGTTTTACCAACTGCTTTTTCTGTCTTTTGAGATGATCATGCAGTTTTTGTCAATTATTCTATTAACATGAATATATTGCATTGATCAGTTTTTCTGGGTTAAACCAACTTTGATCAGTTTTTTGGGTCAATACAAGTTTACATTCCTGATATAAGCACCACTTGGTCATGCTTTAACATTCTTTTTATATGTCTTCAGTATTTTGTGGAGGATTTTCATATCTATAGTCATAAGAAATTTTGGTCTGTAGTTTTTAAATACCGTGTGATGACTTTGCTTGTCTTTGTCTCCTTTCATGAAACACTTTTACTTGTTTATACTATTACAGTTGTCCCAAAATTTTCCCCCTTTGTCCCCTTGCTCCCACCCATCCCCCATTTCACAGTGAATCCCCACACCATTGTCCATGTCCATAGGTCATACATCTGTTCTTTGTCTAATCTCTTCAGTTTATTTCAACCAGTCCCCACCTCTCCCCCTACAATGTCAGTCTGTTCCAGGTATCCATGCCTCTGATTCTGTTTTGCTCATTAGTATTTTGTTCATTAGATTCCAATTATAAGTGAGATCATATGCTATTTGTCTTTCATTGACTAGCTTATTTCACTTAGCATAATAGTCTCCAGTTCCATCCATGCTGTCGCAAAGATTAAGAATTCCTTCTTTTTTACTGCTGTGTAGTATTTCATTTTTGCTTATATGTATCACAGCTTTTTTATCCTCTCATCTACTTATGGACACTCAGGCTGTTTCCAGATTTTTGACTATCGTAAATAACACTGCTATGAACATAGGGGTGCATATATTTTTTCGAATTGGTGTTACAGGATTGTTTGCATATATTTCCAGAAGTGTAATTGCTGAGTCAAAATGTAGTTTCATTTTTAATTTTTTGAGGAAACTCAATACTGTTTTCCAGAGTAGTTGCACCGGTCTGCATTCCCACCAATACTAGACTAAGATTCCGCTTTCTAAACATCCTCATCAGCACTTGCTGTTTGTTGATTTATTAATGATAGCCATTTTGGTAGGTGTGAGGTGATATCTCATTGTGGTTTTGATTTGCATCTCTCTGATGATTACTGATGCTAAACGATTTTGATACATCCATGGACCATCTGTATGTCCTCCTTGGAGAAGTGTCTATTCTCGTCCTTTGGCATTTTTAATTTTTTAATTTTTTTAAAAGATTTTATTATTATTTTTTTTTAGAGAGAGGGGAAGGGAGGGAGAAAGAGAGGGAGAGAAACAGCAATGTATGGTTGCCTCTCACATGGCCCTCATGGGGACCTGGCCCGCAACCCAGGCATGTGCCCTGACTGGGAATCGAACTGGGATTCTCTGGTTCCCGGCCCTCACTCAGTCCACTGAGCTACACCAGCCAGGGCCCTTTGGCATTTTTTAATTGGATTGTTTGTTTTCCTTGTGTTGAGTCATATGGGTTTGTATATATTTTGGAGAGTAAACCCTTGTCCTATGTGTCATTGGCAAATACGTTCTCCCACACAGGGTTTTTTGTGTTTTTTTTTTTCATTTTGCTGATGGTTTCTTTAGCTGTGCAGAAACTGTTTAATGTGATGCAGTCCCATGTATTTATTTTTCCAGTTTCCCTTGCCCTAGGAGGTATATCAGCAACAATATTTCCAGGAGAGAGATCTGAAATTTTACTGCCTGTTTTCCTCTAGGATTTTTATGGTATTGTAACTTATATTTAAGTCTTTTATCCACATTGAGTTAATTCTAGTGTGTGGTATAAGTTGGTATTTTCATCTGCTTTTGCTATCAGGGTAACTCTGCCATCATGGAATGAGTTGGCAAGTCTTCCTTCTTCTCTTTTTTATCATTTTTTTTTGGCAGAGTTTGAGAATATTGCTGTTTATTCTTCTTTAAAGTTTTGGTGGAATTAATCAGTGAAGCCATCTGGGCTTTTCTGGTCTGGGCTTTTCTTTGTAGGAAGGTTTTGTTTACTGATTCAAGCTCTTTGTTACAGGTTTATTTAGATTTCCTAAATCTTCTTCAGTCAGTTTTAGTATTTTATGTTTTTCTAGAAAATGGTCCATTTCATTTAAGTTATCTAATTTGTTAGCTTAACATCTTTCATAATATTTCAATAAAGTTCTTTTAAAATTTTCCATGAGGTCAATTGTGATGACCTCTCTTTCCTTCCTGATATTAGTAATTTGCATTATCTCAGTTTTTACCTAGGCAGTCTAGCTAAAGGTTTGTCATTTTGCTGATCTTTGCAATGAATTATCTTATGTGGTCATTATTTTCTGTATTGTGTTTGTATTTGTTTGTGTAATTTATTCCCTCTGTAGTTTATCGTATTTTCTTTCTTCTGCTTCCTTTTCATTAAATTTGCTCCTTTTATCGTATTTCTTTTTGAGTCTTAGAATGGAATGTTAAATTATAGATTTGAGCACCTTTTTCTTCTTTTCCTGGTTTCCTTCCTTCTTTTCCTTCTGCCTCTTCTTCTTTCTTTCTTAAATAGACTGTTTTCTAGAACAGTTTTAGTTCTTCAGCAATATTTGGGCAGAAGCATGGAGAGTTCCTACATATTCCTGACCCCACACACACAGCTTCCCCCATTACCAACATCCGACATCAGAGTGGGACATTATTTGCAGTCAGTGAGCCCACACTGACACACCATAATCACTCAAAGTTCATAGTTCATATCAGGGTTCACTTTTGCTGTTTTATATTCTATGGTTTCTGACAGATACAAAATTATATGTATCCACCATTACACTATCACACAGAAGAGTCACTGTGCTCTGTCTGTCCATCCTTATTGCCCTGGACCCTGGAAATCATGGATCTTTTTACTGACTTCATGTTTGCCTTTTGAAGAATTTTACATTGTTGGGTCATTACAGTATGTAGCTTTTCAGATTGTGTTTTTTTACCTAGTAATGTGTACTTATTTTTTCTCATGTCTTTTTATAGCTTTGTGGCTCATTTCCTCCCCCAGTAAATAATATTCCCTCATATGGACGTACCACAATTTGTTTATCTGCTCACCCACTGAAGGACACCTTGGCTGTTCTCCAGGTTTGGCAATTATAAGTAAAGCTGCTATAAAAATCCATGTACAGGATTTGGTGTGGACATAGGCTTTCAACCCACTTGGGTAAATAACAAAAACACGATTGTTGGATAATAGGGTAAGGGTGTGTGTAGTTTTGTGGGAATCTGTAATGAGGCCACATCACTTTGCACTCCCACCCGCAGTGTGTGAGAGTTTCTGTTATTCCACAACCTTGTCAGCGTTCAGTGGTGTCTTGTTCTAGATTTTGGCCAGTCTAATGGGTGTGTACTTTTACCTTTTATCTTCTTTTTAAAATCTAGGCATTAAACCACAGCTGGTATGGCTTAGTGGATTGAGTGCTGGCCTACGAACCAAGGGGTCACAGGTTCAATTTCTGATCAGGGCACATGCCTGGGTTGAGGGCAAGTTTCCAAGTTGGGGGTCTGTGAGAGGCAATCACACATTGATGTTTCTCTCCCTCTCTTTTTCCCCCTCTTCCCCTCTCCCTAAAAATAAATAAAATCTTAAAAAATAAATAAAATCTAGGCATTGATATCTACACATTTCCCTCTAAGCACTGATTTAGCTGCATAAAATAAGTTTCAGGATGTTGCATTTTGATTTTCTTTCATCTCAAAGTATTTTTATATTTGTCTTATGCTTTCCTCTTTTTAAAAAAATATATTTTATTGATTATGCTATTACAGTTATCCCATTTCCCCCCCTTTATTCCCTTCTGCCCTGCACACCCACTCCCACCAGCATTCCATCCCTATAGTTCATATCCATGGGTCATATATATAAGTTCTTTGACTTCTACATTTCCTATACCATTTTAAACCTCCCCATGTCTATTTTCTACCTACCATTATGCTACTTATTTTCTGTACCTTTTCCCCTTCTTCCCCTCTTACTCCCCCACCGATAACCCTCCACATGATCTCCATTTCTGTGATTCTGTTCTTGTTCTAGTTGTTTGCTTAGTTTTTTTTTTTTTTTAGGTTCAGTTGTTAATAACTGTGAGTTTGTTATCATTTTACTGTTTATATTTTTTTATCTTCTTTTTCTTAGATTAAGTCCCTTTAACATTTCATATAATAAGAGCTGGGTAATGATGAACTCCTTTAACTTGACCTTATCTGGGAAGCACTTTATCTGCCCTTCCATTCTAAATGATAGCTTTGCTGGTTTTAGTATTCTTGGATGTAGGTCCTTGCCTTCCATGACTTGGAATACTTCTCTCCAGCCCCTTCTTGCCTGTAAGGTTTCTTTTGAGAAATCAGCTGACAGCCTTATGGGAACTACTTTGTTGGTAACTGTCTCCTTTTCTCTTGCTGCTTTTAAGATTGTCTCCTTATCTTTAATCTTGGGTAATGTAATTATGATGTGCCTTGGTGTGTTCCTCCTTGGGTCCAAGTTCTTTGGGACTCTCTGAGCTTCTTGGACATCCTGAAAGTCTATTTCTTTAGGCAGATTAGGGAAGTTCTCTTTCATTATTTGTTCAAATAAGTTTTCAATTTCTAGCTCTTCCTCTTCTCCTTCTGGCACCCCTAGGATTCAGATGTTGGAACATTAAAGATGTCCTGGAGGTTCCTAAGCCTCTCCTCATTTTTTTGAATTCATGTTTCTCCATTCTGTTCTGGTTGACTGTTTATTTCCTCCTTCTGCTCCAAACCATTGATTTGAGCCCAGTTTTCTTCTCATCACTTTTGGTTCCCCATACATTTTTCTTTATTTCACTTTTTGTAGCCTTCATTTTTTCCTCTAATTTGGGACCATATTCAACCAATTCTGTGAGCATCCTTACTACCAGTGTTTTGAATTGTGCATCTGGTAGGTTGGCTATCTGTTCGTTGCTTATTTGTATTTTTTCTGGAGCTTTGATCTATTCTTTTATTTGGGCCATTTTTTTTTTGTCTCAGCATGCCTGTTATGTAGTGAGGGGTGGAGACTTAGGTGTTCGCCAGGGCGGGCAACACATGTAGCTGAGTTGTGATGCTGTATGTGGGGAAGGAGTCTGAGAGGGAACAGTGCTGCTTGCTCCGCTCTCTGCTGGTTTTCGATCACTTTCCCCACTACCCACAATCAAATTGGGCCTTTGTGGTTCTGATTCGAAGGTGGGTGGGTTTGTGTACATTCTAGGACCCTGTGGGTCTCTCCAGTGAATTCTCCTGTGAGGCTTGGACTTTCTTCCACTGTTGCCTCAACCCCCACAGGTGTTTTCAGTCAGAGGCTTTGAGGCTTTATTTCCCTGTGCTAAAACTCTGTATTGTGTGGTCTATCTTGCTCCCCAGTTGTCCCTCCTGGTTTATCTGCACGTGAGTGTGGGACTACCCGCTCTGCCAGCCACTGCCTCACCTGCTCCACTACCTGCCGCCTTGCCTGCCCTGGTTCTCCAGCCACTGCTTTGCTGAGAGCTCTCTCTGCCTGGCTGCCCATCTCCACCCCTCCTACCAGTCTGGATGAATGTTTCTTTTATAGCTCCTTGGTTGTTGGACTTGCATACAGTTCGATTTTCTGTCACTTCTGGTTGTTTTCTGTTTTTAAATTTGTTCTTGTCCTTTTGGTTGTGTGAGGAGGCACAGTGTGTCTACCTATGGCTCCATCTTGGCTGGAAGACTGCTTTTCTCTTTGATACATTTCTTTTTTTTAAATTTTTAAATATATTTTATTGATTATGCTATTAGTTGTCCCATTTTCCCCCCTTTCTTCCCCTCCACCCCCATACCCCGACATTCCCCACCCTTTAGTTTTTGTCCATAGGTCATACACATAAGTTCTTTGGCTTCTACATTTCCTATACTATTCTTAACCTCCCCCTGTTTGTTTTCTACCTACCCTCTATGCTACTTGTTCTCTGTACCTTTTCCCCCTCTCTCCCCCTACCACTCCCCTGTTGATATCCCTCCATACCTTATATAAATCCCTTTAACATTTCATACAATAAAGGCTGGGTGATGATGAACTCCTTGAACTTGACCTTATCTGAGAAGCACTTTATCTGCCCTTCCATTCTAAATGAAAGTTTTGCTTGGTAGAGTATTCTTGGATGTAGGTCCTTGCCTTTCATGACTTGGAATACTTCTCTCCAGCCCCTTCTTGCCTGCAAGGTCTCTTTTGAGAAATCAGCTGACAGTCTTATGGGAATTCCTTTGTAGGTAACTGTCTTCTTTTCTCTTGCTGCTTCTAGGATTCTCTTCTTATCTTTAATCTTGGGGAATGTAATTATGATGTGTCTTGGTGTGTTCCTCTTTGGGTCCAACTTCTTTGGGACTCTCTGAGCTTCCTGGACTTCCCGAAAGTCTATTTCCTTCACCAGCTTGGGGAAGTTCTCCTTCATTATTTGTTCAAATAAGTTTTCGATCCCTTGGTCTTCCTCTTCTCCTTCTGGCACCCCTATGACTAGGATGTTGGGACGTTTAAAGATATCCTGGATAAGCCTCTCCTCATGTTTTTGAATTCTTGTTTCTTCATTCTTCTCTGGTTGGATGTTTTTTTCTTTCTGCTGGTCCACTCCGTTGATTTGAGTCCCAGTTTCCTTCTCATCCCTATTGGTTCCCTGCAGATTTTCCCTCATTTTCTTTATATTATCCTTCACTTGTTCAACTAATTTTGACCATTTTTCTACCAATCCTGTGAGCATCCTGATTACCAGTGCTTTGAACTGTGCATCTGATAGGTTGGCTATCTCTTCATCACTTAGTTGTATTTTTTCTGGAGCTTTGATGTGTTCTTTCTTTTGGGTCTTTTTCTCAGTGCGCCTGTTACTTTAAGGGGCGGGGCCTTAGGTGTTCATCTGGGTGGGGAAACCCACATCGTAGTGTTGTGACGCTGCCTGTGGGGGCGGGGCCTGAGAGAACAATGGTGCTTGCTCTGCTCTGCGCACCCACACTGCCACCCACAAGCAAGCTGCGCCCCTCTTCGCTGGCTCTGGGGTCGGTGGACGGGCCCACACAGTTCCAAGTCCCCGTGGGTCTCCCCAATGAACTCTCCCGTGAGGCCGGGAGTTCCTCTGTCTGCCGCCTCAACCCCCACAGTTGTTTTCAATCGGTTCTTTGAGGTCTTATTTCCCCTCGTCAATGGGCTGCGAAGTCTGCTCCGCTCCCTGCTTTTTCTCCCGGTTTGTCTGCAGGCGAATGAGGAGCCGCCTGGTCCGCCAGTCTTGGCCCTGCTGGGTCCGGGTGGGCCGGGCACGCCTGCCGCGGGTCTCTCCAGGCAGCTGCAGCGTTGCCAGTACCGCCCCACAAACCGTGGTCTTGCCTCACTCTCTCTGCCCCGCTCGCTGCGCGCACTCTGCCAAGCTCCGCCCCGCTTACCGGTCTGGATGAATGTGTCTTCTTTAACTCCTTGGTTGTTGGACTTCCTCTCAGTTCGATTTTCTGTCAGATCTGGCTTTTTTTGTTTATTTAAATTGCTGTTTTTCCTCGTTTGGTTGTGTGAGGAGGCACAGTGTGTCTACCTATGCCTCCATCTTGCTGGAAATCTCGATACATTGTTTATTTAGAAATATGTTGTTTCATTTCTGAATATTTGTGAATTTCCTAAATTTTCTTCTGTTATTAATTTCCAATTTCATTCCATTATGTTCAGAGAATAAAAATGGTGTGATTTGACTTTTAAAAAATTTGTTGAGATTTGTTTTATGGAGTATCTTATTTTTGCAGAGCTTTATTTGATACCTGCTTGAGTATTCCCCTTGGTTACCTCAAAAGAAGTTGAAATAAAACTGCACTAAATCCCACCCATGATGCCCCCCACTGACTCCTTTTCCACTATTTCCCATCTCAGTGAAGGTGCCACCATCCCATGCGTTCCTCTGGCCTGAACCTAAGATCATCTTCTATGTCTCCACCTTCCTTTCTCTGTGAATCCCATGTATTACTCATTCTGGTTTATTTTACTTTATTTTAGATCTCCTGAATCCCTTAACTTGTTTATTTTCCATGGACACCACTGTAGTTCAAGCTATCACCATTACGTGCGGAAACTATATTAATATCCCTTAGTTTAAGCTCTCACCTTCTTAATAGGAACAGCTGAAACTTCCCTATGAACTGGTTTCCAAACCTCTGCTTTTGCTCTCCTCCATTCTGCTTTAATATTGCAGTGTATTTCTACTTGGAAAATGTACCGATCTGTTGATTATTTTGATTATAATCATGTTGCATAAGAAAAACACCCCCAGATTCCATCGGGGCCTTGCACAGAGGGTCTGGCTGCTTGATCCCTGTAGCCCCTGCTGCTCCTTCACTCTCCACCTTCCAGCCTCACTGACCAGCTTTCAATTCCGTGACAGCCCTTCCTCCCTCCTGCACGGGGACTTTGAACTTTCTTCCCTCCTGCCTCACTTGGGGAAATCCTCTGTGTTCTTCAGATGTCCTTCCATATTCACTTTCTTAAGGTTGTTTTCACGGGAGGCCCTTATCTGGGCCTCTAATTACACATGTGTTTGTGTGGTTTATGGTATTCACCTGCAAGCTCAGTGAAGCTGGAATCCTATCTGTGTTTGCTCACTGTAGTAGCCATGGCCCCTGGCACAGTGCACGGCCAGAGAGGGGCTCAGTGAAAGTTTGTTGAATACAAAGAGCACACCACCATCCAGAACACAGCTTCTATCTTCATGTCTTGTCCATCCCTGTTTCAGAACAGAACCGGGGCCAGACTCACCTCAGGGTCTCCAGGTGGCAGTGAGGACATTTCAGGACCTCACAGAGACTGTGCACTGCAGAGCAGCTCAGGAAGTTTACACTCAGGTCCAGCTCCTGCAGGCTTCCAGAGACTTTGAGACAGGAGAAGAAAATTTGCCACCAGGCATCTGTAAATGGGCCCAAGCTGGACCTGAGATTGAGAGAACCAGAAGAGATGAGACCAGTGTGGGGGGTCTTATGTGCACAACCCTGCACAACACGGTGGGGTTTGGATCCTCTGAGTGCCAGGCTGCAGTGGGCAGGGTGACTCCCCGGCTGGTCAGCCTCCCCAACTGCCCCTATGCTCCTACCACCCTGGGCCAAGTACCCCTTTTCCGTGTGGCTTCTCATTGTATAGCCCCTGCCTCTCTGTACTGCACTGTTCACTTGGTGGGTCTTTTTCTGCCTCAGTCTGGGACATTCTTGTGGGCAAGGGCAGGTATTGTTCATCCCTTTGATTTGCAGTGTCCAGCACAGGGCCTGGCACAGAGTCTGGGGACACAGACAGTCCTCCTCTCTTCAATGCAGAGCTGCCTTTCTTCCTGCGGCACAGATGTTGTGAAGTCCCAGTTCCCAGAAAGGAAAGGAGGAGATGGGAGGAGGGAACAGAGACTGGGACAAGTAGTTTATGGGTAATTCTGTAGGATAGCTGAGCGGTGGGAAGGTTAGGCGTTGGAGGGATTGACCAAGGAGGAAAAAGGACTCATGGACATGGACAATAATGTGGTGATTGCTGGGGGCGAGGGGTATAAGGGGGCAAAATGGTAATGGAAAAATACATTAAGATTAATTAAAAAAAGGCAATTTGGTGATTGGATGTTGTGTCTGACTACATATTCTGATGTCCAGCTTCAGTGGGACCCTGTCCCCTCTCAGGATAGCAAGACACAGAGAGGGTGTCCAGCACAGAGATGGCAGAGGGGTCTGTCTCAGAAGAGGACATTTGCAGGAAGTGGGGAGAGGGTGATGGGCCTCGTCTGGGAGTTCTAGTGCAGACTGCCTTGTGTGATTTCCACCAATTTAGATTACACATTTTTACACACTATTGTAGTGATTTTATCTACTACCAAGGCACAACAACTCAGACTCTGTTTCACGTTGCAAACTGACATCTCCATTTTCTTGCCTGATATCTCCACCTTCACAGCCCAGTAGCACCTTGACCCGATATGTCCCCACCTCCACTCACTCATCCTCCCCCACGTCTGCAGAGCGGAGCAGAGGCGAGGAGCAGCGGCTGGGGAGCCAGCTGTCAGCACGTGAATCCATGGTCTGTGCCTCCCTCAGTCTCCTCGCTGCCAGGAGGGGACAGGAGGCCCTTCTGCAGAGGGTTCCGTGAGGACGTGAAAGTCGTATAGAGACTTTCACAAATCTCAGTGTGGTTGTAACGTGCACAGCTCTAAGATGTATACCCGCTGCAACAATACCAAAACACTTAACATTTGAAAGTTTAATTATTTTTTTTTTTTAAATTTTTTATTGTATTTTTTTTAGATTACATATTAGTCCCCTTATACCCCTCTCCCCCTAGCAATCTATTTATTTGTTTTTTTAAACACTTATTTAGTTTTGGGAAAGTTGAATAATACATTTTTAAACTTTTTGTTTTTTTGAACACTTGCCAACTTTAATATTTAATCAGAGAGACTAAAAGAAAAAAGTTAAAATTTTTTATCAAAAGGCACAGTGCTTAATAGCAAAACAAATACTTGAGCTGCTCACCCTTCCTATCTCCTATTGGTCCTTGTCTCACTCCCACAGCCTGGGCCAATCTCTGTCATTTCCTCCTGGACTTCTTTCATGTTTACAGTGTCCTTGCTATTCTCTCTGTCTTGCCCGACAGACTCAGTGTCTTTAAAGTCCCCCTGCCCACAGCAGCCGCAGCCTCTGACTTCTCCATGGGAGTTCCTCCAGACTCCAGGGGCCACTGCCTCCTGTGAACTCTCTTCTTCATCTTGGTGCCCATGACTCCTCCTGCTACACACATGGCCTCTGCCTCTGTGCCTGCCCAGGGTACTTCCAAGGCCACCACCACCTGCAACACCTGACCCAGGTCCTTTAAAGATCAGTTGGCCTTGGTAACCATAACAACTAGGAATAACCTAAGTACCTGAGGATAGCAAATGGTCAGACAGTTGTGGCACCTTCCCGATGGAACACCATATGCTCGTTCGAATGGGGTTGTATCAGGCTACTTCATAACATGAGAGGAGAGTCTTCATATAAAAATAAAGGAATAGTGCAGACTGTGAAATGAAATGTACAGTATGGCTCACTGTTGCCTTAGAGATGTGCATAAAAATAAGACTAGAGGACATATACCTCCATTTTTACTGATGGTGACCTCTGAGTGGTGGAATCCTGGCTGACAATTAATTTTGACCTTGTCATATATTTATATGTCCTCATTTTTCTACAATGAATAGGAGTTTTGTATTAGAAAGAAACGTTATAAATCTGAAAACAGAATACCCAAGTCCTACATTTCCTCCTGGGAGTCTCTTAGTTTTTGTGCTGCACTTTTGTGATCCCTCCCTTTGCAGGGCCACCATCCTGCCTCACCTGTGCCTGTCTTATCACAGTCCTTTCACCCTATTCTAGCTACTGGATGGATGCCTGTCTTCTCTTTCAGACTTGAGTTCCTTGAGACACGTATGTGTTTTATTAATCTGTGATTGACAGGGCCTGCCATAAAATCAGTCTTTAATACATACTTATGGAGTGAATCATTTATAGGGGAGATAGGCACCTCAAAGCACTAAAGGATCAATACTTCCACCAGGGTGGGGAACCAGATGTGGACGTTAACAGTGTTGCTGGGCTTGGAGAGTGATGGGAGAGAGCCACTTGGTCATACTCAGATAGGGTTTCAGGGGAGTCCCTGGGGCAACTGTGTGCCATTGACACACACAAGAATATTGGTTTTGCAGAGAAAAATGGAGACCTTTTTTTTGGAGACACACATTTTAGGTGGTTATGGAGATATTGGGGACAATGTTATTGTCAATAGCCATCAATGGTGTGCCTGAAGCAGCTGAGTGTGCAGTGCTGGGAGGGAAGCGTGTCAAGAGAGAGAAACAGAGGAAGGTGCACTGGGTGGATGGGGGTTGACATGAGCCTAGGGGTGGACGTGCACCAGGAGTGAAGGTGGCCATCGTGACAGAGACAGGAGGAGAAGCAGAGGTACATGGCAGGGCCCCAGCTGGCCTCCCAGAGAAGTTATGGAAGGTTACATATTCAGACATTGCTGCACAGGATCCTAGGTGGACAGAGAATGGCAATCAGAGTGGATCTTTAGAAGTCCCTAGTGACCTCAGTCCTTTAGCCACTGGGGCCAGACTTAGAGAGAGTTCCTCCAGGGTCCAGGACAGTGGGAACAGCAGAGGAGCTGGAGGGAGGGGTGGGGGAACACTCACAGAACTACACTGGAGAGCCTCCAGTTTTGTCTGTGTGGTCCATATTTGTTCAGTTGAAGCCTCTTCACCTGCTGGCAGAATTTAAAGAAGAAAGTGAACATTAGGAGCTCCATTTCAGTTTGGACACATGTACTTGTTCCAGAGAAATCGGACATCACTTCTGTCAGAAAATTTTCATCCTGAATCTCATAAAAACAGTGGGGCAAGTGCCAACAATATGACTCTAGGTTCGGTTGTGTGAAGTCGACTTCTGTCTTGGCCAAGCTCAGCAGCTTGTGATGTCTGTCCCGAGACAGCTGGCATTCGAAGATGCTTTCCATCTCTCTCACCCCCTGCTCACTCAAAAGGCCAAATAGGAAACATGTGGTTGGGTCTCCAAACACATCCTCCATCTCATATTCCTCTGTCAACTCTCTCATGCTTCTGATGCTTATTAACTCCTCATCTCCTAAAGCACAGGCCATTGCTGCAAAAAACTCCTGGAAGCACAGGTGAACAAAGCTGTAGCTCAGAAAGGTGGGGTGCTTCTGAAGAACACCCATCCTTAAGAGAGTGGAGGTGATGTCCTCATTTAATCCATGTTTTCTGAGACCCTCTGGGCTGAACAGGGTCTTTCCTTGCCAGGTGGCATCAGCAGCCAGAGAGCAGAATTGCCTGAGCTTAGTCCCGAGGCACTGAACTTGGAGAGTGTGGAAAAAGTAGTGCAGACAGAGGGCGGTGGTTGTCTGGCAGGTTAGTGAGAGTTCTTGCCCCTGATCCATCTGATGCTTCAGGCACGTGCAGACCAGCCAGGACACCAAGGGCATGATGCACATGGCCAAGAGAGCCGGGTTTGATTCGACTGAGCTAAAGGCTCGAATTGCTTGGCTTTCATCTGTGAAGTATGTGGAGAAATAGTCCCTCCTGGCCGACTCAGAGAATCCCAGGACCTCCACCCAGCGTGGCTGCTTTAAAGAACAAATGAGCTTCCCCAGAGCTGTGGTCCGAGCTGTGATGAGCAGCGAAGCCTCGGGAAGTAAGGTTTTCTTCAGCAAACTGCCCAGCAGTGTGTGCACCTGCTGCTGCTGGCTCCAGTGCAGATGGAGCTCAGAACTCTGCTCCTCCAAGTCCCATTTTGGTTCATCCAAGTTATCAAGAATGAAGAGCAGCTGCTCCGGCTGAGACAGGATATGTTCGATGGCAGCCGCAGGGCCAGCCCAGTCTGTTGAGAGGAGCTCAGGGAGACTCACTGTGCTGGACGGGGCCAGCTCTCTGCAGTTGAAGTAGAAGACGTGCTGGAAGCGGTTCCTGTACAGCCCGCCTTCCTCCCAGGCTCTCCTCACCTGCCTGGCCAGGGCTGACTTCCCGATTGCAGCAACCCCATGCAGCACGACTGTGCGAGGCTCTTCCTGGGCACCTGGGCCTGGGCCAAATAGGTCTCTGAGCTCAATCAAATGTTTTTGATTCTCTGTCGCCTCGTGTTTCATCATCCATAGCAGTAGATCACATCCTCTGGGTGTAGATCTGTGTAGAAGTAGCAGCTGTGTGAATTTTTTGTGGAAATCCTCATTTTTCCATGACTGTGTGAGGTAGGGACTCTCTCTCTTTTGCTTCTGGAATTTTTCTGTGAGTCCTAAGTGACAGAGGGGAAGATGGAATATAAAGGTATAGAATACTTTTGTTTAACTTTCAAAACTCCCCTCCTACCACTAACACTTCTAGTAAGTTACACAGCCATTTATACTTTTGCCCAGGTGTTGGCAAACTCAGGCCAAATCTACATGGGCACCTGTTGTACACCCAGTGACCTACGAATGGTTGTTACATTTTTAAATAATTGAAAATGTCAAAGAAGAATAATATTTCATGATGTGAAAATTATATAAAATTTCCAATCTGCAAAGAGATGTGGACATCTAGGTACATGAAACCTCTAAGTCCTGATACAGATCCCACCCCAAAAGGACTTCACTCGTTACATTATAAAATTGCCTGAAATAAAAGACAAAGGGGATCTAAAAACAGCAAAAGCAGAACGGCGCATCGCACACAAGGGCACCCCCATAAGGCTGTGAGCCGGTTTTTCAGCAGAAACTACACAGGCCTGGAAAGAGTGGACGATACATTCAAAGTGTGAAAGAAAATAGCTGTCAGTGATTAATTTATGCAGCAAAGGTTCAGCAATGAAGGACAGATGAAGGCTTTCCAGATAAACAGCAGCTGAGGGAGTTCATTACCACTGTAGCTAACTTCCAATAAATGCAGAAAGGAGCTCTCCAGGTATCTGAACTAAAGAATGCTAATTGGTATCATGAAAACACAAAAATACAAAGTCACTGGAAAAGGTAAGTATATAGTCAAACTCAGGATAGGTGATACTGTAATGAAGGTGTGTAAACAATTCTGGCAGAATGGTTAAAGGAGAAAAGTATCGGCAAAGCTGGAAGCGCGCAGTGGGGGAGGGGTTGTCCGGCTGGAGCAACCCCTGGGAGCTGGTGGGGGGGTTGGAGGCACTGGCGGCAGGACAGTGACGGTGGCCTTGGGGAGTCCTCGGGGAATGCTGCGGTCACTGGGTGATGAGGATCAGGCACCTGGCGTTAGCAGTGTGACAGCCTCCGGGACCATGTGAGACTGTGTGTGGAGTCGACCCTGTCCCTTCAGACATTTCAGGTTTTATGTTCCTTCTACAGGTGAATTCCCAGATCAGAGTCTCTGCTGAGATTTGAGTGGGATTTGGGAATTTGGGGAATCCCTGCAGCTTTGTAACTTCAGGGGTGTCGTCAGCTAAAAAGTTCACCTTTTGAGGAGTTCTGCTTTACCAGTCTTCTCTCCTAACTGAGCACCAAATGTGGACTCTATGAAAGGTGATGGAGGTTGTTATAGCCAGGCGGGACCGAATTGCCCAACAGGACTAGGAACTCAATGTGAAGAAGAACTGGCACAAGGGCCGCTGAATGACCCCAGGACACGGTGGTGGGTGAAGAACATGGTCAGCAGGACAAGCTATGTCCCGTCCAACTACATGGTGAGGAAGAACAGCCTGAGAAAGTCTCCCTTGTGAAGAACCTGAAGGACACACTAGGCCTCGGCAAGACCAAGAGGAAGACCAGCATGTGTGAAGCGTCCCTGATACCCAACACAGATGCTGAGTACCCTACCAACAGAGCAACGCCAACCACATCTACAACCTCAACATCCCAGACTTTGTCAAATTTGCCTATGTGACCGAGAGGGTAGATGAATTGCCCCTGGTTAAGTAGTTGTGAGTCACTGTCATGGAGAAGCGCAGTGAGGGCTGCTGGAATGGCAGCTACAATGGGCATTTGGGCTAGTTCCCTTCAACCTACAGCCTGGAGGAAGTGGAAGAGCTGTTCGCTGAGTCCCCCAGCTTCCTGAGCCCACTGAAGAGCTCGCCTGAGCAATGGGTTGGGCACCTGTGTCCTGCATGTGGTCTGGAAACTGTACCCTTTTTGCTCAGTCACCGAGAGGCTCACCTTTGAGAAGTGAGAGACCTTAGAGTTAATCGAGAAGCCCGAGAATGACCCAGGGTGATGGAAATGCAGAGATGTATGTGGGGCAGGGTGGCTGTGTCCCCCAGCACTAGGTGATGGTCCTCAACAACAGGTCCTTCCTGTCCTCATCATAGGCCCCATAGATCAGCTACTTGGGGAAGGGCAGGGGGCACTTAGCAGGCAGAGAGCGGTGCTATGGGAACAATGTCCCACAAGGCTAAGTGTTTGCTCAGAGCAATGCCAGAGGGCTGTGGCAGGAATTCTTTGCACACGCATGGAGAAATGCCACCCCGGGAATCCACGCATCTGAGCATGGCTCTGCATGAAAAAACCCTCCTGCGTGGGCCAGCTGATCCATGTCAGTAGAAAAAGAATTCTCTGATGGGAATCTGGCCAAACATGCTTCCTAAAAATTTATAGCCTTGCTGAACCTCTCCCTCCCGGAGTCAAAAGATTTATGTTAATGGACTCCTGGAATTCTTCCCTGCTTAAATGTTTACCTTACTGAGCAAACCTCCTTCTTATCTATCCCCTTCCCATATATCCTTATGACCTAGCTGAAGACCCCTGTTCTGGCATAAGTTCATGAATAATCAATCCAATGTAAATGTGTCCTAAAACTTCTAATAAAAAGCCCGGCTGAGCTACACCTGGGGCCTTTCCAGAGATTGAGGGAAAGACCTGTGGCACCGGAACTCCTTCTCCAAGCATGTCTCTGGGTGAGATTGATTCATGCGTTCGGTTACGGTCCCCCACAAATTTTGTGGGACGAAAATCCCATCAGAGGGCGACTTCCTCATTAGGGACAGCAAATTCTCGCCCAGTGACTTGTCCGAGTCTCTCAAAGCATCAGGAAGAACTAAGATCTGAAGGTGCAGCTTATGAAGAAAGTCTACTGCACAAGGCAGCGGTGGGTCACATGTGGACAGGTGCTGGGACACCACAGAAGGCCCGTCTGCACCAGTGACCATGGGGAGAAGCTGCACCTCACTGGAGGACTTTGGTGATGTCCTCCCAATGGGCTCTGCCACCTCCAGGCCCTGGTGCCACGCTTATTTCCCCAGAGCTGAGCAAGTGGCTCCAAGAGGTCATGGTGGGTCACCTGTCTCCTGTGGGTCCTCTCTGCCCAGGGGCTCCTCCCCTGTTGGCTTCCTTTGCCTGGTTGATCTTTCTGTCCAGGTCCTTTGTTTCTGTCTGCCTCCCCTTTGCCACCCCAGGCCCTCATTCCCTGGTTCAAGATCGCCACACACACCCCACCCTGGCCAGTTGTAGAGAATGAATGTTGGAAGAGGGGCAAGTGTGTTCACTTTGTTCCTTCTCAGTTGGAAACAGCCCTGGACTGTCCAAGTTGTTCACGCCATCAGCACCCTCAGCACAAAGACGCTGGGCGCAGCTGGAATGCGCTGAAGCTGCCCTTGTGAAGTGACCTACAGGGCCCTGCAAGGGGAAGGTTCCCGTCCCAGCAGCCCTTGTTGCTGTCCTTTGCCCTTACTTGGCTCGGAGACTCTCCAGGGAGTAAACCCATTTGCTGGTAACAATACCTGCACCTCCTGGTGAGACAGTAGTAGGGGAGCTTCCAGTGCCTTTGGGGATGTTCTTGCGATAAATAAAGATTATCTTTGATGTCAACCTGTGAGGGGACAGCTGATGCGAAGAAACAGATGTTTTGGTAACTTACCCACAAATATAGCATCCATCTAGTTCATTTTCCTCTTACACCATTGCTTGTTTAAATTTCACAATTATGTATTTCATTTCTAAAGTAATATTATCAGCATTCATTTATGGATACTAACAGAGATAATTAAGGAAAAAACCTGATCTTTTGGGAAGGGTAGCTACTAACACTTTACAGAAACACACACATTATATATATATATGTATAAATTTTCTTTACAGAGATGTTTTCCAGGGTTTACAAGAGAATATGTGATTGGTCGGAAGAGACACAGAATGTTTATGAAGAAATTGCTATCTTTTTTTCTTTACACTTGAACTTGTTTACAGTTCAAATATCAGTCATGAGACAGCACATTCCTACAGTTGAAGAAGGGGCCTTGAGACCTCCTGCACTTGCAAACTCTGTTGTATGGATATCGGAATAAAAAGTATTATGACAAGACTCAGTGTGTATTTGTTTTGAGGAAGGTTCCGACTCATTGATGAGAGAGCAATGACTTCAGCGTTTACTGAATACTCAGTGCTGAAAGGGAGGAATTTAAGAAATTTATTATTTGTGTGGTTTCATTTTCATCCACAATGTATTTTATTATATTGAAATAATAAATTTAATGTGTGAAACTCCAAGGGGAAGAATAGGACAATTTAAAAATAACTGTAGTTAAAATAATTTGGAATGGGTATGCAATATAAAAGATGTAAACTGTAACTTCAAAATCATAATATATGGGGGCAGCAAACAGGTAGAATTTTTGTATGTGATGGAAATTAAGTTGTTATAAGGTTAATATAGACTATGTTAAGTATAAATGTGTTATGTAAATCTCCTGGCAGACACAAAGCAAAAACTTGTAGCAGATACACAAGAGACAAAGAGAAAGGCACAGCTACCCCTGCAGAAAATCACCAAATCACACAGGAAAACAGTGAGACAGGAAAGAAGGAATATGGGAAGTACAAAATAGCTATAAAAACATTGACAAGTCCTTCCCTCTCAACTATTACTTTAAATGCAAAAGGATTAAATTTTCCAATCACAAGACCTAGAGTGGATGAATGGATAAAAATGAAAACAAACCAAGGATAAACCCCAAGACCTGATGACATGCTGCCTACAAGAGACTCACTTCAGCTTTAAGGACACACACAGGATAAAGGAAAGAGATGGGAAAAATATTCAATGCAAACGGAAACAGAAGGAGAGCAGGATGAGCTGTAACTGTATCAGACAACGGAGCCTGAGCCTGTGACCACCAGCGCCAGGGCTTGGGAGCAGGAGGAGTGAGAGTGGGCACAGGAGGAAGGGGAAGAGGGAAGGGGACATGGAAATGGGGTGGGGCCCTTCCCCAAGCAGCAGCAGACTCGAGGGAGAAATCACTGGTTCTAGGTCCCAGCCCTGGCTCTGTTTCCCAGAGCTGTGTGAGCGTGGATTTAGATGCTGGGATGAAAAGAGGAAGAGGCCAGGGTGTGGCTGAGATTTCAGCCTGGTGACTCAGTGTGGTGAAGGCTGAAATGACAGAAGTCAGGAGAGGGAACGGGCTTGGGCTGAGGAATAAGCCTGCCCTCCTCTTGGGGTTCCCCTGCAGAACAGAAGCCTCCTTGGAACTTTCTAGCACCCTGACCCCATGGAAGTTCAGGGTCCACTGAGACCAGCACCCAAGGTGTACCTGGGCAAGGACCCTGTTACACATGCACCTGGCTGGGTAAGTTTCACTGCTTGGCCTGCATGGGTCTCAGTCTGCCATCTGTCAAATCAGAGGGCATGTGATCTCAACACTGGAATGTTCCTGGAAGATCATTTCTAGGCCTACTGGCCCCACCACCCCATCCTGTCTCCTCCATCCTCCTTATGCAGCCTCCTGGCCCAGGTCCTCCTGCCGCTACAGGCTCACCTGGGTGCACACCCACTGGCTGCCTTGCAGCCCCACCTGGGCTCTCATGCCAACTAGCAAACCTCTCTTTCCAGCTCTGTCCATCTGTCAGGCAAGAGTTTCGAGTTCTTTCTAAGTCCTGGCGGGGCCCCAGAACTCAGGGTCAAAGTGTTCTAGCACTGTGGTGGAGGGGGACCCTGTAGGAAAGGTCTGTTTGGGGGGACAGTGGAGTGGGGGGACATAGGGCTGTGGGAAGCAAGTAAGGAGGTTGAGACTGGTGAGGAAGGTGGGCAGGAGCCAGGGCTCAGATGCTGGGGTCCTCCAACCAGGAAGAACCAGGAAGCAGAGACCCTGATTACTGAGAGAGGTCAGGAGGGACCAGTGCACCCACTGCAGCCTGCCCCAGCCTCCCATGCAGAAGGACGCCCTGACACTGCAGGGCACAGGTCCTGACCTGGCTCCAGGAAGTTTGCATCTGTGTCCTGGCTCTGCCTCTCCCTCCCCATGTAACTCAGGACTCCTCTCTGTGCCTCGGGTCTCCCCACAGGAGGCTAAAGCCTCTGCCACCCACAGATGCTAACAGTAGTGACATCCTCAGTGACAGGAAGAGTAGCAGCAGAACAAGTTATGGGGCCCTAACTAGGAATGAGACTCTGTGGTAGCTGTCTGACATGGGTTCTCTGTTTGACCCTCCCACAGCCCAGGAGGCGGGCTCTTACTCGCTCACATTACAGATGGAGGGACAGATGCAGAGAGTAGTGTAGTGACTTGCCCACGGTTGTGGTGCCCGGAATGGAACCTGCTTCTCTCCCACTCCCTTCTGTGCTTATAGCACAAGGCCAGGCAAGTTCCAGCTTGAGACGTGGGCGTGAAACCCAAATCCTCCACGCTGGTGCCTTCAGAGTGTTAGCCTCTGGTCCCTCTGTCCCTCTCAGCACGCCCTCCCAGGTGGTGTGGTGACCACATGGGTAGCTGGAATGGACTTGGCATAAGTGAGGTCCAGCAAGGCTCTCCTTCCCCAGAAAGCCTCTTAAGTCCAGTCTTGTCTGGGCCTGGATCACCCTCTGAAAGGGCAGTTGCCAGTCACTTCCCAGAGGAAGGACTGATGGGGTTCAGTGGAGGATGGGGGCTTGGGGCAGGAGATGGACAGCACGCAGAGGGTGCTTTGTATACCCACCTGCCTCTCTCCGGACTCG
Source organism: Micronycteris hirsuta (assembly GCA_004026765.1). Taxonomy (NCBI): domain Eukaryota; kingdom Metazoa; phylum Chordata; class Mammalia; order Chiroptera; family Phyllostomidae; genus Micronycteris; species Micronycteris hirsuta. Next base: position 218,088 of record PVJI01000615.1, read on the forward strand.
GGCACACAGCTCGCTCAGGCCCATCCGCTCCCAGGTCTGCAGGGCCAGGTCCCAGGCCTGCTGCTCCCCGTGTTGAGCCACCAGGCATGAGGCCACCTCCATGCCATCTGCCTTCTCTGGTTGAGTTGTTGTCACGCCAGGAGACTGCTTGTGGAGATCCTGGTCAGGCAGCCGGTGCAGGAACTCCTTCAGCTGCTCTTTTGTCATTAACTCCAAGTTCCAGGCCAGCTTCTGCTGGACACTATAAGCCATTTCTGTTCCATCGGCTCTGTCTGCTCTACTGGACTTCTTACTCAAGGCTGGGAGGTCCTCAGGAATGTTCACTGTGGAGGGGGTGCAGGGAAGGGCATCAGACAGACAGAGAATAGTGTTCACCCTTGGGCCCAATCATTTCCCAATGCAAGACTACACTGGGGTCCTTATTGTCACCTGGTAAACTGCTGTTCAGCATTTGGAACCCACTTTGTAAGTCCCAGGGCATCTGCCAATGGATGGTATTGGGGGAAGGAAGGTGAAGGGGAGAGGCAGGGAAAGGCACTGGAGGAAGAGTACAGAGGGGCTGGGGGACACTAGGCAGAGTCAGGTTACTGAGCCACTGGGTCTGGGCTGG
>PVJI01000615.1:218797-241921 GCA_004026765.1 Micronycteris hirsuta
TCACCTGGTCGTGTCTGCCACCGGATCTGAATCAACATCCCAATGCCTTGCTATGAGTAATCCTACCTGTTCTGCTTAATCCCATGAATAATCAATCCAATGTAAATGTGTCTTAATGCCTCTAATAAAACCCCCGGCTGGGCAACCCACGAGGTCTTTCTCCCCAAGATGGGCGATGGTGGAGGAGACCCGTGGCCGCTGGATTTCTTCCCCCCGCGTGTCTTAGTGTGAGTTTTATACACGCATTGGTTACGGTCAACCCCGGGTTCCGGCAGGTCCGATCTACCCCACGACAGGCTGGGGGCAGTCAGGAGAGCGCAGGGGAGGGAGAGGGGATGGGATGTTCGGGGATACTCACAGTTATGTGCTTCTCAGTCTTCCTTCTTTTGGGTCCTGGAGTCCTAGGAGCAATTAACACTAGAATTGAAAACTGGAGTGACCAGTTTTCAGGACTGGCTGTAGCAGAGACTGCTCCCAGGTGTTTTGTTGAGTGACAGGCAGGCTGTTGTTGGGGTGATCCACACTCTTCCTGGTTCTTTCCAAGCCTGGGTTGGGCCTTCTCACTGGCAGGTCCTGGAAAGCGTTCTGTTTGTTCTGGTCCTTTTTCTGGGTTTTCCGGTGCTGGGTCTTGCCCCTTCATGTGTCTATTTTCGTTTCTGCTGCATGTGAACCCAGTAGAGGGGTTTTTCCTCCTCTCCCTCCTCCTTTCTGAGGTTCCTGGTGCCTGGTCTCCTTGGCTGAGCTCCAGGGAAGGGCTCCTGCCCGCCTGGAGGATTAAGTCCCAAAGGAAGGCAACCTCCTGCAGTTTGTGAACAAACCTGTAGATGTTTTCCTAGGAAATCAGGCTTGCTGAAGTGTGTGGCTTCTGGGTGAAGCAAGTTCAGTGTCTGCTTCAGCTCCCGTTTGTTGAGCTAAATATCTAATTCAACAGAATTACTAAATAGGGTTTGCTGGAAAGCAAACACAGGCATGGACGGGGCTGCTGCGGGGTGTTTCCCCGTCCCCTGGCTGATGGTTTGAGAGAGGCCGAGATCATCAGGGAAGGGAAAACCGCTACGGTCTTTATGTAATTTGCTATTTTTTTAAAAATTATAGTTTACATTCAATGTTAGTTCCAGCTATACTGCATAGTGGTTGGACACTTACATATTTTATAAACCAATCCCCACAATATTTTGAGTACCCACCCAACCGAACCGGAAAAGAGACTGGCATTTGGGCTGCCTGTCACTACCGAACCCAATAAGCAATGACAGCGACTGAATCTTTAGGGGCGCTTTATTCAGATGGCTGGTGATCTGAGAAGACAGTGGGTTCACACCCTAACAGACCATCTTGTCTTTTCTTTCCAGGCCAACGTTTTTATACCAGGGAATAAACAAGGTGCGTGTGAGGGCTTTGGAAGTTCAGAGGGGATTAGGTGAGTGGTGCTGCAATATTCCTGTCCCGGGCAGTTAGCTGTTCCCAGGGGCGGGTGGTAATCTGTCTCCCTGGAACACAAAGGCCCTGATGCCTCCAGTTGTCCCCACGCAGTAATCTTTAGCAGTGCCCCAGGAGGCTGGTTGTTTTCCTAGGAGCCAGGACAGGCCTTCTCTGTAGTTTCTGAAACAAAGGCTTTAACATATACATTGCTTGCTAGGCTTATAACTTTTTACCTTAAACTCAAATTTTCCAACTCTTGAGTCCCCTATCACCAACACTGTACATAGTTATTATAATATTTTGTTCCTTATGCTGCACTTTATATCCCTGTGACTATTTTGTGATCACCAGTTTGTAATTCTTAATCTGTTCACCCGACTCCCTTAATCCCCCTTTTCCTCTGGCCACTGTCACCCTCCTTCAAAGTCCGCTTCTGTACAACTAATAGTGATAACTCTCCAGTGGAAGCAGAATCCAGAGGTTATGCACCTTCCACAGTTTAGTGAAACCATCTGATAACAGGAAAATTAAAATGGAATAAGCATTGCTAAGAGAGTCACTGTAAATAGTCAGGAGGTTGTTAAGGACGTGGGACCTACACACACCTGGGCCTCAGCTCTCAGAGCTGCTCAACCTGATGCTGAGCTCAGCTCAAGTCCAAGCCATAATCATCCTGGAACAACCACTGCTCCATGGACACATATGGACTTTCTTTCTTGTAGTTTTTGTCCCTTTTGTTTGCATGCTGGAAATAAGCAACCTGTTTTAACCAAGTGCCACCTTGTATCCGGAAAACAGACCGGCATTCGGGCTGCCTGTCACTGCCAAATCCAATAAGCAATGACAGTGATTGAATCTTTATAGACACTTTATTCAGATGGCCAGCAATCTGAGAAGATGGCAGTTTTATACCCTAACAGATCATCTTCCCCTCTCTTTGTCCACACCAGTGTTTTTATACCAGGGGGTAAGCACGGTCAATATGGGCTTTGAAGTCTAGGGGGTTAGGTAAGCGGCGCCACGATATTCCTGTCCTGGGCAGTTAGCTGTTCCCAGGGGCGGGTAGTAGTCTGTCTCCCACAGGCTCAGATGCCTCCAGTTGTCCCCAGGCGGTAATCTTTAACAGTGCCCCAGGAGGTCGGCTGCTTTCCCAGGAGCCAGGATGGGCCTTATCTGTAGTTTCTGAAACAAGGCTTAAATGTAAACATTACTTGCCAGGTTTATAACTTTTTACCTTAAACTGAAATTTTCCAACTCTGGAGTCCCCTATCAAACTGATAGCCCTAGGCACCACCACTTCAATGTCAGCAGGAATCCCCACACTGAGGTGCAGGAAAAGAAAATTTATTCAGTGCAAAATGGCTCAATCCTGATACAGGTTGGCTGTGAAAACAACATACCTGTGAGGAGGCCATGGGCCAAGTGGCCTTGGGGCCTGGCCCTCTCCAACTAGAGAGATGTGATGTGTTCCTCACTGTTCAGGTCTGTGCAGGTCTCTCTCCTCTCCTCTGTGCAGGTCGGCTCTGGCCTGCACTGGCCTGCTCATTCTGCTCTGGCATTGCTGTTTGAGCTCCAGCCAGGGAAGCAGTCTTTGGTGGAAAAACACAGTGCATTCCCAGGGCTTCCGGGAAGTGACTTACATGGACAGAAGTTCCTGTCCCTGGTCCCTGACTGGTTTGTCTTTATGCAAATAAGGTCTACAATTCCTCACAGTTTGATTGATCCAAAAGTACTGTCCTGTTTGTCAGAATGGAGTCACCTCTGATTGCTTGGTGACATGTAAGGTCCAAGGAAGGCCAATGGAAGACACAGCTGCAGCAGCTCTGATTGGATGGAGAAAGCTTCAGTCCTATTGGCTGAAATGGGAATCCAGGAGCTCCTTGACAAGGGCTGCCTCAGACAGCAGGAGCACAGTGCAGGCAGGGAGTTCAGTGCAGGAGGCAGGCAGCTTAGTGTAGGCCGCTCTCTGAATGCAGGTTGCATGAGAGGCCCCTCATGCCACTGGAAATGGCTGCTAGCCTTTCAAACTGGCACACTAAAGTCTCTAAGCTCTATTTTCCCATCTGGTCAGCTAGTCCCAACCCTAGCAGAGCACTGGACAGTTGCATGTCCTTCTTAATTAAAACAGCTCCCTTAAGCTAGTTTTTATTTATTAAAGACGAGTCCTAGATCTCATGCACTTGAAATGCAGTTGTGCTAGTTTCTGTTATTTCTTCAGATGGTATGAGCACTCATTTGTGTTAAGCTAATGAAACAGGGCCCTTTTACAATTAAATTAGAATTTACACATATATGTTGGCAATACTACCTGGTGGCAAAATATACCTTATCTGTAATATACATACAAAGATGAACATAAATAGACATTATAGTGATACAAAACAAAAGAAAAATTGTAGATTCAAATACGTTTTCTGGGAGATGGACTAACTTAAGGTTTTGCTCTGGTGGCCAAAGTTTTTCGTGTTGTAGGAATTTCTTTAAAGCCTTTTCTAAAATCCAAGAAGGCATTCTATTGTTCTGACAGGTTTGAAATCCTCTACTTCAAGGGTTCTCCTTAAGACTGTCTTACCAAGAAGCACAAGGAAAAGAATGTGGAAAGCGAGTGTGCACAATGCAGTTGGAAGCCTCAGAAAGTGCAGTGTCCCCCAAAAGCCTGAGTGTCAAAAGGGGCAGGTTTCACTTGGGGAGGAGAGAAAGCCCGAGGATAAAAGGGTGCATGCCCTTCCGGAAACAAAGAATGTGGGGGAGAAAAAGGAATGGAGCAGAGGGTGGCCAGTGAGGCAGGCCAGGGTGGAGGTGGGAAGCGAGGAATCTCTGTGGGTCTTCAGTAAAGCTGGCTTTGATTCCCAGGCACAAGGGAAGAGGAGATGTTTTCCCATGATCCCCTCGGGTTCTAGTTCTACAAGCGCTGGTTTCCTTTTCCAATTTGTCGGGGCATTTCCCCAGTGCAGAGTAATTTTTTTCTAAGGGATAGTAGTCTCCTGATTTTCTTCAGTGCTCTGAAGTGACCTGTTTAAACACAGTGTTCCTACTGTTTCAGCGAGGTGCGTTATTTTTTGTTCTAATTCAGTGTGCAAATAGACGAGCTTTTAGGTATCAAAGAAACCCCATCTTGGCCAACAAAGCTTGAAATCTTATGTAACTTTTGTCCGGAAAACTAGCCAAATACAATTCTCTTAACTGCAGTTTTAGTTCATGCAATCAGCCAACGTGCCCCATGCTGCCACCAAATGGTGGCTGATGAGCATGACAAGTTTAGAGTGTGGGTCTCTCATTTTGCACTCTGCCTTATGGGAGGTGACCTCTCTCCAGGTGCCCATTAAATAAGATACACTCCTCCTTCTGCAAGTGTGTTTTTGGGTGTCTGTCACTTTGGACATACCTACAAACCTTATGGGCAAAGTTTTCTTTCAACCTGGAGGATCCCCTTCCTAGGTACCAAATGTGATGATGCCAAGACCTTTCTGGAGGATTTCTTTGTTACTTACAAACACAACCGAGGGATGTCCCTCCCAGGCATCAAACTCGAATCACAGAGGGGTGCTCTCAGTCCAAACGTTGAACCAAAGTCATAGTTCAGTTTGGAGGGTCCCCTACCAGAACTGAATAAAGTCTCTGAAACCTCAACCACCGCATGGGCAATCTTGGATCTGAGAAGACTTACTCGAGACCCGCAGCCACCATCAGGTGAACAAATCAAGAACAAGAGGCTTGTGCAGGCAACAGATGCATTTAAAAAATATTTTATTTTTTATTTTTAGAGAGGGGGAAGGGAAGGGGAAAGAGAGGGAGAGAAACTTCCATAGGTTGCCTTTCACTTATGCCCCAACTGGGGACCAACCCACAACCCAGGTATGTGTCTTACTACGAATCAAACCGGTGACCTTTCAGTCTGAAGGACGACACTCCAACCAACTGCGCCACACTGGTCAGGGCCAGATGCATTGGTTCTAGGGCATTGTCAGGAGATCAGGTCATTGCCCCATGTTAGGTGTCAGCTGTGGTCATTGGCACCAATTGAACACCGATAGAAACCCTCAGTTTGGGGTGCATTGAAGAAGGAGTCTTTGCTGAGTGCAAATAGCTCAGCAGTGAATCTGCACAGCTGCAGAATGACAAGAGTGTGAGAGAGCTCAGCAGTGTTACAGCTCAGTTATGAGTCAGCACAGCCGTGGAGCAGCAGGGCTGCAAGGCGGCCCCCAGAGAGGTGACCGAATGGGGCTGGACAGCTCTGCCCTGCCCACCTCCGGTTTGGTCCACAGCATGTTCTGTGTGCTCTGTGTTGGCAAGATGCCTTTGCTGTTTCAGCTCCTGCCAGGGAAACACAGTCTTCAGTCTTATTGGGAAAGGGAGGTTGACTCCTCTGAGCCAAGAGGAGCTGACTTAAGAAAAGTGAAGCTCCCATCCCAGTCCGTGACTTGTCCTTTCTCATGGTCTATTCTCATCACATTCCCTGAGATGCTGCCATCCCACCTGGACTGCTGGCCTGTGAAACCCAAGGGAGGTTGCGTGCATGCCGACAAAACATGCCCAGTAAAGGCATCACCGAAGTTCCATAACTTCATATTAGGAGGCAGGTCAGATGGCAATTGTTTAGAGGTGAAGAAACGGAGACCCGAAGAGCGGTCAGGAGATTCAGGACTCACAATCAGGTGAGGAGCCCCTCTAGTCTCCTTCTTGGCCCCACTTCTCCTGGAGTTCCTTAATTAGGTGAGGATGGGTCTCCTTTAGCGCTTGGTAGAGTTGATCTTTGCAGTTCTTGTCCCAGGAGTTGCTGAAACTGAACAGCATCCTCATCTTGTCTGGATTGGTGGGCTCGGCCCGCACCCGTTCATACTGCTCATTGCTCAGCACCCGTCCATATAGCTTGTCCAGGACTGGGTCCACCGATGTCACGCGGGCCACCAGCTGACCTCGGTGCTGGTCCATGAAGTGCAACAAGGCTGGGGCATCTGGAGGTGAAGGTAAGGCTGGCAACAAATAAAGAGAAGCTTCCACTACAGCCTGTACTTCTGACTTCTCACCTCTAATTCTTCACTCACATTGTCTGCCTCCCTGGGTCCTCCCCCTGTGAAAACATGGACCACCAGAGAGGGGCCTCTGCACCCCTCATGTCGGTTTCCAGCCCAGCCTTCTCCTGGAGCTGGGTATTGGGGGTGGGTTCATGATGGAGCCATTGGAGCTTGTTCTTTGGAAGGTACCAGGGTCTCCAAGAGTAAGATTAAGGACAAGAAAGGATTTCTGCCTGGAGACACACTCCACTCTCCAAGGCCTGATCCCTTGTAAAGTTTGCAAAGCATCCCATCCTCTCTCTCCTCCCTCCCCTCCAGGAGCAGATGGCACACCCCAGACCAGCCATGGCTCCTGTTGTCTCCAACAGCTGTTACTGACCTATCCGGCATGCAGGGACCAGAGTAGCTTCAGGTCTGAGGTCTCCTGGAGGAAAACAGACAGGAAGAAGCTTCTGTAACAGTGGTAGTCATTAACACAAATGATAAGCCTTGAAGCTGCTACACACGTCTCACCTCTGAGATTCTTGCATTCCTGGAACAAGCTACAGACTCCCTCAAGTAAGGGTTGCTTGAAATTCTATTAGAGAAAGGGAGAAAATAATTTCTCCCTGAACACTGCAGACATGGTTTAATTCAGTCTGGGCCTGAATGGAACGCTGGTGGAGAAATAACCAAGTCCTTGGTAGAAAGCTTCAACTATGAGATGTTCTTTTCTGAGTGGAAGTCCACCGCCTTGTCCTTGTTTGACCGTCCAGACTAATACTGTTTGCTCTGGATTTGGATGTCAGAAGCGAGAGTTAAGACCAAGAAAATCTTACCACTTGGAAGTGACGGTTGAATTTCAATAGAAAGAGTAAACACCAAGAACAAAAGTAACAATGAATGAAGGGGAGCTACAATTACTTGCATGAGGGGAAGAGGGAGTCCACAGCAGCTCCTGTGGACAAGGCCTGGGAGTTTGGGCCCCCCGAGCTCAGTGTGAGTGGACAGTGTGGGAGGTGAGCTCAAGCACAGGGGGCTCCGGCTGTGGTGCTGGGAGCACCGGGTCCGTTTGAATGGCGGGAGGGGGAGTTCCCCGTCCTCCATGCTGACTGGATGCTCTTAGAGTCCATCCTGACTCATCCTCAAATGGGCACATCTGCTGAGCAAGGTGACTGGGATGGCGAAGTTTTGAAAAACCAAAATAAAAAAGGAATGATGGAAGGGACTAGAGGTTTTTAAGTTGCACAGTAGGAGACTTAAGGGAGGCCAGGATCAGTATTTGAAGGGTTTTTCCATACAGATGGGTACAGCCTCTGTCAGATCCCATGGGAGAATTAAGACTGAGGTGAGAAAAAGACTAGCTTAGTAAGAGCAAATATAAGATTATTGCTATATTCATTAAGGACCTCTACATGAGATACATCAGTAATTTAATTTTTTTCTGCAATAATACAAGTTAGGTATTATGGTATTCATTTTATAAATGAGGAACTGGAGACTCAAATGAGTTAAATAATTTCCTCCAAGTCACTCAGCAAGTAAGTGCCAGAGTGGGATTCGAACCGAGGTCTGATGCTGGGGCTGGTTAGTGCACACCTGTGATTGTGCCCAGACGAGACTGAGTAAAGCCTGTTTCCTTTCTCCATGCCGGAAAGCCATGGTAGCAGCTCAGTAGGCAGATCCAATCTATTTCAACAGCACACAAGTGCTGGTTGTCCCTTAAAGGAATGTTTAGGACATTTTGGTTCTTGGGGGTGTTAGTGCTCATTTAGAAGACTGTAAATTGTCATCCATTTCTGAAAACTCATTATTTGATTCCCTCTTCTCTACTTTGAAGAAAGCTTAAAGACCCTGGTTAGGGTATCTGCTATCCTCAAAATTGGCTTAATTCATACAATCACGTAATCTTCCAGGTCTTATTGTTTCAGCTCACATCGAATCCATTATGAGAAAATTGGCCACAGCCTTGCTGGTACTAAAGCCTGTTAACACCCGGCAGTGTGGAGGTGTTAACGAGGTGCACAGGGGGGGAGCCAGTGGAGCTTAGAGGCAAATTAAGTTCAAATTCTGGTCATACAGCTGTTCTGTAAATAAAAATTGGCATAACTTCTCTGGGCTTTTCTTATAAGCAAATAGTGATTACACAACCTGAACACAGACAGACAGACAGACAGATATTCTGTGACTGACTGTCTGAGCTCCCTGCACTTGTCTTGACTGTACCTGATTTCACCAAGGCCTCCCACACCACAGTTCCTTCTTCCTTGTCTCTTAGACACAGCCTGATACTTGATCTGAAATGGCCAACGTATAACTCAGAGAAGAGCTGGGCTTCCCCAGGGTTCCTATAGCAGAGCTCCAGTTCCTGTAGGAGGAGAGATCATGTGAGAAGCCACCTTTCATCCTGCAAGTGAGGTCTCTCCCCACCTGACACCTTCTTGCTCCTGCTCTGCCCATGGGGAAACTTGGATGATCTGTACTGAAATTAACCACCACCTCAAGCTCTGCTCTCCTCTCCATTTTCCACAAATTCTGACCCAGAAGAACAAGGACACAGCTGGGAGCCCTACGGATGAGTCAGGACTCATCCATAGTATAGTGCTCACATGTCCTAAGCCACATCCTTCTTCCTCCATCTCCCCACCTTGATTCAAACCCTCATTTCTCCAGCACAAAGCCTGTCTTCTCAATGGACCCTAAGCCAGACCCACTTTCGACCAAGAGAAAACTTATATCCTTCCCCTTTTCTAAACCCCATTCAATAGACTTTTGACTCCCAACTGTATTTCAAACCCGTTCCCTCGGTAGTTACCCTGAATTCATTAAGTGACACTGCCACCCACTGAGCACTCATGTTCCAGACTTGGGCATCATCCTTACCTCCTACCTTTCTCTCCCATCACCAAGTCCTGTTGGCTCTACCTGCAACCTGTCCCCGAATCCATCAACTTATCTTCACCTGCAGTTACCGCCATTGTCAAGCCTCCACAGCTCCTGCCTGCACAACTGCATTAACCTTTTGACATCTTTCCGTTTTCACTTGTAACTTCTCATCACCCATTCTTACCCAGCAGGCAAAGGCATCTGCATGAAACTAAATCAGGTCTTGTATTACAAGTCAGACCCTCTAAGACATTGTCATTGCACTTGGACAAAATCCAAACTCCACACCAGGGCAACATGGTCGATGGGCCCAGGAAACCTTATGTGACCCCATCCACCTCCTCTCTTTGCTGCAGTCGTTGAGCTCTGCCACACTGACCTCCAGTTTGTCACGTGGAGGTGTCAAGGGTGTCTGCTTCTCTCTGTTTCTGTTCCTGTAGCACTTTGTCACAAATGTCCACCTTCTAGGCCCCTTCTTGTCTCTCAGGTCTCAGCTCAGATGTGGCCTCCTCAGAGACACCTCTGCAGACCACCCACATGGCCTGGAGTGTTTTCCCATAGTGCTTTATGGTTTTTGGTCTCCATTTCTTTAATTATTTATGTAGATCTCAAACCACCAGGATGTCATCATCCCAAGGGCAGGACCTTGTCTGTCTTGTTCAGTGACTGTCCCAACCAAAGCCAGCACGTAGTTGGCAGTGGATAAATGTTTGCTGAATGACTGGGTCTTGTCTCTCATTCCTTGTCAACAATCGACACAGCAGGAAGCTGTATGGTATTCATCCTTGGATTCATGTGTCCCTACTGAAAGGACACATATCACTTCCTCCTGACTACTGCACATCGACTCCATCTGCCATCACCACTTAAGAGAGTTCAAGGACTCATCTGAGAACAGAAGGGAAAGGGTTGACCCTGGTTCCACCACAGACTGTCCTTCAGTGGACACTCTGACCCTGAGCAGCACAATCTGGGCCGTGGTGAAAATGGGGATGTCACGGCTGAGTGTCCAGTGGCCTGACCGCCTCTGCCTCTGGTGAGAAGGGGAGACCGAGAGAGGACAAAGCCAGCCCCTGAGGTCCAGGAGCTGGTCTGGTGCTCACAACTGGGCCTCAGTGTTGTCACAAACGCATCTGTGCTGCTACCTGAGCCGTGCTGTCCTCCTGTTGGACACACACAATCTCCAAATGTCCCTTTCAGATGGGGTGCCGTGCAGCCCACAAAATGCCAAACACCGTCCCAACCCTCTGCACTTGTCACTGCTGCTTCATAAATGATGGCTTTGTGGGGGCTGAGTCTGCCCTCCCCAGACACAAAGGCTCTGAGGTTCCCAACGACCGAATTTCCCTGCCCTCTGACAACACCAGATCCAGAGCAAACCTCCGTTTCCTTGGATCTTCCCCCAGGTTACCCAACCACGTCCCAAATCACAAACAGGTTCTTTCTGAGACCCTGTCCTGAGAGGCCCATGGTTCCCACTGGTGCGTGTTCTCAGGCCGCGATGAGAACTGACCCTGGTATGTTCACTGCGGGTGTATTCCTGGGGCTTGTACTGGGAGAGCATCGACTCTGGAGCCCAACCCTTCTCAGTTCCCCCAAGTTCACCCCAATTGTCATCCCTGTCCTGAATGTGACCCTCCCTCCTACTAGCTGTCTTTCTCTCAATCTTTGAAGCCTTCCCTCTCATGCCAAACCCCACTTGCTGTCAGCTGTACCCCATTTGGGCTTGACCTAGGAAAGCCCTGAGACCTGCCCCACAGCCATTCCCAAGCAGGACCTTTGACCTCAGGGAGGGGGAGCATCAGGGCTACTCACCTGAGGGATTATTACCATGTCCTCTGAACCAGACACGGTGTATCGGGAGCCCATGTAGAGAGGGGTCAGCGGGGGCGGCTTGTGTAGTTGCACAAACTGGAACTTCTTTTCTTTATCATCTATGGCCTAAGGAACACACAGACCACTGCTCAGGGGAGGATGGCACCTGGTCTGGCTCAGAGATTCTGCCCTGTGAAATCTGATGTGAGCAAAGTGAGGTGGTGCCTTCACTTGTTTCTGTGTATGGAGGGGTCTATACCCTCCATGGCATATTGTTGCCCTGGTTACCTGCACCCCTTCCATGTGACAGTTTGCCTCAGCCATGTTTGGGACCAGGTTTGGGCAAGGCTAGGAAAGAAGTAAGAATGAAAAATAGGGAAAAGCTCTGTGAATGGAACCCTCCCATCCTCTGACCCCTGGAAAGAGGCTGCTGAAATGTGAGTGATGAGTGATACATACAGTGGTGAGTGAGGGAGCAGTGATCCAGCTGGGAAAGGACCTAGGGGCCCAGGAGACCAGTCCATGGCTGAACATGGCCAGGATTACTTATCTCCTCCAAGTTTCCCATTTAGAGGCAATTCTTATGCCTTATCGACCCATCTATGGGGCTGTTTGGGAGCCTGTCATGTCTCTGTCAGCCCACCCTGGCCCGGCCTTTCATGCTTTGGTGCCACCTTGAGAATGGAGCAGTCGTTGGGAATCAGGTAGAGGTGGAAGGTGACTTCCTCACGATGGAGGTGATGGTAGAGCAGCACATTGGAGGTGATGGGAATGCGCAGGACAGCGTGGATCTTTCTCAGTAGCACCATGGGGAAGAAGCTGGGGTTCTCCAGGACTGCGTAGTGTGACTCCACCCTAGTGGGGGTCTCCAGGAATAACCCCTCCCATTTAATGTAGGCCACTTGGAAGCAAGATTTGTCCACATTTTTTCCTGAAAAGAATGAATTCAAGAAACAAGGATTTAATGCCCTGATAGAGTCAGGCTTGGCAGGGAAAGTGTGGCCCTCAGGTGCAGGCTCGGTGGCCTCCTTGGGGAAACCAGCTAGGAGAGCCGGCCGGACTGAGCTGGGTTTTATTGGAGCTGCTGGCACGGGTTCTCTAGAGAGGGAGCACCTCCGGAAGCCCCTCACTAAACCTATGCTCAGTCCTGGACCCAGGAAATGTATTGACCCACGGTTACTGTGCTGGTGTGGACTCTGAGTCAGTGAGGTCTATTGAGTGATGCCTGTTGGCCTGACTTCCCGCAAGTAGAGAACAGGAAGGAAAAATTACAGTGGGAAATGGACTGGCCAAGGGTAGTGTACATTTGTGGAGTGTTTGTCAACCACCCTAAGATTCTTCTTTTTGTGGAAGAATCAGCTCCGTCTCAGGACTCAAGTTGGGTCTTCCACTCGGGAAGCTGCTGTCCCATGAAACAACGACACAGGTGTGTGGCCAGGACTTGACTAAGTGGAGGCTCCTAACCAGGACCTTGATCTGGAGGTGGTGATGCACAGGTGACAGGACAGAGATTCTTTTGGCAGCAGCCACAGATTCAAGAGTCCAGGAGCCACTGTGGCAGGAGGGATCTGCAGGGGCTGTGTCTGCAGCAGATGTCTCCCCATTTTACTTGTGACAACCTTGGCTTACCAGCATTCTTTAGTTGCTGCCTTTTTTTCTTTAGGACTGGTTGCCTAATCATTTGCTGTGTCTGTGAGCTACTTGACAGTATTCCTAGACATTTCTTTTCTGCATAAATCACCAGTATTTGTTTCTTTGTTTGTACCAAGAACTGAGATCAGTGCACCAGGTGTGAACGTTGATGCCACAGGGAGAGCTTGAGGGATGAAGGCTGGTAGTGGGAGAGTCACTGGCCTAGGTGTCAGGGGTCCTGGCTCCGTCCCTGTGTTGCCTAGCAACTGCTGCAATGCAGGAGGTTTCTGGGCAACCAACACACATCCAGGAAGGCTCACTGGCCCTCAGTCTGCATGGGCATCAATGGGAACATTGCAGACTAATGTGTATCCAGGAGGGGCAAGGGAGATTGCTACTCTGGTTTACTCAAATATTAATTGCTTTTTTGAGTAAAAAATAATACTACAGAGGTGTACACCATTTGACAAAATGCAGTAGTATTTACCTCTGACCCCACCAAACCGTGCAACTATTATGACCATCTTTGCCTGTTTCATTAGTCTTTCTCTGCAGCAGCACCTCCTCATGTCTGTACCACAGCAAGGGGCTTTGTCTCCTGTCTTTCCCACGCTGGTTTGAATGGTCACAAGACCCTGCAGACCTTTCTGAGGTCCCTGCTAGCACATGATCTCTGCTAGTGACGCAGTATCCCCGGTTCACCGCTCCCTTCTTGTTTCAGCGCTGAGGTTGCTTCCATGATAAACAGTCCTGCGGTGCGCATGTTTCTGCAGAGAACTTTTCTATCTCCCTTGGGGTAGTGCCTGGGAATTGATAAATCCCAAGGGATGAGAACATTGTGTGAAAGGAGGTGAACATTTCTTGTTTTACCGAATTGTTTCCCTAAGAAGTGGTGCTCTTGACACTGCCCTGGTGACACTCAGTGGATGATGTCATCTTGCTCTCCACAGTGCTGAAATGTCCTCATTTTTAGATGGAGAAACTGAAGCCCTGAGCCAGCCAGAGCCCTAGGGTGGGAGTCCTGCACTCTAACCATAGTCTGTGGCCCTTGCAGACACTCTGTGCCTCGCTAATGTTGGCTGAACTCTGGGAAGTGCTGTGTGTGTGCATCCGACTTGTCTCCTCACTGGGGAGACCAGCTGTCCAGCTTGTCTGGGACTGAGAGTGTTACAAACTTTATGTAGAACCTCATGAATGAAGGAAAATAGCAGCCAGTGCCCACTTCCCAAATGAGTCCACTATTAGGCACTGAGGTCATCATTTCCAAGACGATAAGCAGCTTCAGCGCAGACAGCAGGAAATGAGGAAACCTGGAAGGGGCTTCGTTTCTTTTCTGGGCTTGACACAGTGAGCTACAAGGAAACTGTGCATTTTGCTTCTTGTTTTATGTACAGTATCCCAAGGGAAATGTCCTGTCTGGTTACAGGGTGAGGTCCAGAATGTGGCCTAGAAAAAGCTGGTGGACATGGGCTTGTGCAGACACAGGGTGGGTGTGGGTGGAGCTGTTTTTAGGGTCCCACTTCTGGTCCAGCATCTTCACCTCTCTGTGCTTCAATATCCTCATACGTATAATGGGGGAAGCCATAGTTTCCTACTCACTGTGTCATTAGGAAAATCAAGATGATATGAATATACATGGAGCTGCTGCATGATATTGTGGGCACAGAATGCTCAGTAATTGTCCACAGTTGTAAACATTAACTTTGTACCAGGGTCCCTCAAAGGAGATGGCACCAATTGGTGAATTTACTCCTGTCCTGATGTGACCTTCTGTCTCAAAAGCTTAGGCTCAATTCCTTGTGTCGGACAGTTTTCTCTTCCTTGGGAAAATCTCATTTCTCAGGCCAACCAGATGGAGGTACAAGGCTGACCAGGGCAAGGCTAGGGTGTCCTCATCACAGGGAGGGGCCAGCTCACCCACCCCTGAGACAGTGGTGTGAGTGGGGGGCTGGAAGCAGGAGCTGAGGCACATCTTGTCCCCTCAGGCCCTGTTGTTACATTGTGGCTCCAGGCCTTAGACACGTTTGTCCCCCTGGAATACCCTGGTGTGAGCAGGGAGTGGTGGTGTAGCCCTGAGCTTCCCAGGCCAAGAGCAGACCAAGTTCTCTCATTGATGGTCATAGCTGAACCTATTGGCCAAGCCCCTGTCTCCACTTGGAGATGCCCTGGGCCAAGGTCTCACTCTGCAGAAGGAGCAGGATGTTTGTTGTGGTGGCTTATTCATCAGTCTATAGATGGTCAGGTGGGAGGAAGTTACCTGTCTCAGCTTGTTGTCTGAGCCCTCAGCACCTGCTCCTCAACTTTCCCATGTGAATGGGCCTCTACAGCGCCTGAGGTACCTCGGGCATCCCTCCCCACTGTTTACTCCCAAATCTTTACCTAATCTTCCTCAATGAAGTTTCCCCTGTTTGTGAAGCCAGGCGCCCCTGGACCCCCGAGTCTCTCCCCTTGGGGCTGGCCTCTGCTCCTCCTGTGCCCGTGCTCTCCTCCTGAGGACCAGCTTGAATTGATGACTAGACCTTGAGGCCTCAACAGACGAGACATCCCTTGGTCTGGGCAGCTCTTTCTTGTTTAGTTTTTCATCTGCTTTTCTTTCTACTAGTTTGTGAATTACATATGTATATATTTTTTGACTGAGGACTCGAATATTTTAATGTGTATACTTAAAGTCTGAAGTAAATCAATGCCTATACATAGAAGTGATACTAAATATATTTAAGTACTGGAATGGCACCATAAATTAATATATCAGTCTGTAGAGTCACATACTGTTTAACCACAGGGATGCGCTCTGAGAAATGCATTTTTCGGCAATTTTGTCCTTGTGTGAACTCTGGAGAGTGTGCATACACAAGCCTAGATAGTAGAGCCTGCTGCACAGCTAGGCTCCAGGGAACACCTCCCTCGTGCACGTGGTCTGTCCTTGAGCAAATCGTCGTCATGGGTGCATGACTGTAAATGAGACATTGGAAACATATCCTCCTTTATTACCTGAACCATGCTCATCATACGGTGCTTACAGTGACATGAGCTATAACTTGCATTGTTTAATGAATCATTCTATCATAATTAAATAAAGTTCCTGTCTGAGTCCTGATTGACAGGGGAATCACATCAGGTCCTTCTAACTGTGTCACTGAGTTGACAGGCATGAGGCCTCTGGCAGCAGCACTAGCTGGCGGTGCATCTGATGCCTCTCATGGCCTGGACTGCTCAGCCTGAGCCGCAGCCCTCCCCACCCCCAGCACTGCTCCTGCTGCCCATAGGCTCAGACTCTGCTGCCTACCCTGGGGATGAGCAGAGATGCTGCCTCAGCCACCCCATCCATGCCAGCACAGGCCCAGGCCCTGTTCCTTCCCTCTGTGGGCAACACCAGGCGATGTCGTCTCAGAAACCAGAGAATTCCTCTTTCCTGATGAGCCCAGAAGTATTTCAGCATTTTAAGCAGGAGGGCAGGGGTAGTGCTGCCTTCACCTCCTTGTGAACGACACTAGGACCTTCGGGGGCTTCAGTACTCTCACTTGCTGTTGGCGCTGGCTTCCAGTTCTCTCTCTTTTTAAATCCCCACACATCAGACGTTATTATTGCTGCTTTACCCAGCCTTTGGTTTGATTCATCCAGACGTGTCTCCGTATATTGGTGGATCATTTCATCTCGCACCTCACACCTTCCACGTGGGATCACTTTCCTTTTTCCTGAGATACAGCCTTTAGAATTCCCTTCAGTAAGGATTTGTTTGTGGAAAGCTCTCTTGGCTTTAGTTTGTTTTCAAATGTCTGTTTTACCCTTTTCTTAAAAAATAATTTTTCTGTGGCTTTTATCCTTCATTGACAGTTACTTTCTCAGGACTTTGAGGATCTCATTCCATTGTCTTGTGGCTCAAAAATGACTGTCATCCCAATTGCAGCTCCTTGCTCTATAATCTTTCTGTTTTTAAAACCTGCCTTTAGACGTCTGTATTCTTTAGATTCACATTAGTGGGTCTAGTGCTGATTTCTATTTCTTTTCTCCTACTTTGAAGTTTCGGAATTTTGCCTTCTGAGAAATCATGTGTTTCAGGATTCTAGAACTTTCTTGGCAATTCTTTCTTTGAATATTACATCTTTTCTACTGTCTCTTTAATGTCCTTCTGGAAACCTGGGTGGATGCACATTAGGTCTTCTCACGGTGTCTTCCGTGTAACTTAATCCTCTCTTATTTATGCTTCATCATATTTCTGTTAATTTAGCTTGTTTTCAAACTTAACTTATCATTTTAATGGTTTATTGCTTGTTGCTCGTGGTTTCAGAACTCTTTCTTTAACCACCAGGAACACATTTACTTTGCATTCTCTTTCTGACAACGGAAATGTCTGAAGTCTTTATGGGACTGACAGCTGGTACCTGAGGTCTCTGTTGCTTCTCACTTACGATGCCTTGTTCACTGTTACTGAGGTTTTCACTGAGACCTTATATTTTTTGAAACTTTATCTGTGGGAAGTCTGCAGAGGTGGGAGAGGTTAAGAGGTTAAGGTCAACCCTGTGACCCTTTGTGAGTGCCTCTGTAGCTGCTGTGCTTCTTTCGTGGCATGAGCTCTCCAGTGGAGTCTGGTGACACTGTTTCCTCTCCCTGACTGTGGCAGTAGCAATGGCTTTCCATTGATGGTCAGTCTCCCGGTACCCCAACCTTTCTTGTTCAGTCACTTACCCTTACTTTGCAAACAGTCTTGTCTTTGAAAAGTCTCCTCAAAAATCTCAACTGTGTGTGTCATATGTTTCCTGCTGGGACCATAGTGATAGAATCCATGTGAAGAAAACTTTGTAAATGCTGGTTATTATTGTTATGGAGGAGTCCACTTTCTATTGAGGGAAACTTCCAAGTAATTCAGGCAAAAGTAATTATGATGCTGAAGGACAAAAATGTTTCAAAAAAGATGCCCAGAGCACTGTGGAATGAGAGAGAAAGCTGTCTGCCCTTCTATAACCCTCCCTCAGTTGTTGAAGCAAGCCACAAGCACACCCCTCAGGACATCACCAACTGAAGCAATTCCGGGCCCATGATTACCGCCCTCACCTTCCCTCCACACCCCCACTCACTCACCTTGGAGATCTACAAAGTGAGGGATGTACACAGCTGCCACGGCTCCTGGTTCAGCCTTGATGTGAAAAAGGGGCCCTGCCACCATCCAGCTGTGCTGTGCGATAATCTGATTCAGTAACTCTTTCCAGGCACCGAATTGAATCTCAATGGTCACCGGTCTTCTCACCACAAAGGAGAAACCTGTGTTATTCCATGGGTAGAAGCCAGCCATTGGGAAGTGAACTCTGGGGATAAGAGAGAGAAGTAGACATTGATTAAATACTCTACACAACCTCACTGAGAACCTGCTGAATGCCTGACCCCATGCATGGCCCTGTGTGTCTAGCAGAGGGGCTGTGAGCTCAGATACCATTGTCAGAGGGATGTGGGTTTGAGTCCTGGCCCCTCTGCTCCCTACTGTGGATCCCTGAGCAAGTCATTGACCTTCCTCATCTCCGTTTTCTTGTGCAAGTAAAGTAAGAATAGCGCCATCTCCTGGAGTTGTGATAAATAACCTAATATGTACTGACAACTACTATTTGCCAGGGCGGTGTTAGCTGTTTCTATAATGATGATGAGAATAATCATATTAATAATAAAATAGAGAAGGGTTATTATTTTTAAGGGACCAAATTAAAGCAATTTGTATGGTGCTATTAATGCTAACTCTTGGAGCATAAAGAAACACTACACAGAGATGGGACACTGTCTCCAGGTTCCCCGTGGGTAAAGAGTGGGTCCCTGGGACATGTAGCTTCTGTGTGTGTAAGTAGGGGGTAATATTGTCTCCCAGCTGAGGTCATGTCTGTGACAGTGAATGGCACCGTGTGATGTGAGAGATGGGGACTAAGATTATAGACATTTATTACTTATGACTGGGAACCCTTGGGAGGCAGGGCTGCCATATTCAGGTCAGGGCTCCTTGTTGGTGGTATGTACTTTGCACGTAGTGGATACTAATAAAACAGAAATATAGATGGAAACAGATTTAAATAAAGTTTATGAGACACAACAAACCAAATACACTGACTGGACTTTATTTTGATCCTGATTAGAAGAAACCAGCTGCAAGGAGACTTTCTAGGTAATTGAGAGTGTTCACATACAGACTGAGTGTTGGATGATAATGAAAGTGACTCGTTGTAGATATTGTTAGATATCATAGTTGCATTTGGTTTATACAGGGAAAGGTCTTTTTTTTTTTTTTAAATGAATATACCTATTAATTAGGCTTTGTTTTAATTTTTTTTAAGATTTTATTTATTTATTTTCAGAGAGAGGAGAAGGGAGGGAGAAAGAGCAATGTATGTTTGCCTCTCACATGGTCCTCATTGTGGACCTGGCCTGCAACCCAGGCATGTGCCCCGACTGGGAATCGAACTGGGACCCTCTGGTTCCCAGCCCGCGCTCAATCCACTGAGCCACACCAGCCGGGCATATACAGGGAAAGGTCTTTATTTGTATGTTTTGAAATGAATCACAAAACATTTAAGGATAAAATCATCTAGTATCTTGGACTTAAAATGCCAGAACAGAAAAAGAGGGGAAAATGAATAGTTGGAATGAATGTGGTAAAACTGTTGTTGGAGGTGAGTAGTTGTGAAGTGGAAATTCCTTGGACCATTATTTTGTGTTTGTTTGCAACTTTTAATCATAAAACCTCTTTTGCCATAATAAAAGCTCCAACCTAGTATCTCAGCCCTGCCTCTGCCTGTGGGCTTGGCAACGGGAGGGGCCCAAAGGTCCACGGGTGGGGTGTGGAGTGTCTGTTGGGATCCAGCGTGGGGACACCAAGGGTGGGGAAGGCCAGCCTGGCACAGCAGAGTCCCCTCACTCACCGGTACAGACTCCTGCCTTTGTCAACAACTTCTGAAGCCACATGCTCAGTTGGGCCCCAGAAGGCATCTTCAGAACCTAGAGACTTCACTGGGAGGCTCTTGGGTGTTTGAGAAGGCAGATAGAACGTTACCATCTCTTCTGCTTGAGGGGAGCACTTCTCTGGAAGAGCAGGGCAGTCGTCAGTTTTAGGTTCTCCTGTCTGGTCTCCCCACTGCCTTGGCTCCCCCATGGAGGGCCCTTCCCAAGGCGAGTCTGCCTGGACCTTGGTGGGCAGTCTGTCTGGAGCCTCTGTCCCTGCTCCTGGGGCTGCCTGCCTGCTGTGCAAGGAGGCCAACACTGCTGCCCCCTGACCACACCCCTGCCACCTCCCCCTTCCCACTGGTCCAGAGGTATTGCTATTCCCAGCCTCCACTAGGAAGGTAGCTTGTGAGAGGAACCTGGGTATAAAATGGATGGCCAGGGGTGAAGAGGGGAATCCCAGGATTCAAAGCCCAGCGTGGGCCTTGGGAGACTGGGCCCTGGTCAGAGTCTGGGACAAGCCAGAGATGTCTGGAGAGGAGGGGCCTCAGCCCCTGAGGCCGGGAGAGAGGGAAGCAGAGATCTTGCAAGGTCCCAGGTGTGGACGTTCTCACACGGGGCAGGGCTGTTCTGGGGGCATTTTGGCATGTCCCACAGCAGAGGCAGGGGGATGGAGGGGATGACCTTCCACATCCCTGCACCCTAGTCCCAGCCTGGCCCCTTCAAAGTACCTGATTGTGGTGCCTGCCATTTGCGTGGGGACGTGCCATCATCCATCTGTCCTTCACCTGAGGCCTCCTTAGGGATCGTCAGGCTTGGCTTCCTAGGCACAGCACAGGTTCATTGTCCCTGAGATGCTGGAGGAAGCTGGTTCTGCCTACATGACATCCCCCTTAAATTCAACTCATCTGAATTTCAACTCACGGCCTCCATCCGAGATTCTCCCATAGGCCCTGTCTCTGTGCACAGCCCCCAACGACCCAGAACTGGGGTATATTCTGATGCCTCGCTCCCTCTGAGCGCTGATGGATCGTCTTCACACTGACTCTAAAATAGCTCCCCTTTCTAGTCCCTTCTCTCTCCCTGGGTCCAAAGGCCTATTTGTGCCACTGTTCCACCCCCCCCCCCACCACCTCACAATCTTACCTGCTCCCACTCTCCTTGCTCACTCATGTCCAGTCCAAGGTTTCTCAAGTTCCATAAATGGAGACCTTGTTTAAACACAGATTCCTGGGCTCACCCCATAAATTTTGATTCTGCAGATATTGTGGGGACTAGCATTTGCATTTTGAATGGGCTCTCAGGGATGCTGGTGCTGACCCGCATCAGAGCAGCAGTGCTCCTGCTCCCTGGCCTCCTCTATTCCTCCATGGAACTCAGATCAGAGCCTCTACCTCTGCCTGGAACTGGCCCTTCTTGGCCCACCTAGGCCCTCCCATCTTTCAGAACTCAGCTCAGGCCCTTTGGGCAGAGTCTAATAGGCCCATCAGTGCACTCCCCCTGACCCCAGGCACAGTGATACCAGCAGGGGGACACCTGGGCCTGTGTCCCTGTGAGTGAAGCTCCTGGGAGCTGGGCCCTTGCTCAGGGCCCTGTGTTTAACACACTGTGGGTCGGAGGGATCCAGTGTGGGGACACCAAGGGTGGGGAAGGCCAGCCTGGCACAGCAGAGTCCCCTCACTCACCAGTACAGACTCCTGCCTTTGTCAACAACTTCTGAAGCCACATGCTCAGTTTGGCCCCAGAAGGCATCTTCAGAACCTAGAGACTTCACTGGGAGGCTCTTGGGTGTTTGAGAAGGCAGATAGAACGTTACCATCTCTTCTGCTTGAGGGGAGCACTTCTCTGGAAGAGCAGGGCAGTCGTCAGCTTTAGGTTCTCCTGTCTGGTCCCCCCACCCCCTTGGCGGGCCCTTCCCAAGGCGAGTCTGCCTGGATCTTGGTGGGCAGTCTGTCTGGAGACTCTGTCCCTGCTCCTGGGGCTGCCTACCTGCTGTGCGAGGAGGCCAACACTGCTGCCCCCCTGACCACACCCCTGCCACCTCCCCCTTCCCACTGGTCCAGAGGTATTGCTATTCCCAGCCTCCACTAGGAAGGTAGCTTGTGAGAGGAACCTGGGTATAAAATGGATGGCCAGGGGTGAAGAGGGGAATCCCAGGATTCAAAGCCCAGCGTGGGCCTTGGGAGACTGGGCCCTGGTCAGAGTCTGGGACAAGCCAGCGATGTCTGGAGAGGAGGGGCCTCAGCCCCTGAGGCCGGGAGAGAGGGAAGCAGAGATCTTGCAAGGTCCCAGGTGTGGACGCTCTCACACGGGGCAGGGCTGTTCTGGGGGCATTTTGGCATGTCCCACAGCAGAGGCAGGGGGATGGAGGGGATGACCTTCCACATCCCTGCACCCTAGTCCCAGCCTGGCCCCTTCAAAGTACCTGATTGTGGTGCCTGCCATTTGGGTGGGGACGTGCCATCATCCATCTGTCCTTCACCTGGGGCCGCCTTAGGGATCGTCAGGCTTGGCTTCCTAGGCACAGCACAGGTTCATTGTCCCTGAGATGCTGGAGGAAGTTGGTTCTGCCTACACGACATCCCCCTTAAATTCAACTCATCTGAATTTCAATTCACGGTCTCCATCTGAGACTCTCCCATAGGCCCTGTCTCTGTGCACAGCCCCCAACGACCCAGAACTGGGGTATATTCTGATGCCTCGCTCCCTCTGAGAGCTGATGGATCGTCTTCACAGTGACTCTAAAATAGCTCCCCTTTCTAGTCCCTTCTCTCTTCCTCCATACCCTCTACCCCACCCCCCTCCTGGGATTCTGGCTTGAACCATGTTATCTTCTCCCTGATGGTCCGCTGCTTCTTCTCTTGTCCAGATCCAGCCCATTTCTACACAAAAGCTGAGCTTTAATATAAAGCCGACTCAGCACTTTGCTGCTGAAGCCCTGCAATCTCTATTACTTTTGTGGTTGGAATTAGAAGTTCTTTTTTTTTTCCCCCAGTATTTACTTATTTATTTATTTAACTATATTTTATTGCTTATGCTGTTACAGTTGTCCCACTTTCCCCTCTTCTTGTCCCCTACCCCCTTACCCTTTAGTTTTGTCCATAGGTCATACACCTAAGTCCTTCTGCTCCTGCACTTCCTATACTTTTCTTAACCTCCCCCTGTCTGTTGTCTACCTCCCATTTATGCTACTTGTTCTGTGCCCCGTTCCCACCCTCTCCCCCTACCACTCCCCTGTTGATATTCCTCCATACCTTATAAAACTCCCTTTAACATTTCATACAATAAAGGCTGGGTGGTGATGAACTTCTTGAACTTGACCTTATCTGAGAAGCACTTTATCTGCCCTTCCATTCTAAATGAAAACTTTGCTAGATAGAGTATTCTTGGATGTAGGTCCTTGCCTTTCATGACTTGGAATACTTCTCTCCAGCCCCTTCTTGCCTGTAAGGTCTCTTTT
>PVJI01000616.1:0-241947 GCA_004026765.1 Micronycteris hirsuta
CGTGAAGCTTGATGACATAAAAGTAAAATAAGAAAAAAAACCCTGCATAAAAAAAGTCCATAAATAAGAACAAGTGTCTTTTTCTTTTTGGAAGAAAATTTAACTTTGGGAAGAAAAATTACTTTTAATCAGAGTATTGTAGGTATAAAGCTCTTGGAAATTATCAATAAAAAGAACAACTGAGTAGAAAAATGAGCAAAGTATGTGACAGTTTCAGAAAAGGAAATGTGACTTAAAAAGATGTTCACTCACAAGATAAATTAAAATGGGGATAAGATTCTATTTTTCTCTTATGAGATTGACGCCTGGAAAGTTTGGTAACACCGTTTATTTTTGAAGATGTGAAGAAACCCATTCTCCTACAAAGTTTTTTGAGTGTAAATTGATACAATCTTTGTGACAATTTAGCGATGTCTATCCAAATCACCCAGGCATCTGGTCCAGCAATTCCACCTCTCGGAATCATTCCCGCTTCTGTACTTGCTGGGGTGGGAAATGTCTGTGAGCAAGGGCAATGTCCTGAGTTACCACCACCTGCCCATACTCAGCACCAGTTAGTGTGTTCAGGTCTCCCCTGAGCAAGAGGTACCAGATGGGACTGGGCACCCATTTAGAGGCTATGCAGTCAATGAAAAGAGCATTTGCATCAGAATCAAGCAAACGTATTAGAATGTACACCCTGCCACATTATGTGTGTGAATTTAAGAACACGATTTTTTGGATTTCCGGCCAAGATGGAGGCATAGGTATAGACACACTGTGCCTCCTCGCACAACCAAAAGAAGGACAACAACAAATTTTAAAAAAACAACCAGAACTGAGAGAAAATCAAACTGTATGGAAGTCCGACAACCAAGGAGTTAAAGGAGAAACACTCACCCAGACCGATAGGAGGGGCGGAGACAGGCAGCCGGGCAGAGAGGGCTTGCGGCAAGGCTACAGCTGGTGGACCCAGCGAGGCAGCAGCTGGCAGACCGGGGGTCCCACATTCACATGCAGATAAACTGGGGGGAACAACTGGGGAGCGAAACACACCCGCAACCCAGGGTTCCAGCTTGGGGAAAGAAAGCCTGTAAACCTTTTACTGAAAACACCTGTGGGGGTTGTGGCAGCAGAGGGAGAAACTCCCAGCCTCAAAGAGGAGTTTATTGTAGAGACAAACAAGGTCCTAGAACTTACACAAGCCCACCCACCCAGGAATCAGCACCAGAAGGGCCCAATTTGCTTGTGGGTAGTGAGGGAAGTGACTGAAAGCCGGGAGAGAGCGGAGCTCATCATTCCCACTCAGGCCCTGCCCCTACAGGCAGCGTCACAACGCAACGACAAAGGTTACCCAGCCCTGGTGAACACCTAAGGCTCTGCCCCTTATACGTAACAGACTCGCCAAGAAAAAAAAAAAATGGCCCAGATGAAAGAACAGATCAAAGCTCCAGAAAAAATACAACTAAGCCATGAAGAGATGGCCAACCTATCAGATGCACAGTTCAAAACTGTGGCGGATTCCGGCCCGCAGAATCCGCCGTGGGGTGGACTTGGGCCTGAAGCATCAATGATTCACACACAAAGACACATTATGAGATGAAGCCAGGGTCACGGGCATTTTCTCCCATTATCACAGGGAAAAAAGCCACGAACATGGCGGCACCGTGCTTTTATTAGGAGCTTAGGGCATATTTACATAGGATTGAATATTCATGGGACAAGGCGGAACGGGGTAAGGTTACCATCAGCAGAACATGACAAAGTGGATTCTGGTGTCAGATAAGACCAGGGTGATTGAACAGAGATCAGCAAGTCAATAACACATTTTTGCCAAATTCCTACCAGAGAGTTTCAAACCCACAGATATGATCCACGCTTATTCTCATGGGAACCCACACGGAGCTAGGCTCTTTACGTATGGTCCCTCAGAGACATGCGTGTCACCTCCACACAAAACAGTGGTAATCAGGATGCTCACAGAATTGGTTGAATATATTCACAAATTAGATGAAAAAATGAAGGCTATGCTAAGTGAAATAAAGGAAAATATACAGGGAACCAACAGTGATGGGAAGAAAACTGGGACCCAAATCAATGGCGTGGACCAGAAGGAAGAAAGAAACATTCAACTAGAAAGGAATGAAAAAACAAGAATTCAAAAAAATAAGGAAAGGCTTAGGAACCTCCAAGATATCTTTTAAACATTCCAACATCCAAATTATAGGGTGCCAGAAGGAGAAGAGGAAGAGCGACAAATTGAAAACTTATTTGAACAAATAATAAAGGAGAGCTTCCCCAATCTGGCAAAGGAAATAGACTTCCAAGAAGTCCAGGAAGCTCAGAGAGTCCCAAAGAGGTACCCAAGACCCAAGAGAGACCCAAGGAAGCACACACCAAGGCACATCATAATTACATGACCCAAGATTAAAAGTAAGGAGAGAATCTTAGGAGCAGCAAGAGAAAAGGAGACAGTTACCTACAAAGGGGTTCCCATATGACTGTCAGCTGATTTCTCAAAAGAGACCTTGCAGGCAAGAAGGGACTGGAAAGAAGTATTCCAAGTTGTGAAAAGCAAGGACCTACATCTAAGATTCCTCTACCCAGCAAAGCTTTCATTTAGAATGGAAGGGCAGATAAAGTGCTTCTCAGATAAGGTCATGTTCAAGGAGTTAATCATCACTAAGCCCTTATTATATGAAATGTTAAAGGGATTTATCTAAGAAAAAGAGGATAAAAATATGAACAGTAAAATGACAGCAAATTCACAGTTGTTAACAACCACACCTAAAACAAAACGAAAACAAACTAAGCAAACAACTAGAACAGGAACAGAACCAGAGAAACGTAGATCACATGGAAGGTTATCAACAGGGGAGTGGGAGGAGGAGAGAGGGGGAAAAGGCACAGAGAATAAGTAGCATAAATTGTAGGTAGAAGATAGACAGGGGGAGGTTAAGAATAGTATAGGAAATGGAGAAGCCAAAGAACTTATAAGTACGACCCATGGACATGAACTAAAGGGGGGGGATGTGAGTGGGAGGGGGTGTGCAGGGCAGAGGGGAATAAAGGGGGGAAATGGGACAACAGTAATGGCATAATCAATAAAATATATATTTTTAAAAAGCCTAAAAAAAGAAATAACACAATTTTTCTCAGTCTCAAGTACTTCAATTACAAAATGAGGGGTTGTTAGGAGACACAGATCACCATGGGGTTGAGGACCCCGCCTGTCCTTGCTGAGATGCCCCCCTGCCAGGCCTTCCCAGCCTCCACCCCTGAGCTGGGAGTCACATGGGCGAACACAGGGGGACTGCTGGGAGCCCTGCTGGTCCCACAGGCAGGGGGGCGGGCAGGTTAGCTCTTGCTGGACTGGGTGCTGAACCCTTGACGGGGCTCCGGCGCTGCACCTCCCATCGCGGTAGCTCCCCTTGTCTGCAGTTTCGATTTCCATGGTTTCAGTTAACTGCTATCAACTGTGGTCCAAAAATATTAAATGGTAAATTCCAGAAATGCATAATTCATAACATTCAAATTGCATGACGTTCTGCGTAGTGCGATGCAATTTCATGTCCCGTTCTTTCACGCCTGGGGAGTGACCCTTCCCTTCGTCCAGCGTCCCCACGCTGTAGACACCCCGTGCCCATGGGTCACTCAGGAGCCACCATCTCTGTGACCAGATCAATTGTGGCAGTAGCGCCGTGCTTGTGTTCAAATCGCCCTTATTGTATTGTTATAATTGTTCTTTATTATTGTCTCACTGTGCCCAATTGATCAATGACACTATGTCATAGCTATGGATGTGTAGGGAAAAACACAGTGTAGAGAGGGTGCGGTACTATCCACAGTTTCAGGCATCCACGGGGGGTCCTGGGCTCGTCCCACGGAGGGGTGGTTGTCACACTGAGCGGCTGCCCTGGGTAGTATTGAGAATAATATACTACCTCCCCCGGGCCCACTGAGTCTTGTTTGTTTCCAGCAACTGTGGAGCTGCGGCAAGTCGATCGGTTTGCTTCCTTCGTCATCTCTCTGGAGCCTTGTTACTTCCTGCCATTCTCGGTGAGTCTGGGTCTCCATGGCAGTGGGAGTGCCTTGGATTACAAGGTTGTTATGAAGGGCAGAAGAAAGTTCGTGAAGAGCCTAATACTGTAACGGGTACAGAGGAGGCAAGAAGTGGTCATTCTTTTTTAAATAAATGCCTTTGTCACCTTTGTTTTTCCAACCAGGTGTCCTTGCATATCAGTATCAAATGTTTTCCAGTTTATAGTCTTGGCTAGCTATCATTCCCCTATTTACTGTATTTTTTGGACTATAAGACACAGTTTTCCCCCCAAAATTTGGGAGGAAAATGGGGGTGCATCTTATAGTCCGAATGTAGCTTACCTGGCTGTTTACATTTACATTGGCGAAATGTTATGTTATTTATGTTATTAAATATTTTACCACATTTTTTGCTTCAAAGTTTTTTTCCCCATTTTCCTCCTCTAAAACCTAGGTGCGGCTTATGGTCCGGTGCGGCTTATAGTCGGAAAAACACGGTAGATAACTGAGGTAGAGAAAAATGCATTTCTAAACCTGTATTTTTCAGATTGGTTTGCAAACCCATTAGTGGGTATAAATTCAATTTAGTGTGCTTTTTGCGGCATTTTTTTCTTTTAATGAGCAGAAAAGAGTAGGCTAGCAGAGGTCAGAGTGCAGCGATGTCTGTTCTTGAGTAGACACTGTTTTCTGGAGCTTGCTCAGCTTATTCTGGAACCAGTATGTGTTTACGTGCTAGGTCGCCATGTAAAATGCTCTATGAGTTTCATTTTTTTTTTTAACTGAAAATCACTTTTCTAAATCCTGAATTGCTGCTTGGCTTCAAGGTATATTAGGGTTTCAGTGGAATCAGATAACACAATCCCGTATTTCACCAGAGCGCTGCTTAGATGAGAGCAAAGAGGGCAGGGGCCAGTGGGAGAGAATTCTAGCAAATCGGCGGCCAGAGCGCTTCGCTCTCCTTCCCACCAGTCCCCCTGGCAGGCCCCTGGAGAGCGCAGTCTGGGCGACCGCGAGAAACAGCTTGGACCGCTTTTACTGTCAGCAAATGAAGGCTTGCTTTAAAACTTTAGTTTTC
The DNA here is from genome assembly GCA_004026765.1 of Micronycteris hirsuta. Taxonomy (NCBI): domain Eukaryota; kingdom Metazoa; phylum Chordata; class Mammalia; order Chiroptera; family Phyllostomidae; genus Micronycteris; species Micronycteris hirsuta. Next base: position 5,096 of record PVJI01000616.1, read on the forward strand.
TTCTAATTCAGAGCAGAAATGCGCCCTTTATTTAAGCCTCCTGGTTCTTTAATAAAACTGCAGGATTAGATTGTTTCCCGCTGTTTCCCACCTGAACTGTTCCTCTGAGTCATGCTCACCCTCTCAGGTGCTTTATGGCAGAACCCTAGTTTAAGCCGGGGGTTGAGTCAGTGATTAAAAACCAAATATACTCCATCTGGGCACCCACATTGTGATTCTTTAAGCAAATGGAGAACGTGTGTCTGAAGCAAGTGATAAGCAGTGTGAAATATCTCCATCTCTCTAAGTGTCCCCCTCAGATAATCTCCCTTTCCCCTAGTCTGTGATTCCATCATTGAAAGACAAGCTGAGTGATGGTGTTGTAGCAGGAAAAGCCTGGCACGCGCCTGCACGTAGTGGGCCCGGGGTGGCCGCAAAGTGAACACTCGAACCTGTGCCAGCATCTGGCGACCTGGTCTCTTGTCCCTCTTCCTGAGGCCATTGGGCCAAGGCACCTCCCAGCACTACTGTTAACTTCTCTCCCCAGAGGACTGCATTCTTTTGCTCTCCACTGATTAACTCAACAGGATTTGATCCCTGCGAGGATTCGGGGGTGTCCAACCTGCGCCCACAGGCTGCATGCAGCCTGGGATGGCTGTGAATGTGGCCCAACACAAAATCATAAATTTACTTAAAACATTATGAGATTTTTTTCAGGATTATGTGTTGCAATGTATTTAATGTGTGGCCCCAAACAACTTTTATTCTTCTAGTGTGGTCCAGAGATGCCAAAAGGTTGGACACCCCTGGTTCAGTGTAGATCAGCAAGAGGCAATCCGGGTACTTCAGTAACACGGACAGGCTAAGCAAACTACAAAGAGTGAGAACTGGAAAACCTATTTTAAAAAAATAACCACAGTAAACTTCCCCGACCTGGTGAAGGACGTGGACATACAAGTCCAGGAAGCACACAGAGTCCCAAACAAGATGAACCCAAAGAGGCCCACGCCAGAGGTCAAAATGCCATAGGTTAAAGACAAAGAGAGAATCTTAAAAGCAGCAAAAGAAATGTGTGTGGGAGTCAGAACTGTATTCCTGTCCCCCCACCCCCACCCCCACCCCCGTGCCCCTTCCCTGTCTCCCTCCTCTGTTCCCCAGACACTCAGAGCCCACAGCTGCTGTGAAACCAGCATCATGCTCTGGGACCCCATCCCAAACAAGGACAACGAAAGCCCTTCTTTGACCCCCATCTCTCTTCTTACCTGCACATCTGGGCTCCTCCTTCGAGCCTGGGCTATACCGAGCGCTCCCCCACTGCCCCGTGCCAGGCCCGTCCCTCTCCACACGGGGTGGAAGCAGGACTGTCTTGTTTTACAGCGGACCCATTCGTTCCAGACCACCTCGCACTTGCCCGGGTCGATGTGTCTTTGCAGCTTGCAGCCTGTCGGCGTGTTGCTACCTCTACATGCCTGCCGCGTCCCTTTTACCCAGGGTGCTCGATGTGTGGCGCTGATAACAAGCACCTTCCCCGATTCAAAGGGACGCATTAGCATACACAGTGGGACGCCTACCAGCCAGGGGCCTGCTCTCCGCTGGGCACGTGAGGGCCCTGTGGGCCAGCTCTGACCTCCCCGGCTTCTGCTCAGCCAACGAAGGCTGGATGTCAAAGCTCCCTTCTCTGAAATTAGTTTGTTTTTTGGTTTGTATTCCTCAGGAGGTCCCTTCGCCCTGGCACTGAGCCACCGGGCCAGATGGCCATGTGCCTGGCTGACAGCTCCCAGAAGATGCGTGTCACAAATAGCATCAGCCTCCATAGAAGGGGGACAGCGACACCCAGGGAGGTCTGGAGGAGTGAGGGGCAGCCTGTCCTTCCTTACCCTGAGCAGTTTGCTCTTCCTCGTCCGGTCACCACCACCCGCCACGTTCCTCCACCTTCCCCTAAACAGGGCTCAAGACCAAGCCCCTCCTAGGAGTCTTACTCCCTGAAACCTAAACACAGCGTAAATCCATGATCCTTTCTTCAAGCTGCCATAACCCTAATGACATGGAAAATGGGAGACTGCAAACAAATAGAAGTGCAGAGACACCCACGTCTGGCCCTACTGTGAGCCAATAGCCTGAGGCGAGATTTACCAGCCACGGGAAGACGCTCTTGCTTTTTGGCCTAAAGCCAGAAGGCTGCCAGGTTCGAACCTACTGCTGTGCATCACCTGGCGATCCAAGGAGGGTCAGATTGTCAAGGGGACTGTGTGTTTAAAAGTCTCCAGGGGCCAGGCAGTCGCCCAGGCGAATGACAGCATTGAGTCTGCACAGCTGGGGTGCGGTTGCTGCTGCCATGGAAGCGGGGAGGGGGAAGATTACCAGAGCTTTAAAGAAAAGCCCAAATTCTGTATTTTTCTGTAGACTCTCCTGATGTTTAAATGTAAATAATGAAAATCGTTTTAAAATAGGCCCAGTAAACCTAATCCTGTGTTCAGCCCCTGGGCCATGGTTTTGTGATCCCAGCGATGCAGGGTCACTGTGCGTGTTTGTCCCCGCACGAGGGCATCACATGCGAATCGCCAAGCTGCGTGGCCCGGCCTGGGCCTGCCTCGGTGGGGAAGGAGGAAGAGCCTCTCCTGGCTGGTCTGCCTAAAGCAGGGTCCCCTGATTGGCATAAAGGACGGGTATGTGCCCACAGTGAGCCTGCAGCTCAGATAAACAGCATGATGCCTAATGGGAAAGCTGCAGTGGGGTTCGCCTGGACACAGGACTCCCCGCGATGAAACCAGAAAATGCACGATGGTCTCCCCATGTGCCCAGCCTCTGCTCACGTGTTAATTCCTTTGGTTCTGAACATAGCTTTGTTTATAGCTGTGCAAGCTTTTCTGTTGAAAGATAAATAGAAGGGATGGGTTTCATAAGCTTATTTTTTCTTTTTATTTTGAAGTAATTTTAGATCTGCAGACAAATGGCCAAAATAATACAAAGAAATTCCTTATACTCTTCACCCAGATTCTCCAAATGCGGCATTTACTTGTTATATTTTATCACATCCATGCTATCCTGCTCTCTCTCTACCCTCAGCCTCTCAATTTCTCTCTCTGTCCTCAGAGATACATACACATATACATATTTTGGAACCATTGGAGACACGTGTCTTTTTACTCCTAAATTCTTCAGCATGGATTTTTCCAGGGCAAGGGTATTCTCCTGTATAACTACAATGCAGTGATCAAAATCAGGAAATTCACATCAATACAGTGCTGTTAGCTAATGCACAGGCTCTTTCAGATTTCATCAGCTTTCTCAAATGTCCTTTGCAGAAAAAACAAACAAACAAACAAACAAAACACACAACGTTTTCGGTCCCAGGATCCAGGCTAGGATCAAACCCGCACTTCAGTTTCCTGCCTCTTTTGCTCTTTAGTCTGAAACACATCCATGGTCTTTCTTCACCTCGCGAGACCTTGACATTTTCTTGACAGCACAGGCCAGATATTTGTAGAATGTCCCTCAGTTTTGGTTTGTCTGATGTTTCCTCGTGATTAGAGTCAGGGCCGTGTATTTTTGGCAGGAATGTCTCAGAAGCAGAACCATGGCCTCAGGGCGTCCCGTCAGGTGGCACCTGATGCCTCCCCTTTCCCGTTCCTGGCGGTGTCACCTTCGAACCCTTGGTCGAAGCAGTGCCCGCCAGCTTTCTTCACCATGAAGTCACTCTTCTTTTATCTTTACAAGTAATAAATATTCAATAAGGAGATTCCTTGACATTATGCAAATATCTTCTTCCAGATCCAACTTCACCCGTAGTTTCCATTGCTGATTCTTGCCTGGAACAACTGTGACTGTGGACACGGCCAAGCGGAGATGTTCTAATTCTGTCGCTCGTTCCGCGTTGAGGCGTTGGCACTCTGCAGTATGGTGTTCTCCTCCACGTTTTTACTTAAATCAGCATGGACTCATTTCTGGGCTGGATTTGGTCTATAACCATTTTATCATTCTGTATTCTGCTTTTCAATTTCTCCCCTATTTGGCCAGCAACTACCCCACCAAACTGGCACCGGTGTCCTCTTGAAAGGGCACCGTCGTACTCGAGTACTTCTTTATATTCTGGCACGGCAGTACTCATGAGATTATTTCTGAATGAGTTCTTGAACAAAATCCCAAAATGTGGTTCAGTGAAAGCAGTTCAGTTACAGAGCCAGGATGCTGTGATCCAAAAGCACTATTGATGGTCTTGCTTGATTCAAGGCTAAAACTCAAAGAAACCAGAGGAATGGATACTCTTTCACCGATATTTTGTAAATATTGCTTCTCCTACGCAGCTTTTTGATAAGATTTGGATGTCAGACAATGTAAGATTCTTCTTCCTGGCGAAGGTCAGCAGCATGGGTCAATAGAACTTCCTGTGATAATGGAAATGTTCTAGATCTGTGTCTTCCAGGAAGGCAGCCCCTCACCACATGTGGATATCATGCCCTTCAGATGTGGCTAGTGTGACTGAGAAACTAAACTCTTTGTTTGAATTAGTCTAATGTTTACTAATATAACCGCACGTGACAAGTGGCTACCATATTGGACATGCAGATGGAGAGGGAAGGTCCCCCACGACAAGACAGAGGGTGGATTTAAATATACTAGAAGGGAAATGATGGATTGCAGCCCTCCATGATTGCACATTAAAGAATTTCTGGACTTACTGAACTGAAATCACGTGAGCAGTTGTATTTGTGCATTACTTAAAGGGTGGATGGTATACTCCCTGAGGCTACTCCTAATTGGTACCCTCACAGCATCAGCTTCTGGGGTGTTTATCCCTGTGTCCCCTCCTGCAGGGGCCATGCCTGCAGATGAGCAAAGCTCTTTCAAATCAGTGGCGTCTGGGGGCAGTGATGAAGAGAGGGAGGCAAAACAAAAAAGTCTTATTTTATGTTCCCTCTACTTTCCAAATTTTACTTCAGTGGGCTTTATTTGTGTTATTTATGAATTGTCCATATACTCTGTGGGAAGACAGGTGTGTGACCCTGGAGACCTATGTTGCCTGGCAAGAGTCTGAATGGTCCTGGGGCTGCCCCTCCCCCAGCAGGAGGGTCTGTGCTCAAAGGCAACTTCCCAAGGTCAACAGGTGCTGGCGACAGGCGGGCCAGACAACTAACCCCTGAACAGCTGCCATCTAACCTCAGACTGCCTGATGCCACACAGACATTGTGTCCCAGTTGGCAAGGACACTCTCATGTTTGTTCTATAAACAGGGGAAGCACCGGAGCGGGGGTGGGGGACTTGAGTCTAGACTCATATTAGTGCGACTCGCCCGACCCCAGTGTCCCTCCTCCAGCAGGGCACTGAGACCAGAGACCGGGTGTCTGCCCAACCTCGGCTCACGGGTTCCCGCTGGCACTGAAACACTCATATGGTCACGGAGACACATTTTAACACAAAGAACCTATATTCCCCCAAATAGCTGACACCAGGGAAAATCATCGATGAAAATCATTAGGTGATTATGGAGAAATGAATGCAGTTGGCTGAGATTTTGGATTAGGAGGCAGGGAGAGTTCGTTGTGAATTCCCTGATGTGAAGGTGGTAGATTTTAGGTAGGAGAATGTCCTTCTTTTTAGGGATCACACACTAGGGAGCTAAGGGTGATTGGGGAAGCCTATCAGCAACTCACTCTTCCATAGTTCAGGAAGTTTCTTTTACTGTTCTTGAAACTCTTCTGTGTGTTTGAAGTTATTTTAAAATCAGCAACAAAAGAATTATGTTCAGTAAAAGGGAAACCATAGCCCTCGGCAGAGATACCCTCCCTGGTCAGGCACTTATACTTCCTTTCTGCATTGGAAGTGTTTGCTCACCCCACATGGGTGTCCTTTCCTTCCTTCCCAACAGAGCCCTGGCGTGGGCAGTGTGGAGACCTGGGTGTGGCCCGACTCCTGTGCAGCAGGGTAGGCATGGAACTCAGTCTGGGCTGAGGGTTGGTGGGAAAGTTTTTGCCTTCTCCATACCTTTTTCTTAGCTGGAAGGTGGAAGTGAGGTTGGCAGACCAGCCGCCATCTTGTGATGACGAGGCAACTGGCATGGGGACAAAAGCCATTGCTCTGAGGACCGCAGGGCAGACGTGTGCATGGAGAAGGCCTGCGTGCCCAAAGGCCGGTGTGAACAGCTGCACCAGCCCTGGACTGCCTCTTCAGTGCTCCTTGTCCTTTATGTTTAAGCCACTGTGGCCGGGGTTCCAGGGACCGGCAGCTGAAGCATTTCTAACTAATGCACCTTCTCCGTACACTTACATACGTATGTACATGCACATGTGTGTTTTCATGTATGTATGTTTGTATGTGAGGCTAGTGGATTTTACAACTAGAAGTGGATCAAACTACCCATACCATTCTGCACATTCCTTTGTAATATTTTACTTGACAGCGTATCCGAAGGCTCCTTCTATGTCTGTGCTTTTAAACGTAGTATAAAGTAAGCCACCATTTCTCTATTCATTTTCCTACTGATTGTTCCTAAGTATTAGCCATCGCGAGCAATGGTGCACAGAATATTCGTGGACATGTGTCTTCCTGCGCATGTCAGTGTTTCTGAGGCAAGTCCGAGGAGGGGAGTTGTTGTGTCAGAGACGAGGTGTGCGTGACATGTTGCCAGGTGCTGGCGAATGGCCATCTCAACACTGTGGGTACCTTTAAACTTCTCCCAACGGAGTTCAGGTCCTGACCACCCGCACACGCAAGCAGAATAGTGTCAGCTTTTAAATACGTAGAATGTGGCATGTTGTCGTCATTCTCGTTCGCTTTGATCCGACGCCTTGGAACTGTGAACATCTTTTCATGCACTTGCCGGTCATTGGTTCCCCTGGACTATCAGTCTCTGTTGCACATACTCCTGCTGGACTCTCCACGCTTTCCCTATTGATGTGCAGGAGGTTTTTACATGCTCGGTGGCAGAAAAACCTACCAACAGTTTTTCGATCCTGCAAACGGTCTGTAGCTGACATCTGTCTTTGCTACTGTAGATCCTAAGCTCGCAGGTTCATGGGCTGCCAGCCTTGGGAGGCCGGCTCCTCCTGCTCACGGTCCCCTCTCCTGCCCGTGCCGAGTGGCGGGCCCCTCCGCGGGAGTTTCTTCACCACGTGATGCCATTTACTTCTGATATTCCAGAAATCTCCTCCCCGCCCCAATTCTGATTCACAAACAACACGCTTTCTTTTCCAGCTCAGTGATGGATTTATTCTTTTAAGAAATACGTTGTGTATCAGGGAGGGAAGGTAAGGACGGATACTGACTGCGTCATCCGAGAAAAGGAAGGTCGCTCTGCATTTGCCTGCATCTCTCCGGTCCTTGTCCAGGGTAACTTTTCAAGTAATGTGGTCAAAGAATGGTATGGTGCCTCTGAGGGAAAGCAGTTCAAGTACCAGGAGGAGCTAGTGGCAATTTGTGGATTTTTCAGAGAAGATGGAAGATAAGAATCATTTGTTCTGAAAGGTTACAGCTGTTACATGCTCAAGTGGTTGATAATAGGCTAATAAATTATTAAAGAAATGTCTTTCCCAGTTGTCTTTCACTAACTAGAACAACCCTGGGCTGCTGATAGATGACCCAGAGCTTAAATCTCCAAACGATGGTTCATTGAACATCAGGATTAGAATATCAAACATTCAAACTGACGCACGTGATTGAAAGTCTGTGCAAGAGCTCCGGAAACGACTTCAGGAGAACTTACACTAGGGAGTCATTACACCTAGGTCTTAGAAAAAGAACTTATGTGACATATACATGTATTTTTTCAAAAAGGAGGTCCTTACGGTAGCTCTGAAGGTAATTACTGATAGAAGCATGGCTTCCCCCAGGAAACTGTTGCTATGTCCCAGAGGAGAATATGGTAGAATCGAAGACAGGTGATGCTGAAGTCCCTAAAAGACCGGTGTGCGTCAGACCTGCTTATGGTGTTTAGGACAAGGGACAATGGCCAAGGGACAGAGAGTACCCGAGCAGGGGACAGAGAGACACCAGAGAATGACAGCACGTGAGGATGTGCAGCAGGACCAGCCTGCACTGGAGTAGAGGGGACACGGCAGACCCCGGGCACCTGAGGTGGCAGGAGGAGCAGGAGTGGCCACGGGAGCAGGGACAGCAGGGTCAGGTGGCACTGGACGAGAATGCGCAAGGAGGTGCTGCACGGAGCCGGGCCCCCCAAGTCCTCAGAAGCAGAACCAGTGGGATGTCTACAGATGCCCCCCAGAGAGAGAGTTTTGCCAAGGAATCGGCTCCCACGCTTGTGGCAGCTGCAGGCCCGACACCTGCAGGGAGGGCCCGACACCTGCAGGGAGGGCCCGACACCTGCAGGGAGGGCCTGAGAACTGGGGGCCCCGGGAAGAGCTGGCATTGCAGCCTAAGTCCCAGGCAGCCTGCTGGCGGAACTCCTTCTTTGGGGGACCTCGGTCTGTTTATACTCTTAAACCCTCAGCGCCCGGCACCGCGTGCCTCACAGGCATTCCACAAATATTTGCTGAAGAATTAGTGAGTAACTCCAAGCTGTGAATTATTATGATCAGATGGGTAATATTTGTTGAGATTGACATTCCTTTTAGTTATGATGAAAAGGAAGAAGCAATGAAAGGTAAAAGCAGCTGTTTTTTATTCCATAACTTCTTTAGTTTTTTCACCTGAAGAGTGCTTCTTTTTAAAACCTAAATCTAAGGGCTATTTCTCACCATCACTTGTCTTAGTCCATTTGGGCTGATATAGCAAAAGTCTCATAAACTGAGTGGCTTCTCAACAACAGGAATTTATTTCTCACAGCTCTGGAAGCTGGAAGTCCAACATCAAGGTGCTGGCGCGTTTGGTGTCTCCTGGGCTCCCACTTCCTCATAGACGGCCCTTCTCCCTGTGTCCACATGGTGGGAAGGGTCGGCGTCTGTCTTTGACCTCTCTAGAGGGACATTAATCACTCCCCAGGTCCCACCACCCAATGCCATCACCTGGGAATTAGCGTTTAAACATGTGAATCTGGGGGGGAGACATTCACACCATAGCAAACCCTCACATCAGTTTCTGTTCTTTCCCTCTCCTTAAGAGTTCTTAGGAAAGTTTTTATTTGTTTGTTTGGTTGGTTTTGTGTTTGTTTTGTTTGTCTGTTTGCTGCATGTATGTACTGTGTGTGATCTTTTGGTTTTTTTTTAATGACCTATGTCACAGAAACAGCCGAGGGAGCTAAAATTAGTAAACGGAGGTCGCTGCTCTCGTCATCCATGGTTCCCAGGCACAAAGTCCTTGAGAACCAGTCATGCCAGCCTTCTACTCCACTAGAAGCAGGGTTTGCACGGCAATGGGAGAGTCGCGGCCATAAAATAAGGTGCTGGAGCCAAAGCACTCATCCAGCCACACATCCCAGAGGGGCCTGCAGCAGCAGCAGTGAATTCTAGACCTGCAAATCCACACACCGACGCTCACTCCTCTGGGAGAGAACTGGGGCGCAGAGGCCTCTGTGGCATGCTACGTCACCTCCAACAGATACAGCCCTCCTTGGGAGTGGTCAAGTTAGGAGGAAAGTTCTGGACCACAACCAACCTCTTTTCACTATACCATACAGTCCACTACTGTGTAAGGTAGTTACTGAGGTATTTGGGTTTAAACGTACCTTTCTATATGTCCTACCTATTTCAAATATATTTATGATGGTTCATTTTATAGGTCAACTTGACTGGGTGACCAGGAATTTGGCCAAGCGTTATTTTGGGTGCTTATGCAAGAGTATTTTGGATGAGAGTAACATTTTAATTGGTAGAGTAAAGCAGATTGCCCTCCATAATGTGGTGGGCCTCATCTAATCAGTTGAAGGCCAGGGCAGACCAAAAAGACCAACCGTCTCCTGCGTAAGAGAGAATTATCCAGCAGATTACCCCCGACTTTATCTGAACCGTTAGCTCCCCTGAGTCTCCAGGCTGCTGGTCCACACTGCAGGCTGGGGTGTGCCCGTCTTCATAATCTTGTGAGCCAGTTCTTTGTAATAAGTCTCTTTCTATGTATATCCACACCTTATGAATTCAGCTCCTCTGGAAAACCTTGACTAATAAAATTTTTTTTCTCTCTATTGTTTAACATTTCCACCCTCTTTTTTTTTTCTCTACTTGTTTGGAGATTGCTTCTGAATTTTAGTGATTATCCAAGAAATTACAAGATACATAACTAAATTTTCAAGGGTTAAAGTTTATGAATCTCTTGCTTTCTTCCAGATCATATTTCTTTATGCTTTAAATTATAAGGCTTTTCTGTCCCCTGTCTACTTATATTACTGTTATTGCGTGTTTTACTTCTCTGTTGTTTATTTTTAACTTCTCAAATAATGTTCATTTATCTTTTCCCACTGTGGCAGAAGTTCTGATGTCCTCGCTTCCCAGAACATGGTAAAAGCGCTCTTCTCTGCCTTCTTGAAATTAGATGGCATCATGTGACTTGCCTTGGCCAATGAAACGTGAGTGTTAGTAATCCATGTCACTTTTTAGGGGAAGCCATTGAGGGTCACTTTGCATTTTGCCATTTTTTGTTTCTGCTATGGCAACCAGCACCCTTCCAAAAGGTAGAGCCAACTTTCTGGAGGTTGGCTGCCCCATTGGCCTTCATCCCTGCAAGGCGGCAACGTGAGGAGGGCCTCTGGCCGACTCATAGGGACATGGGGCGTGTGTGGGAGTGAACCCGGGCTGTCTCAGCCACTGCGTATTGGGGATTCTCTGTTCTTTATGCTGCACTGCTATATTACAGCATAGTCTACCACAACTGATAAACCTGCATTTTTAGTTGGCTCTTCATTCCTTCTTACATCTCAGCTGTTTCCTCTGCCTTTACTTTGCTTCTGCTTAAAACGCCTTCTTTCAAATTTCCTTTAGTGCGGAGCTGTTGGTGGTGAACTCCCCCAGTTTTTGTTTGTCAAAAGGTTATTTTATTTGTTCTCATTCTTTAAAACTATCTTCACTCGATATAAGAATCCGACACTGGCAACTATTTTCTTCCAGCAAAATGAAGTTATCACTGCACTGCCCTCCGGTTTCGGTTGCTGCTGTGCAGTCCTCAGCTGCAACGAAGCCGCTCCTTGTAAGGGAATCTGCCTTTTTTCCCTCTGAATTCTTTCCGATGTCTTTGGTGTTCTTCCTTTGCATTGCATCACGTCTGGGGGTGCATTTCTTCTTCTGACCTTACCTGAGATGCATTGGGCTTCCTAAGCCCGTGGTCCAAAATCCTTAATCAGTCTTCAGCACTCTGAGCTGACTGAGGAGATTGGGCACTCCAGGCCGCGGCCTTTGACCCTACGCTAGGTCACACTCTAGAACGACCTCCTCAGCTCTGCTGTTGATGGGGGCTCCATCTCATGTCCCGATGTTGATGTCCACTGCGTGAGCTGTTACTATCTACTTATTAGTCTACTATTAGTTTGTAGCCCACCTCATTCCAGAGGGCACGTAGCCAAAGTCACACAGTAAGCTTCTGCTGTCGTGGGGGGTAAGCCTCAGGACTCTGGTTTTCTATTTACTGATCAAGGCACTAACCTACCTGAAGGCAGTGCGTGAGCCTCTTTTTTTTGCTATGCCTGAGAGAATTCTCAGCATTTTTTATCAGTGTCCTACCTACTTATGCAGAACGGGTTGCTGTGTTTGCTCTTATTAGTATGCTGGAAGTATTTGCTTCCGACAGCTGTCATTTCGCATAACTGAATACAAATCATAGACACCATCTGGGACATCAGGGCAAAGGCAACTGTGACTGTTTGAATCTCCCTTCTGATTTAATTTCACAATTTTCAAAAGTCTAGATTTTTTTTTCATGGTTCTCCTAGGGAAAAATAATTAAACAATTATCTTCTGAATGGTAAAATTACTACAAATTAAGAAACAGCTATGAACCTAATTTACAAATAATTATGTGACAGGAGTGTGAAAAGTGCAGCACTAATGGAACACAATTAATTAGCGCTGCTGAGGGATCATGGTGTTTGCCCCGTATTTGTTTTGGTCCCCGGAGGACAGGCTGTCTGAGGACGCTTTACAACAGTGAGAACTGTGATTCAAAAAGAGATCTGAGTGGTCTCGCGAATGGACGCGGCAAATGCACTGGGTTGCATTGCCATGGCAGGTGACTGTGGGTGCATCAGAACCTTCAGAAAAACCGAACTAGCCCAGTGCAAGACATTAGAGCAGTGGTGTCACGCTCACTGTCACCAGGGGCCACATCGGCCTCACAGTTGCCTTCAAAGGGCTGAATATAATGTTAGGACTGTATCAATGTAACTACTCCTTAACTAGGGGCAAGGAACTTGGTGCTGCCGTCAGACAGAAACAAGGTGCCGGGCCGGATAAAACAAGGTGGAGGGCCGGATTCAGCCGCGGGCCTTGCGTTTGCCCCCTGTGCGTTAGAACTATGGACATGAATGTGAATTTGGGGCAAATGTGATGCCTAACCCCCCTGCTTCCTTTTAGGGAGTTGATGTCAGAAAATGAACAAAACGAGACCTCTGAAAGTTATTACTTCTACAAAAACAATGATAACACTGGTTTTAAAATGTCAGAATATAGTCTTTTTAACAAATGGTGCTGGAACAACTGGTTATCCACATGCCAAAATATATGTATGAATCTAGACAGAGATGTTACATCCTCCACAAAAATTAATTTGAAATGGATCATAGACCCACATGTAAAATGTCAAATTACAAAGCTCCTAAAATAAGAGAAAGCTTAGATGCAACACCAAAGGCACCGTCCATGAAAGAGATGCTGGGCTTGCCTTCGTGAGCGTTAAAAACTTCCGCGCTATGAAAGGAACGGCCAGGAGAATGGGAAGACAAGCCATGCTCTAGGACAAAGTATTTGTAAGGCATATCTGATAAATGACCGTTATCCAAAATACATAAAGTGCACTTAAAACTCAACAATGAGAATATAAAAACACCAATTCAAATGGGCCACAGACCGTGACCCCTCACTGAAGAAGACATCCAGATGGCACTTAGCAAAAAGGTGCTCCACAAAACGTCCTCAGGGAAATGCAAATCGAAAGAACAACGTAATGTTCCTTTTTACTCTGGCCACCTTCAAAATTTTATCTGGATCCTTGGTTTTGGCACCTCAGCCCTGAAGGGCCTCGGTGATCTCTCCTTCTCCCGCTTGGGGTTCTCTGTGCTTCTTGAATCTGGGATTTGTTGTCTTTCACTGATCTTGGAACACTCTCAACAATTCTCTCTTCGAATATTTCTTTGGTCCTTTCTGGGACTTCAGGTCACACGTGTTATATTGCTTGATATTGTCCTTCAGCTCTTGGTTGCTCTGGGCTTTTTAAAAATTACTTATTTTTCTCTTTATGTTTTAGTTTGGATAATTTCTGTGAACTTGTCTTCACATTCATAGATTGTTTTCTCCGCTCTTCCCAATCTGCTGATAATAGGATAACTCGTTATAGGAATTCTTCATTTCTAATGTCGTGATTGTATATTTACCAAATTTCCATTTTACTTTTTGTGATAGATTCTAGCTCTTTGCAAAAACTTCCCATTTGTTAATGCATGTTGTTCAAATTTTCCACTAACCCCACTGACACATATATCATATTTACTCTAAGGACCCTGTTTGATAGTTCCCACATCTGGGCGCTAGCTGGATTGTTTTTGGTTTGTGTTTTGATAACTTTATGTCTTAACAAGTTGCTTTCTCTTGCTTTTTTGTGTCTCATACTTGTTATAACTGGCTTTTAAAAAGTAGACAAGTTTTTGAAAGAGAAGTTTTAGGTTCACAGCCAAATTGAGCAGAAAGCAAAGAGATTTCCCATAAGCCCCCTGCCCTACACATGCGCACCTTCCCGGTTGTCAACATCCTGTATGTATGGAAACAATGTAGATCTTCTTGTCTCTGCAGTTCACACCATGTGCTTAATGCTGGTTACACCCTTGCCCACCCTGCCGCATTGCCCGTAGGCTGCCCTCCAGCGCTGGCTGCCGGGGACTCTGTCAAAGGCTGTTTCTGTGTCAGCGATGAGGACCACAACTGCAAGACTTACCCAGAATATTCAGGAAAAGGCGAACAGGGATGTGTTTTCTGGTCAGGTTAGCTTCTCTGTTTGGAATGTTACAGCTTAAACATAGAACAGCAATACATTTATCTAAACATGTCTTCTCTTGCACTCTTGGGAATGTAACGCCTGCCTTATTAGACTATTGATCTCTTTGAACGTTGTCTGTGCCCCCACCTTGCAGACACTGCCAGCAGCAGGGAGGGCAGAGGGGCCGTGGGCAGGAAGCGTGGTCCAATTCATGCAAGGAATGCCTTTTCTTTATCTGGCAAAACCAGCAGCGTGTGGGTTGGGAGCAGGGGAAGACGACCTGAGAGCTCAGTTGGGTTGGAAGGGCCCACTGGCACTGCGGGGTAATCGTGTTGAGAGCCCGTGGAGGAGACTGGCACAGCCGCTTCTGGGAGACTGCCTGCCAAATGTCCCACAGGAGCCTGTGGAGGAGGTGGGGTGACTGCCCTGGGTGACAGCAGGGTGCGGGAGGGGGTGGAACGCGGCCGAGGATGCCTGCCTCCACCTGAAATGGCCCTCAGGGGCTGTTGATGGGAGGTGGCGCCGCAGTGGGAGGAAATGGGCACATGGCAGCCAGGGCTGGCTTCCCGAGTTTGTGACTCGGTTTCATATAAATGGAATCATATGATACATGGTCTTTGCTGGCTAGCTTCTTTTACTTAGCATGTGGCTTAATGCTCTGCTGTTGCAATTCTTAGTAACTTTATCTTTGAACTTGTCTTGCAAGTGACATCCTAGGGGATGATGGACATGCACGTGAGCAGCACGGCCCAGGCTCGGAGCTCTTGGCTGCATGGCCAGGCACACGCACGTCTGCCCGGGGGGACAGGCTTGGCACCACGGAGTCCCCAGGTGGCCGAGCCGGGACCTGGGCCCTGATGGGTGGTGATGACAGTGGCAGCAGCTGCAGCCATGGGCAGTGCCAGGACCCAGGGTGAGTCCGCCGCCCCTCTCTCCCCAGAGCGCACCCCGCAGTGTCTGCACAGACACTAACCCTGCGGTCTGAGCACCAGACCGCAATTGTGCTTGCTCGGCCGGGCCGGAACTGCGCATGCTTAGGCAGTAAAGTCAATCAGGAAATTATTCCAAAGGAAAATCATACGCATGGGCACTGCATTAAAGCATACTGGGAAGTTACTAGAATTGTCAGAATTCCGGACCTCCAGTTAAAACTGATGGAATATTGCAAAGCAAAGCAAATATCCGTGGGCTTGGAAACTAAATGTAAAGGCTATTGCGCTCAACAGAAAAGAACAGTACTTTCATAAGTTTCAAATGAACCAATTATTAACGGGGAAATTTTTTTAAATTAAATTTTCCTTATTATTAAAGATACAACTGTAGAATACATAAACAAGTGTTGTAAGCTATATAAAAAATCATGAAGCCACTTTCAAAGACTTTGACACAACTTAGAGGAATTGCCAGAGAAACCTTAAATGCCAGTGTGAAAATTTTGAATTTTAAATTTAACCCATCGTCTGCATCTCTGCAGGCTGAAACGCCACGCACACCTCCTCTCTGCAGAGCCAAAACTGGGCAGACCTTGGAATGGCACAGCTCTCGAGAATGCATCTAGTTGGGGATTGTCTGGACGTGCCTGGCACCCTTTGAGGGCACCCTTGTTGAAGCATCAGCAGGTAAACAGCGCCCAGATTTAGCTGCAGCGCCCCGCACAGGCTTGCTACGCTGGTCAGAGCTCTTCAGAAGTGTGGCGAGCCGAGGTCAGAGGAAAGCTCGGAACAGAACTCTGTGTGTTCTCTAGCTCATTTTCTGTATCCCAGTTCATAGCCAGCCCTCCAGGCAAATAGCACCTCAACTAGGAGTTAGACCTTCTTACAGAGCGCGTGCAACAGACAACCAAGACAAATGCATAGTTGTGTATGAGTCACTGTTTTTCTTATATAAACTTTCTGTTTCGGGTGTCCACCAGCTGAGGAATGGATAGATATAATGGGTCTAGCCACACAATGGCACGTCCTTCCTTCGGCACTAAAAATAAAGGAGGTATTGATGCATGCCACGACTGGATGAACCTGAAAATGCTATGCTCAGTGAAAGAAACAAGACACAAAGACCACGTGGTGCGTGGTTCTATTCCTATGAAAAGTCCCCAGTGAGCAAAGCGATACAGAAAGTAGACCGATGGATGGTCGCTTGGGGCTTGAGTGGGGGTGGGAGTGGAGACAATGGGAGTGACATCTAATGAGAACAAACTTCCTCCAGAAAGGGACGAAAACCTTCTAAAGTCAGGTTGTGATGATGGCTGCAAAAAAAAATGTTCAGCTGTAGACTTTAAATGAATGGATGTCATGATAGGTGAATCATATTCAAGATGCAAAAAATTGTATTTGGGTTTTACAGGATCGATGGGTTGCTACAAATTGTAATTTTACTTTAAAAATTAGAACAGTCTCACTTCGGAACAGGGCCATTCAGATCAATAACTTTATGTGTAGGCTGTGTTCATAGTACTGAAGGTGACAATGGAAAAGGGTGAAGTTATAAATAGCCTGTTTGCTCCTCCCACACTGTAACCTGACTCCAGTTCTTCCCTGACATCTTGTCACAGTCTGAAGCGAAGATCTTGTAAAAGCTGTTACAACACCGGCCGAAAGTGACACTTGTGCAGTGCGGCGTGTGCCTGGGGACGGAAGCTTCTAAATAAAGCTGAAGGCTGGTGAATCCGCCAGATTTACGGCTCTAATGAAAATATGCAAACTCTACTGTAAATGGACACAGCACCAACTTCAGCTCCACCTTCTCACATCACACTGTTTAAGCCTTCAGGTACCGTCTTTGCGGAGAATTAATTGCAGCGTGTTACATTCAGATGGGCTCTCCTGAGACTTCCCAGGGTCCTTCCAAGGCAGCAGGAAGGGTCTCGGACCGGCTAGAGGAGGGGATGGAGAGGTGCTCCAGCCATGGCACAGCCAGCGCAGTGGCAGAGATTTGAACAAATTAACTCGCGGAGCCCATAAAAAGGCCCTTGGAACTGCTGCCCTTCCATTTAACTTCATTTAACCCTTTAGGACGAGCACCAAGGCACCCTACACCTTCACTTAGGAAAGCAGCACCTGGGGCTTCAAACTCTTGGGAGCACAACCTTGAAAGGTCACAAATGAAGACTATCACTAGTGAAGGTCTTTCTCTACCACTCCGGGTTTTTCTTGTGTTTCTCTCACGAGAATTGCAGTGGTTGAAATGGCTTCGTGGAATAGCTGGCGTTCCAACCTTCTTTCAGGAATGCCCGGTGTGGGGCCATTTTTCCTCCTCATCCTGGTCAGTAGGGATGAGCTCTCTGTGGGATGAGCCATTCAAGGTTGGTGACGAGCCACCAGCCCCAGTCCTTGCTTGTTTCTGGTTCACCTTGGGGGACTTCTGTTCTCTCGAGACAGGGCATTTGCGTCTCATCGCATGGCCCTCAATCAGAAAAATAACGTTTCCAATTTTGTATTTGGCCAGTCATCCACTACAGTAAATGTAACTTCATCAAATAAGGGATATTTTACCAAACAGTGGAGGAACTAACTATTTTAGGCTAAAAGATAGGGTTTTCTTTTTCAATCTCACCTACACACACACACACACACACACACACACACACACACACACACACACATATCACCTTATCATCCTTCCTTTCCAGCATTAACACTTTAGTTTCCCCTCTGGATTCCATGAAACCGCTGGTGAAGACTATGTTGGAATAAGGTAGCTGTTCTCACAGGCAGGTGGCAGGAACCAAGGACATTTCTATAGCTACCTCCACAGCCACTTCAAGCAGCTCTGTACCCAAAACACAGTCCCTACTTGTCCTCGTGATCTGGGCATAAAGAAGGGCTTCTTTCATCGAGACTAAACCAATAGACAAGATGCCAGTGGGAAGCTTCGTAACGCAGGGACCACTCACATCCTGATTGACCTTGGCCTTTCTCAAAGGGGGACAGTAAGTCATTATGTGCCACACAGTGCGATGCCAAAAGAAATACACAGCACCTCATATGAAGGGTTCTGGACTGTGACATTGAACGTGAACCTATCATTTAGATATCTGGGTCTAATGGTCCACCTGCAGGCAACATGGGAGTTCGCAGAACAAGTGAAGGGACACCACAAGGGAACAGTCAGCCAACGGAGACTGTGGCACAGTCTCTAGACAAACGCCCCACTTTCTTTTACACATCTTAGCATGTGGAAAAGTGATTGCTGTAGAATACAGAGATTGAAGAGGCAAGGCCACCAAATGCCATTTGTGATACTTGCTTCAAATAACCTGCAAAAATACATTTTTAAGATAAAATGGGACATTTCAAACATGCTCCGGATATTAGTTTATACTAAGCAATGGTTATTAATCTTTGTCAACGATAAATGTCAGAGTGGTTATAGTCTTGGAAAAGCCCTTATTCACAATGCACACTGAAGTATTTATGTGAGACACGTCATCTGAGATTTGCTCATCTGAGAATGCTCCACAGAGCCCTGCGACTTGCGGCGTGGCCAGTGAGCTGTCTCCGCATAGCCGGGGGACTGTTTGAAGAAGCCAGCCTTCGGTTCCAGCCCTTACACCACGGTCTCTTGCGTTACTCTGGGGAGATAATCTGATACTAACCCACTGATTTAAACATGATAGCAACCCATGACTCTATAAACCACCAAAAGATTAAAGTGAAACAAAATTCACCTTGGACTGAATGGATGGCAAGTCACAGAAAAACCCCCAGCACTCAAGCGGGAAGAGAGGCGTCGTGACTGAGAGCCCAGGAAATACCAACTGGGTAGCTCGGTGGGGACAGAAGAAACACAGTTTTAACCCTGGAATCATAAAACCAAAAGGTTGTTCATTTTTGTCTCCCTGTTGATCCCTCAATCCTGGTACTCTGGACAACAGCAGGTTCTGCTCAAGGCGAGGGTGACCGTTCCCGTGGAGTAGAATGAATGGCCTTGACCTTCTGCATGCACAGGCCCTGGCAGCTGAGGATGTGGGAAGGTACATGACTTGCCACAAGCCAGGTAACCTCTGATGCAGCTGGCCTCCCAGGCCATGGTAGGGTAGGCTGTAACCAGAAACCCGTCATCGGCTCTAATCCTTATTGACTCCTAATTGCTCTCTTGGACAATGTTTGAGGGGGTGGCTAAGCCACATGGCAGAACTCACACCGGTGTGGATGAGATCATGTG
The DNA here is from genome assembly GCA_004026765.1 of Micronycteris hirsuta. Taxonomy (NCBI): domain Eukaryota; kingdom Metazoa; phylum Chordata; class Mammalia; order Chiroptera; family Phyllostomidae; genus Micronycteris; species Micronycteris hirsuta. The sequence continues at coordinate 24,299 of PVJI01000616.1, forward strand.
TTCTAATTCAAGTCCCTGGGCAAGGAATTGAGGCTAAGCGGCCCTAAGCCAGCTCCCAGATCAGTGCTGTCTAATAGAAATGTGGGAGCCACAGATGTGATTCTAAATTGTCTAGTAGCCATAGGTAAAATTAATTTATGTAATATTTTCTATTTAATCCAATATAATCAAAATATGATCACTTGGTTATGTAGTCAATCTTTAAAAAAACTGCTATGGAGATATTTTACACTCTTTTTTTACGTAAATATACTAAGCCTTCAGAATCTGGTGTGCAATTCATGCTCTAGACACATCTCAGTTTGGGCCGGCCACATTCCAAGGGCTCTGTTAGCCACATGTGGCCACTGGCCGCCATATTGGACAGCACAGGTTTCCATGATTGATCGTAAAATTGCACAGATCTAACCTGGAAAAACTTCAGCAACGCACAAGTTCAAGTTACGTCTTTTGTTAGCAGGGAAAACATTACATGTTAAATTCTTACATGTTTGCTTCTGTCTTCTGGACGAGTGATGCAGGGGGCACTAGTCAGCACTGGACGTGAGCTCAGCCCTCGTCGCGAGGTCGGAAGGCTGCCTTGCAGGTAAAGAGCCATAGAATGACAAGACTTGTTTATGCAGGCTGCTCAGTGTGGGTCCTGTGAGTATACAATGTTTGAGTCCTAAGAGGAAAAAGAATTAGTAACAGCTAGAGAATTGTTGAGAAAACTAAGCCAAAACTATTCCCCAAGTTTTATGGTTTAAGAACATTTACGAGCCCAAACGCTGGCTGAGAACCAAGCTCTAAGTGGAAACTTACAATGCCCAGCTATACCCCGCAGGGGTCCATTCATCCTTGTGCTTTTCGTTCTATTAAATTCAGAGCCATCCCCCTTTTCCTACTGCCCAAGCTCTGCCCAGGCTCTGCCCAACCTGTGTGTATTCCCCTGGTAACGGTAAGTCTGTTTTACAGGCTGAGCTCACTTGCCAGGAACCCCCTTCACTGAGATTGGGGAGAAGGCAGCGCCCTCTCTCGCAGGAGCAGCAGGGCGCCATGTTAGGCTGTTGCCTGACTATAAGGAGGCCAGGCGTCCCAAGCTGGGAGCAGAGAAGCGCGTGTACCAATTGCACTAAAACTAATCAAGTGGCCACAGCCTTCCAAGCTATGAAAACTCTAAGAAGTAGCACGACTTTTTTTTTTTTGGCTGAAGACAATCAGCCCATGTCAAAATACAATGTTTAGATAAATTCATGAGGACCAGAAGCGTCGGCCTTGGACCCAATGGACAGTGGCCAATTGGGAGCTGATTTAGTTTGAAGGTCACTTTTATCAAGATCCAACTGAATGGAAGCCATTGTATCCAGTATTATTTTAAAACTTCATACAAACATCTGCTTCAGATTTGTGAGTGCTGGCTTGTCTCACACTATTGTCGTTATTGGATGGGGGAGTGTCATTATTTTGCAGTCCTGCGATACCGCTAAGACAAAAAGACAGAAGCCCCCTCCCGCCTATCCCCATGGCAAATGACAAGTACAAGGAGTTGCTGTATCCAGTCCCATTCTGAGGGAAAGAGCGAAGGTTGAATATGCCAGGGGGCGCGTGGAAAAGCCCTTTCAGGGGCTTCTCAGCCGTTTGCCACGTGTGACTCTTCCCTTCATCGGGGAAAATGTGGACTTGATAAAGTGTTGCTGAGGTGCCAAGAACACGATGTTGCAAGGTCTGGGCTGTGCCCTTCACCAAAGATGATTAACATAACGTGTAACAAAGGACGGAGTAGAAAGTAGGAGGGTTCTGCAAAGCTTTTTCACCTAGTCACAAGAAGGCAGCCCTGCCAGTTCTTTGTATGCCCACTTTACTGCCTTTATTAGAAAACAGAGCACGGGTGCCCCGTGTCCTGTATGAGAGAGAAGAAGTTCTGATGGGATGTCATCGCTACCATCAATCCCAGTTATTTTTGAAAAGGGCCAGGAGCTCACCCAGGAAGACAGGGACCAGTTCCTAGCCCCTCAGCCTGACCATGATGAACTTCTCTGTTTATCTTACACCTGAGACAGAAGGAACCTTCTGTATTTAGACTTTGAAGACAAAAAGAAAGGAACCAGCAGAGAGCTGAGAAATTGGTGGGTGGGGCAGCCTATGACAGAGAAGATAAAAGGAAAAAAATGGAAGTGGCCCCCCTCTATGGAAAAAAACAAACCCGATTTGAACCTTAGATCATATACTAAGGTAGACGCCATCAGGACTGAAGCCTTCCTTTGTAAACGATAAATGCTGTGCAGTTAGCAGAGATAATGTTAGAGAATATCTCTGTGACTTAGGGATGAATTAAAGATTTCCATTCAGCAGAGAACACCATGAAAAAATTAACGGAGATCACAAACATAAGAAAATATTAGTTTATGTTCTCAACATTAATTATATTAGCATCTTGACTATTTTAGAAACTCCTGCAAATCAATAAGAAAAGAAACCCAATGATAAATGCATAAAAAATTTGAGCATGCAATCCACAAACAAAAGAAAAAAGCTACATAGCTCACAAGCAGATAAATACTCAAATTCCTTGGCAACAGAGAACCATAAATAAAGTAATGAGATACAAATTTATATCCATCGATGCGACAACCACTGCAATGCTGGATGTGGGAATGCAGGGATCCTTGCGTACCACCTCTTGGTCCCATGTGGATGGTCCAGACAGTCCAGAAAAAAATCTACCGGCATTTGGTCAAATCAAGTCTGTGCATGCCCCCCATCAAGCCGTCCAGCCCTGGTCACAGAATTCTCACACCGGTGCAGTGAGAACACTCATTAGGGAAGCTTCCATGAAAGGTGACCGTCCACGGACAAACGGATCAGGAAACTGAGGAAGCAATGGTACCCACGCCGACCCTGGAGGCCCTTAAATACAGAGCAGTGAATAGAAGAAGCGTGAAACGGAAAAACACCTGGAGCACGACGCCAGGGTTTTGTGCGCACCCATCGCGACTGTACTCGAATGAAAGGATTCGCAGTAAACACGCAGCAAACATGGCCTCGGATAACCAGTGGGGATGGAAACGTGCGGACTAAACTAAACCAGGAGAGGAAGAGGGGGCGCCTCGCAGACCACAGCGACAGTGCCCTGAACTGAGGCACGTGACGAAGCCAACCCAGACTTCTGCATCTAAAAGCGTGGGAGCAAACAACAAGGGGGAGGGGAACTTTTGATTGATTCCTGTTTCTTGGAGCGCTGAATTTTCCACTTACTTAAAAAAAAAATTAATTCTGGCAGGGGAAGAACGCTCCCTCCGTCTTTGGCCAAGGACTCCTCTTAGAGAATTGGAAATCTACGAGCACTTTTCCACGCAAAGCAGCAGCTGCAGGTTTTGCAACAATAATCTAAACCAAGTTTCTGTCTTTTGAAATCTCCACCAGCCAAGAATATTTTAACAAGCTTTACATTTTGGGCTGCATTATAAAAACAATTTTGTTTCACTTTCTACACATAAAATTGTATCGTAAGCCCGGCTGGTGTAGCTCAGTGGATTGAGCGCGGGCTAGGAACCAAAAGGTCCCGGTTCGATTCCCAGTTGGGGCACATGCCTGGGTTGCAGGCCAGGTCCCCAGTGAGGGCCATGTGAGAGGCAACCATACATTGCTCTTTCTCCCTTCCTTCTCCTCTCTCTAAAAATAAATCAATAAAAAATCTTTAAAAAAAAAATTGTATCGTAAGAGTGAATGCCTTTTAAAACTGCTTACACTTACATGAATGACCTGCTTTTACACACAAAGTACTCCCGAAGCCAGTGGCTTAGAACAGCAGCATTTTCTCTCTCACAGTTTCCGGGGTCAGGACGTCGGGGGTGGTTTGGTCGAATGGTGCCCCTCGGGGTCCTCGTGAGGTCACAGTCAAGATGCCACCCAGGGCTGCCGTCGTCGGAAGGCCTGCCTGTAGCTGGAACGTCTGCTTCCAGGAAGGCTCTCTCACTCGGCTGTTGTCAGGAGGCCTCGGTTCCCCGCCACGTGGGCCTTTCCGTGGGGCTGCTGTAGCGTCCTCGTGGCACGGTGGCTGGCGTCCCCCATGGTCGATGATCCAAAAGAGAAGGCAAGGAGACACCACGGTCCTTTTTTCCACCTGGACATGGAAGTCACACGCTGTCAGCTTCACCCCACTCTTCGTTAGAAGTGAGTTCCGAGCCCAGCCTGCCTCAAGGAGAGGGAAACAAGGCTGTGCCTCCTGAAGGGATGTTGTTAAACCACCACACTGGCTGGACACACTGCCCCTCGGGGCCGCCCCTGGCCTCCTTCACACCGCCCTCTACTGTAAGTTCAGCAGCACCCCTTTCGAAGGTTCCTGGCCCCTACGGTATCCTCCCTCCAGCCCTGATACATCAGGTCCCCTGACACAGACCCCTGAAAGAACAGCCTAGGTCAGTGCTTTTGAAAGTTCAGGTTTTGACCCATTAGTGCATCTTGGTGAGTTTTTTTTTACTCCGAGGTGAGAAAACACAGGTCTGTGCTTCACGTCGTACCGCTAAGTGTCACGAACGTTTGTTTCAACTGAATTCATTCATTTGCTGAAATCTTCGTTGAGGACATACAATGTCCCAGCACTGTTTTGGACACTTGGGACAAATAAGCGAACAAAATAGACAAAGGTCCCTGCTAACCAAGAGCTTATAGTCTAGTGTAAAGATTAGGATCATTAAGAAACAAAAAACCCTAATAAAATCAATTATTTAGTATGTCCAAAGGCTTGATGGGAGAAGGAAAAAGTAGAGTGACATCAGGGGGTTCGGGAGTCAGAGGCAAATGAGTGGCCCCCTTGAGAAAGTGGCCAATAAATGGCATGTGTGACTTGTGCATGTGTACGTGTGTGTATACACGTGTGTGGGCCTGAGTCTACTATAAAATTAATTTCTGATCATGAATTATGAACATCACTGCCCCCATAGTAAGTGTGGCCCAGGCACAACGGGAAGGAAGAAGGCAGGAAGAAAAGGAAGAGGAACACCCTTTCCTCCCCTCGGCTCCCAGCACCGGAGCTGATAGCTCTTTGGTGAGGAATGAGGTTGGGGCCCTGTTTCATGCCAGCGCCTTTGCACCTCGCTCAACCCAACCTTTTTGTTAAAACTCACTCCAACTTTTAGCAAGTTCACTAGTAAGGTCATGCCTGCCGCGAGCTATGGCGTATGTTGCGTAAAGAGCGACCCCCGCTGTGCTGGGAAGCAGGAGCAGATTCCAAATCCTGACAAGGTAATAGGACGCAGAGGAGGAGAACCAGGGAATTTTCTGGAAATTGCAGTTATGGAAAAGGCTGTGTGGAGAGAAGGACTTCTAGCAAGAGGGGGAAGTCAGTGCAAAGTCCTGGAAGGGAGAACATGAGGGCATGAAGAGGAGACAATTCTGTGATTCTAACTGGTGGGACAGTCGAGCCAGACTGACCTTGAAGCCCATGTCAAGGCCTTTGGGCTTTGTCTTGAGAGCCACGCGGTGCCATCAAACGGATTTAAGCCAGGAGAGATTTGTATTTTAGGATGTTGAGCCTGGCAGAAATGAACAGCAATGATCTTCAGAACGCAATGTGAGCAACTCATGAGGTGTGCAGAACAGTCTGCGAGAGAGTGGAAAAAAAATATTAGATTTGCTTTTCCCGAAAAACTGTATTAAGCTTTATTATTTAATATATATTTAATCTATTTCATGTTAACCTATGTGATATATAATACTAATATTTAATCTACATAATATACTTTATCTATTTAATATGTAGATTTTGGCAATATCATTATATTTATAATTTATAAAAATACATAGTGGGGGGAGTTCATGCTCAAAAATTATGTTACTGATAGGACTGTGCGACCAAACACATCTCAGATATGGAAGCTGATCCTCGCGGTGACCTCCCCCAGTCCTGCAGGCTTCATCATCGCTCTGTGGAGAAGGGGTCCAACCAGGGGAGCCCCTCGGCTCAGTGACGTGAGACTAAGTGAAAGGACTTCACGGCCACCACCCCAACTCTGGCCCCAACAGAGTAGTTTCCGGGAAACGGAGGAACCCCAGGTCCAATAGAAAGAAAGAAACAGGAAGTCCTGGCAGGACCCACAGGAAAGGACCTTAGCGGGGCTACTAGGCAAACACCCTCCAGGTCGAGAGAGCCTAGTTTGGGCTGCTGTTCAGTGACAAGTCTGTGCAAGAGGCACAGGGGCAGGCGTTTGACCTTGAACGATATTCTTTTCTAAGAGGCACTGCTAACTATTATAGAGGCTGTTGTCATGGTTACTCATGGTTGGCCATTCATTGTGAGAGTGGAACACTTCGGCCACCCAGGCCGTCCTGCCGGCAGAGGGAGGGTTTCCATGTTAAAGCGGCTCCCTTACAACCCACACCCTCTCTCCACGAGAGCACTCGGAGCTAGGAAAAGACTCTTTAAATGTCTGTGCTGCTTGTCTGCTGCGACTGCCTGGCCAGTGGGGCGCCTTTGAAAATGAGTATTTCCTTATCTGAAGCTGCTTTGTGTTAAGTTTCTACCGAGGATTTTCTTTTCCCTTAGCTTTAAATCGAGTGTGTGTAAAGTAGGGTTTTGCAATCAATTTTTGTTTATTGGTGCGTACATACCTTTTTAAAAACTCTGCTCTGTGCACTATTTTCAGTCTACTTTAATCTTTTACAATCCTCATCACTAAATAATTAATAGTTGTCAAGTACACTGAAGTTTTTCAAATGTCAGCCTTTTTCAGTTTAAGTAAAGTGTAACCAATGAATAATGCAAGAATTTAGATGAGAGTTTTATAAATTTTTATTTTGCTCCCTGCATAAAGTCCTTAAGCATCATTTCACCATTATCCTATGATTCTTTATTAGATGCTACCTGACCACTGGTACTAGCTAAAAACCCCTGACCATTGGTACTAGCTAAATCTGAGGGTAGGAAGATAGCTTTGAGAGAGGGGACCTCCAAAAGTTGTCTGCTACCTGGTTTCACTGAAATTCCTTAAAGGTTGTTTAGACTAACGTGTGACAGTGGAGGAAAAATCAAGACTTATTTGGGTACTTAAATAGCTGTACTGAACTTGGTAAGTGAAAAGCGATAGGTTGAAGACAACGCACAGGTTCCTGTTGTGCGCTTGAGTGGTTGGTCCAGTCCCTGAGCGAGGGAGCAATGGAAGAGGAGCGGCTCTGAGTAGGAAGACAACAAATTCAGCTTCGAACCTGTAGAGCTTGAGAAATGTTGGAGACATCCCAGCGGAGGTATAAAGTAAGCAAGAGCTGGAGCTGAGAAGAGAAGCTCGGGAGTCGTTAGCACATAGATAGTGATTGAAGCTATTGGCAGAGGTGAGATTTACCAAGGAGAGAAGGGACCAGAACAGAGTTTAGGACAAAGCACTCAGGAATCCTGATATTTAATCCAGGCCACAGGATGGAAGTATCAAGAAGGAAAATAAAGTTATAGTCTCCAAGGCTGTGCAGCAATCAGGTCAAAGGAGCACAGAGGGATGGGCAGGGCATGGGGACCCTGACAGAGACAACATGGGTGTGAGGTGAGTGGGTTGAGCAATGAGAGGTGAGGAAATAGAAGACATAACCCTATCACCATCTATCGAGAACTGGGATTGTAAAGGAGGTATGAGCTGGCAGTTGGAGGGTGTGCAAATCAAGGCCTAGTTCCTTGTTCGGTTTAGCTTTGCTTTGAGATGAAGATGAGCGGGTCGTAGACAGAATCCAGTTGCAAAAGGGGAGAGGCTGAAGCCACAGAAGAGCGAAGGGATCATTGCAAACGGTCCGAGGGGAGGCTGACTGGGGGTCAAGAAGGAAGAACCATCTTCTGATGCACCATGGAGCAGGAGAGGCTGAATACGGGTGTCAGGTGACATAGAGGAAGTTGACAGGGTTCTGGGCTGATGGCTTCACTTTACTCTGAGAAGCTGAGCATCAGAAGGGAGGTGACAGGATCGGAGGTTTGAAGAAAGCAGGAAAGTTTTAAAACAGTCACTGAATAGAGAGTGAGCCGGAGAAGCACAAGAGGTCTTCCTGGCAGCACCGAGTCCTTCTGAGACTGGTGATGACTCATGTGTAAGTGCCCCTTTTCACAAACCTCACGAAAGGACTGCCAAAAGTTTATTAAATAATCTTCAGGTCTTTCTTGATAATTACTTTCAAGAAGGACATGATAGCGATTGTTTTCTTCTGTGTATATATAATTGTGTATCTTTTTCTTTCATCACCCTTGAACATCAAACTCAAATTCATGAGAAAGAGTTAAGATAACTGAATCTAATTTTTTATTTCTTTAGTTAAAAAAAAAGTGCCAGAGGGACTGAAAAACTAATTCATGAAACCTCCAAAAATACTAATCTCAGAATTCATAATTGGAATGTCAACAAGGGCACACAGACAAAAAAAAAAAGTATAAAGACAGTGCCCTTGAGGGGTAGGCTGGGGAAGCAATTAGCTACAAGTGTGCAGAATTCAGTGGTTCATGCAAATCGCTGAGATGCAATTAAGAATATTGACTTCTGGCCAAGATGGAGGCATAGATAGAGACACTTTGCCTCCTCGCACAACCAAAAGAAGGGCAACAAATTTAAAAACAAATAACCAGAACTTACAGAAAACCGAATTGTATGGAAGTCCGACAACCAAGGAGTTAGAGACGAAACATTCATCCAGACCAGTAGGAGGGGTGGAGACAGGCAGCCAGAGGGGAGAGGACTCGCAGCAAGGCTGCGGCTGGAGACCGGGGTGGGCGAGGAGTTGGCTAGCACGCTGGGCAGTCCCACATTTGCATGTGGATAAACTGGGAGGAACAACTGGGGAGCGAGACAGACTGTGCAACCCAAGGTTCCAGCGCAGGGGAAATAAACCCTCATAACCTCTGACTGAAAACACCTGTGGGGGTTGCGGTGGCAGTGGGAGAAACTCCCAGCCTCACAGGAGAGTTCGTTGGAGAGACCTACAAGGTCCTGGAAGGTATACAAACCCACCCAACTGGGAATCAGCAACAGAAGGGCCTAATTTGCTTGTGGAGAAAATTTGCTTGTAGAATCCCCCCGTTCCTACCTTGGGCCACCACTGTTTCTCACACAAAATACAACTGCCTTCAGATGGGCCTTCCTGCCCATGTTCTGTCCACTCCCATCCTCTCTCCCCCCTGGTTCGGTCGCTGCATAGCCAGAGATTTCTCTAAAATACAAATCTGATCATACTCGTTCAAGGCTATTATGCAGTGGTTCCTTAACTCCTCAAACCTTGACCCCCACACCCTTTGCCAGCCCTCTGTTTTGCCTCCCCCAGCATTTAAAAGCCTAACCTACCAGCTTCTCTCTTCCCTCACCTTGCCCTGCCTTGCTTTCCCCTCACTTCCTCTCTTCTCCCTCTTTTCCCCCATTCACTGCACAAACTCCTAATTCCAATCTCCATTCAGACACTGTTTACTCCAGAATGTCTTCCTGAACCCAATCATTTCCTTAGACTCAACATTTTTTCTAAACATGGATGCCAAAAATCTTTTTTTTTTTTTAAGATTTTATTTATTTTAGAGAGAGGGGAAGGGAAGGAGACAGAGAGGGAGAGAAACAGCAATGTATGGTTGCCTCTCACATGGCCCTCACTGGAGACCCAGCCCGCAACCCAGGCATGTGCCCTGACGGGGAATCGAACCGGGACCGTCTGGTTCCCAGCCCGCGCTCAATCCCCTGAGCTACACCAGCCAGGGCTCCAAAAATCTTTTATCATAAGCTCTCTGATGGTCAGGATTTCATCTATTTTTCTCAATGCTATATTCCTAAGCAGAGGGATTGGGCTATAAGAAGCTTCCAAAAATATTTAATTGAATAAATGGATGACCAAATACATTATCAATGCAACCCACAGTTTTGGGGAACTTAAAAACTAGATTTGGGCCCTGGCTGGTATAGCTCAGTGGATTGAGAGTGGGCTGCAAACCAAAGGGTCACCGGTTTGATTCCCAGTCAGGGCACATGCCTGGGTTGCGGGCCAGGTCTCCAGTAGGGGGTGAGTGAGAGACAACTACACATTGATCTTTCTCTCCCTTGCTTTCTCCTTCTCTTCCCTTCTCTAAAATTAAAATAAAACCTTAAAAATAAAACTAGATTTGGTCAACGTTCCAGATTTGATCAAACTTGGGGAAAACACTGAGGATGCATTGAATCCTATTCATCAAAATTCCAATTCATTCATTTCACAGGAAATATAACTGACAGGTGGGCCCAAGCTCATGTAAGTCATGGGAAACCAAATCACAGAATATTTTTTGATAAGCATAGTTTCAGAGAAAGGGAAGTTATGATTCAAGTGCTTAATAACATACGGCTGTAATTGTCTGGTTTTCCTTATTTTTGTAATTGGTGGCTATACCTGGCAGGTAAAGACCCCGCTTCCTGTCCATGGATGGCGCAGCCAAACATTAACCTTCCTAAGTATCGGTTTTGACCCTCTCTATCATCAAATCCTCATGTTGCAGTGCCACCTTGTTTAGATATGCAAACATCTTCTATTGCATTATTAGACCCTTTAGCCAGACTGAGTCATCAAAGAGATTTGCATTTCTCTCTCCTAACCCCTTGGAAGTTTTGATTTTCCCCTCATTCTCATTGGATATTATTTCCTTCATTCCCAAGCCCTTGGTGGTGACATGCCCCAAGGATCATTTGCACTTGAGCATTCTGAGCCTGCACTAGTGACTGGTGCAGCCATAGGTGGCATTAGCTAATTTACTGGATCATCAACTTGTGTGAAATCGAGGGCTTCTTGGCAATGATGTTTGAAAAGAGAAAAACGGTGAGTCTCGGACACAAGACAAGCATTAGAACAGCTGAAGCAGCAAGATGTTCTGAGACCACATAGTACAAAGACAGACTGGAGGCAAAGTGCCAGCCCTTTGAAGCTAGAGGGAGGTCATTTTATCTTACTTTATTTTATTGTTGGGCTCAGTTAAATTGCCCCTAGCTTAGATGCTGGCTCAGAAAACCCTGAGTGAGAGGTATTCAGACCACATGCTTGAATGTCTGCAACTCCCACACTATAAAAATCATAGAATGTGTGAGCAACGAATATTTTACTCATGCCACTTGGTTTTGCCCTGCAGTGAGCTCCAGAAGAATCCAGTCTGCAACTATTTTGTTTTCCTCAGTCTCTTATGGAAGGAAGTTCATTAACTACTGTCTCATCCACTTACACAAGGCAGCATACAGAAGAAGATAAGCTATGGGATACTGAGCTTTATATTTGTATTTTTAAAATAAACGAACTTATTTACACTTAAAATTACACATGCTTTTTTAACATAAGAAGAATGATGGCTGTGGTTGGGGGCAAACGCCCTGGTTGGATGGCATTCTCTTCCTTTGTGCAAGGTGAGTGCTCATGTACGCAGTTCCCGTAGGTTCCGGCAGGCGAGAGGTCACGCGCAGGAGAGCGACCCTTCACCGATCTGGAATCTGAACCATACAGTTTTCTCCCTCCTTCACTACATGACACTTGTGACACTACCCACATTTTAATCATTCTTTACGTAGCTTTGATGGCAAATTCCTGGAATCTTCTTGAATAGTCAGGCTTTAAAAATGCATGAATTTAAAACAAAAGCAACACTACATCTAGCATGTATCAATTAAGCGAAAGTTTCTCCACAGACTGAAGCTGAAATCTTTTGGTGCTGAGTTTTTGTGGTGGGCAGCTGTAACTTACTCATCCTTATCATAGTGATTTATTTCTGCACTCATGAAGTACCTACTGTTTTCTGTAGGTCTGATTAGGTTCAGAGGTGGAGAGAAATGTTGAAGGAATAGAATGTAATTTTCCTTGAAGGAGTAGAACCTGTAGAGACTGAGAAGTTGGAAACTATCAACCAGTAAAAAAAATTTTCAAAGCAAAACAAATATAAATTATATACTGCATTTTGCCATGTATAATGCACACCCACATTTTTGGCCCAAACTTTCAGGGAAAAAAATCTTTTGTTTAAATGTTTTAGCTCAATTTTTAATTCATTTATATTTAGAAATAAAACCGCTGATCATATTCCAGGGTATTATTTTATATATAGATACCGTTATTGTTTTCTAGAGTTTTACTTTCAACGTAGAAGCATAAACAAAAGAATTAAAAACTTTTATATAGATACAGAATTCGTACTATCCAAGTATAATGCTCATCCTCATTTTTCCCTCAAAAATTTGGGCAAAAAGTGCCCATTATTCACGGCAAAAAGTGGTAGGTTTGAGCTTTGGTTGGTTTTGGATTTAGAGGAAGGGAAATAAGGAAAGAATCCTTGTCCCGGGCAGGGGAAGAGCATAAACAAATTTGACAAAGGAAATCAGTAGGGAGCCATGGTGTGTTCCTGCCCAGAAGGGGGCTGCATGGAGACCTGAGGGGGAGAGCTGCAAAGAGAAGGTGACCCTCCTAACAAAACCCAGTCTCTGTCCCTGAGGGCTGCCTGTGGGGCTGGGGGTCGAGAGTTAATCTCTGTCTGTTATACACTCCAGAGCCACAGCAAACCCTGGATCAGAGCAGTGAGATAATGGGAAGCATGCCTCAGGGAGAAGCCCAGTGGTGCAGATAAGAGGTTGTGTAATTACAAGGTAGGAATGGGACAAGAAGCTTTGGTGAGCATTGAGAGCTATCTGAGCTACAGAAAATCTCTGGCTGCTACAGAATACTCAAGTTTAGACAGGACAACTGAGAGAAGAGGAAAAGGAATATTAAATGTTAGTTTTGTCAAAAGAATAAAGTTTCTAGCATAGCACTAGTGACATAGTAAAGCTTAATAAATATTGTCATCAGCACTGTAAGACTATTTTGCATGGTGCTTTAAGTAGAAATACAAAGTGAGGGAATCTTACATTTTTCATGTACCAGCTAGGTGAGAATCAGATTTATTTTTATCTACGCAATAACCCTGATATGTAGATATTAATATCCCTAGTTTTTCAGCTGTAGATATAGACTCATAATGGCTAAGAAGCAGGCATACGCCATCTAAATCCATCTAAATCCATCTAAATGACAGAGCCTAGACGTGTAACCATTTCGTTATGGTTTAGCATAATATTTTGCCATTGAATGATAGCCCATGAAAAATTTACTTTTTAATTTAAAATAAATGTAACCCTTCAAAACATAGCTGCTTCTCTTCAGCAAAAATAAACCAGAGACAAAATCCTCTGAAGCGACAGTCAGGGAGTTTGCTGTCCCTTCCGGCAGGCTGGCCTGAGGTCTGCCAGGAAATGCGGTGACCCTGGGCCTGCCCCGTCTCACGGGAAGCTCACAAATATTGCTAGAAAGCAAGACTGATACCCATTGCAGAGATAAGGAAGGTGAGGCACCATCTAACTGACAACTTTGTTCAAAATCCCCCTGCATCCAGCAATGTCAGCGACAGAACAGAGCTTAGCATGGAAACGTCGGCTGAGTCGAGGCTATCAGTCTATTTATCTAGTCGTTCAGTAAATATTTATTGACCAACCTGCCGTATGCCAAACTCAGCTGTCAGCTTTTGGAACACAGCTGCAATGAACGAAACCAAGTTTCTGACCTCAAAGAGTTTGCATTCTCGTTGGGAGCGAAAGGTAATCCACAATGAATATGTCCGGTGGTGACAAAGGCTTTACAGAAAAATGTAAGCACGGCACAAAGCGGAGACATGGGCAGCCCTGTTCAGAACAGCATTCCTCATGACGACCACAGGGAGGAAACGAGCCAGCCGAGTGTCCGTCTGGGGCTGTTTACGCAAACAAAATGGGATGCGTACAGAGAAAGGAGTATTCTCCTCAAACAGGAGAAAAAGTCTGACACAGGCTGCAACGTGGGTGAACCTGGGAGATATGGCGCTTGGGGAAACGAGCTCATTGCAGCACACGCTGCGTGTTTCCACCGAGGCGAGGCGCCCCGAGTAGCCCCATTCACGGAGACAGACAGCAGAGCGGCGGTGGCCAGGGGCTGAGGGCTGGGGTTGAGGAGCTACTGTGCACGGGTTTTGTCGGGAAGATGCAAGGGTTCTGGAGCTGGGTGGTGGTGACGGTTGCAGAACAGTGTGCACGTGCCCGAGGTCACCAAACCGTGCCCTTGCGCAGGGTTCAGGCAGCGCATCATCACTTTGGCATATGTCACCAGTTTGGCTCAATAACCTCTTGCAAAAAATGTTCAAGATGGTCGACCTCATATCTATTTCACTACAATTCAAACTAACATTTTAGGAAAGGATGCACAGTATCAAGATGGGGGAAGGATGTCTTTTTAGGGACGACTGTTAGGTAAGAGTTCTCTAAACAGACTACAGACACCCTAACGCAAGTGGCTGCAGACCCGTTTCCCACCCATTTCCTACAGGCATGTCGACATTTGGACCTGGGGCCGGATAAATGAGAGAGGGCGGGTGCTCCTTGCACCTTGGTGGGGGTGGAGAGGAGATGGTATTTCCTACTCGACATAAGGAATGAGGTAACCTTGGCATCCCAGACAACACATGCATTGAAGGAGAGAGATATCTGTCCACCTGAACCAAAGAAAGCCTCACTTTCCAGTGTTGGCAGATGAGGGTGAATCTCTATGAGGGAGACGCCCCTGTCCCTTACAGGTGTTACTCCCCCTACCTGTCTCTTCCCCTTGGAGATCTTTCCCTGAATACGGTTGCTTTTCTTCGCTGGCTTAAAGCAGGAAGGGCTGACCTGTTCCTTGTCCGCTCCTGAAAACATCACAGCACAGCCGCAGTGAGACTGATTGTCTGTCTAAGACTTTGCTCAAGAGTAAGGAAAAAGCACATGACAACAGGAAACGAAACTCTTTGGCTTATAAAATATCCTTCTCTGAGTGTGGCAGGCTGCAGTCTACCTCCAACCTGAGGGCTCCTTGAAATCTAGAATCAAAAGCGGGCTTAAGGCCACATGTTGAACTACGCCTTCTTGGCTGAGAAATGTCTTTCTTCCAAGATAGGAAAGAGTCATGAACTCCTCAGGGAAGCCTCCTCCCTCCCCACAAAGTGGGGGCTCCCTGCAGCCTCCGCAGGTGGGAGAAGAGGTTGTCCATGGCCATCCAACATGGAGACCTCTCTTCCCCGTCACGCCAACCCCACTGCTTTCCCTGCGGCCTCCCTTGTCTTAAACTAGAAATCAACAATCACTCCGGACTCCTGCCTTTCCACTCCCCACCTCCCTTGGGTTGCGCAGTCCTCCTGAGAGTGTGCATAGCTCTCAAATGAGCCCAGTCCTCTCCACCCCTCCCCACTACCTGCTTTCCTGCCTCTCTACTCTCCAGTCAGGTACCAACATGGCCAACGCGGTGGTCTTTCTGCCGCCCGTCTCTCCCTCTCCCACCTGCGCTCCACACTGCCCATAGTGGTCGCCTCAATCCAAGTCTGCTCAAATCAGTTCGCTGCTGGAAAACTCTCACTGGCCCCACTGCCTACAGCAGCGGTCCCAAGCCCCTCACACACCTGACTCTGCTTCCTGGTCTCTTCTACCATCTCCCTCGAAGGCTGGCTGAATCCCTCAGCCTCCGGGACAACTCCAGGTGCCCAGAAAGCATGCACATTCCCAGCTCTCGGAACTTGTTCCACTTGTTCCCCCTGCCCAGAATCTCCCCATTTTCCACCTGGCACATTATTCTTAGTCTCCCTTCAAAACCCATCAAGTGTTTCTCTGTTTTGTTTTTTTTCATGTTCAATTTCTCTGACTGCTCTCTAAAGTTAGCAGCTCCCCTCTCTGATTCCAAAGCACTTTCAATGGATAAGCACTGTCAATAGCTTTCATAGTGATTGTTTTCAATTCTGCCATTCCTCCTCTTCCCCACACGGTACCTTCTGAAGAGAGAAGACTGCCATGCGTCTGTATATCTTTTTCACTTAGCACAGGACCTAGACATAACAGGAGCTCAAGAAATTAGCTCCTTAAAAACAGTCATTTCCTGACTTCCGGCCAAGATGGAGGCATAGGTAGACACACTGTGCCTCCTCACACAACCAAAAGAGGAAAAACAACAATTAAAAAAAAAAACAAAAACAGCCAGATCTGACAGAAAACTGAGCTGAGTGGAAGTCCGACAACCAAGGAGTTAAAGACACGTTCATCCAGACCGGTAAGTGGGGGTGGGGGGGGGCGGGGGTTGTGGAGCCGGGACAGCGCTCTGCGGCGCAGTTTGTGGAGCAGAGCCGGCAACGCTCCAGCCGCCCGGAGAGGCCCCTGGAGGGCGCGCCTGGCCAAAGCGCAACAGGCACACTCGGTGAAACCGGGGCTGAGACTGGTGGACTGGGCAGTCCCTCATTCTCATGCAGATAAACAGGGAGGAAAAGCTGGGGAGCGGAACAGGCTGCTGGGCCCACTGACGCAGGGAATTAAAGCCTCAAACCACCTACTGAAAACACCTGTGGGGGTTGAGGCGGCAGCGGGAGGAACTTCCGGCCTCACAGGAGAGTTCGTTGGGGAGACCCACAGGGACTTGGAAGTGTGCAGGCCTGTCTACTCACCCCGGAGCCAGCAAAGAAGGACCCAACTTGCTTGTGGGTAGGGGGGAAGTGCGGAGAACAGAGCAAGCGCCATTGTTCTCTCAGGCCCCACCCCCACAGATAGCGTCACAACACAACAACGTGGGTTACCCCGCCCTGGTGAACACTTAAGGCTCCGCCCCTTAAAGTAATAGGTGCACCGAGAAAAAAATGGCCCAAATGAAAGAACACATCAAAGCTCCAGAAAAAATACAACTAAGTGATGAAGAGATAGCCAACCTATCAGATGCACAGTTCAAAGCACTGGTAATCAGGATGCTCACAGGATTTGATGAAAAATTGTCTCAATTACTTGAACAAATGAGAAGGGATGAGAAGGAAACTGGGACTCAAATCAACAGAGTGGACCAGCAGAAAGAAAAAAACATCCAACCAGAAAAGAATGAAGAAAAAAGAATTCGAAAAACTGAGGAGAGGCTTAGGAATCTCCAGGACATTTTTAAATGTCCCAACATACGAGTGATAGAGGTGCCAGAAGGAGAAGAGGAAGACCAAGGGTTTGAAAACTTATTTGAACGAATAATGAAGGAGAGCTTCCCCAAGCTGGTGAAGGAAATAGATTTTCAGGAAGTCCAGGAAGCTCAGAGAGTCCCAAAGAAGTTGGACCCAAAGAGGAACACACCAAGACACATCATAATCACATTACCCAAGATTACAAATAAGGAGAGAATCTTAGAAGCAGCAAGAGAAAAGGAGACAGTTACCTACAAAGGAATTCCCATAAGACTGTCAGCTTATTTCTCAAAAGAGACTTTGCAGGCAAGAAGGGGCTGGAGAGAAGTATTCCAAGTCATGAAAGGCAAGGACCTACATCCAAGAATACTCTATCCAGCAAAGCTATCATTTAGAATGGAAGGGCAGATAAAGTGCTTCCCAGATAAGGTTAAGTTCAAGGAGTTCATCATCACCCAGCCTTTACTATATGAAATGTTAAAGGGATTTATATAAGGCATGGAGGGATATCAAGAGGGGAGTGGTAGGGGGAGAGAAGGGGAAAAGGTGCAGAGAATAAGTAGCATAGATGGTAGCTAGAAAACAGACAGGGGGAAGTTAAGAATAGTATAGGAAATGTAGAAGCCAAAGAACTTATGTGTATGACCTATGGACAAAAACTAAAGGGCAGGGAATGGGGGGGTGGTGGTGGAGGAGAATAAAGGGGGGAAAATGGGACAACTGTAATAGCATAATCAATAAAATATATTAAAAAAATAAAAATTAAAAAAAAAGTCATTTCTTGTCTGCTACTTGCCAAACTATGGGCCAGGCACTGGACAGGCAACTGTGATAAAACAGATACAACCCCTGCTGTCCAGGGACTTGGACTTGACCGATGGATGATTTCACTAAATATCCTAGGATGACTTCTTTTTTTTTTAACTAGTTTTGGCATTGCCCAACCTTTTCCCCCAATAATTACATTAGGTGATACTTGTGCTACCATCTGTTTCTTAAAACACCACCCCCACCAGTGGTGGTGCTGGTGGTGGTGTTATTCCGGACAGACAAGGAGCCCACCCACGCTGGGGACAGATGAAGAGCAGCTGTGTTGGGAGTTCAAAGGAGTTGCAGTCCTGATGCAGCCCGAGGTGTGTAGTCTGGCCAAGGAGTGAAACCCGGACACAGGGAACAATTAGGAAACAATATTGAAACGTAAGTGCTAATTGTTTGGGACAGACCCGGTGTTTTCAGAAGGGCGACAATGAAGTCCGCCACAAAAGCAGTGCAAATTCAGAGCACACGCTGGGCACGCCTTCAGTGAATTTGGAGCCACAGCACAGAACTTGGCACAGAAAACGAGGCTTTGCCCCCTGTCAAGACAGAGGGATCAGATCGGTGGAGAGCTGGCCTGTCCACCTGCTCGGAAAGTAAACGGGCCACGCGGGAGGTCTGTAAAACTGAACAGAAAATAGCACCCGGAACCCCGACTCTGGAGTCCCTTTTACACTCTGCAGTGCCCAAGGATAGAAAGAACTGGAATTTTATTTATTCATTCATTTTTAAATGTATTTCAAGGGGAGGAGGTAGAGAATAGGTTGGGGGAGGATGTTCTTCATCCAGGGTCCCAAAGCCCCCAGCGAGGGCTCACTGTCCAGGGCAGTAGGAACGCTGAGTGCTGTGCCCTCCTACAATGTATTCTTCCCCTTGAACTTCTCTCCCCAATGCTCTTGCTCTCTCTGCCCCCAGCCCTTCTGAGCCAGCCAGTCTGTGCCTTTGACAGGAACCCGCATAGCCTCCTTACCCCTGCTCCCCAAGGGGCCAGCAGGGTCCTTCCCTGGTGCTGGGGGCGCGGGGGTGGGGTGTGCCGAGGATGACTGAATGCCATTTCCAGAAGTTTTTTGCAACTAATCCTGCCTCCTGGAAATCCTCTCAACTGGGCTGTCCAGAGCTTCGTCCACCCAGGGAGTCTGACAACTCAGGACCCACTGACCTCGCACCGCCCCGAAAACACGGGGCCAGTTTCCCACATATGTTAACTACATTTATGAGACTTAGGTTTCAGGCTCTGAGGACCAGAAACATTAGATTTCAAAGGCATTAAGACTCTATTTAAATGCCTTCAAAGGCCCCTGGAGAGATTCTTATCAAAAACTCTCCCGTCCATTACTGTAAACAGCAGCACTGAGAACGTCTGAGAGGCGGGGTCCCTGCAAAATGCAAACACAGAACCTCTGAGACCCGGAGGGGCAGGTTCTCAGGGTAGGCCAGGCCCAGGTTCAGTGCTTGCAGTGACGTGCCCACCGCTGCCAGGAGTTAGTGAAGGCGCTGAGACTGCGTTTCAGTCTAGCGGCTCTGCAGAGACGCCGCGGCGCCTGGAGACGGCTGACGCACACGTGTCCGGTTTGTTTCAGGGAGAGAGATCGCTCCGTTCGTTCGGCCTTGACTTTTATCCTTCCCTTAAATACACACTTTTTTCCCTTTACTTCCGATAATACAGTAATTCTGTGGGCATTCGGAAACACAATTTTTGTGCTTGTAGCATGGTAACCAGAAACGTCTTTAAAAATCGTTCTTTATCCAGAAAGAAAAGGAAAAGCTTCCCATTTGGAGGAAGTATTAATAGTTTCCGTACGTGCTGGATTCTGAGAGTGGAATTAGGATTGGGATTCAGATCCGACCCGTATGGATTGGCAAGTGCAGGCCCGCAGATCACTGGCGAGCCACGTGCACGCGGTGGGTCCTTAGCCCCTGGGCAGATCCACCAACTTCATTGTGTGAACTGTGGGTGGGCACCAATGAGGCGAGCTCTGAACTCAAGTGCTCAGCTCCTCTTTGAGATGAGATTTCTTGGGCAATGCTGATTGAAACGTCTCCCCTGATAGAAAGGTCCAGAGATACTTTTTCACTGTGAGGTGAGTAGACAGACATTCCCTGACAGTCCAAGCCGAAAGGGGTTATGGAGGGCCTCCCGTGTGGTCCCCCACGTGACCAATGAGAGGAGTGGACTCACAGTAGCCCCAGGATCTGCTCAAGTCTGGAGATTCCATGGGCTCCATTGCTAGACGCGGTCCTGGGGCTCCCAACTCTACGCCCAGGCTCATCTAACAACTTGCAAAATATTTGTCCATTTTGGGAAAAGCATTTAAAATTTACACATAAAATTATAGTAAGCATACATAAATAAGATTTAATTTTTCTGGCCCTTTAAGCTGTCATTTTACAAAGATTAGTCATGGAGGGCGAGGTACTACATAAATAAAAGATTCAAAATATATAATGGGGTACCTGATAAATTATTATCGACCACATTCTGTAATGCTGTGCTCAACACCCCATGACTTTTCTGGAACCACCAATCATACTTCTCAGTCCCCTTCACATTCTCACCCGTCTCCCCAATGTTTTTACAGGATTTAAAACACACTTTTGTCCCTTCTGTTGCTGTGCTCAGAAGCCCCTCCGTGTATACTCTGATCACATAACGGGTAGAGTTGTTGTTTACGTGATGCCTGACGAAGGCTAAAGCGTGCCGACCTAGAGGATTTGGAGGTTGGTGGAGAGAGTAGGTTGCTGCCCGATTGCTTCATTTTTTAAATATTTTGTCTCTAACGTCCAATGTTTTCCTCCTAAAGTTTGCGTGTCCACTGACAGACACACACGCAGAACGAAGAACCCGTGACACGGCCGTGCAGGATGTGCAGGTTTCATGACCGACATTCAGAGTGACCAACATTCAGAATAACCAACAGAAAGCTGGTCCCTCATTCCTGAGAGACAAAGGGTCACAGCCCGGCCTTGTCAGATAATTCTTCATTATCTGTGACCTGACACTGAGAGCCATAAAGCACTACATTAAAGGCAGAAGTCAAGGACCAACCCCGGAGCTGAGCGCCTGCACAAACACGCCCCGTTGCTCTAGGTCAAGCCCTCTGTCTTTGCTGGGACTATGGAAATAAACTCCCTCATGTCATCCCTGCCTAAGCCAATGCTGGGTGCTGAGCCCCCCTGGGCCATCCGGAGACGGTTATTAAGCAAGTCAGAGACAACACCGTACTTATCGCACGGTGCTCCTACTGACAACGAGATGCCTTGGAAGATGTGACGTAGAGGAGACACACATGTATATGCACATGCATATATTAAAGATAATTCCTAGATATCTGAACTCCACTATTGGGTAGATGCAGTTCTATCTTGAGTTGGGTAGGGTATGGGAAGAAACAGAATTGGGGAGGAGCTGAAAGTTGTGTTTGAACCATCTTAACCCTTAGGGGGCGAGTAGGCACCCTGACTTGCATGGTCGCTCTCCGGCTCCTTCTCCCCCATCTTCTCTGCAGGTTCTTCCTCATTTCCTCCATCTCTTCACATTGGAGGGCCCCAAGCTTCTTCCTCAGACCTGATCTCTGTCCACATCACTCCACTGCTGACTTCCTCCCGTCTCAGCTCTTTCGAGGCTATCTATATGCTGATGTCTCCCAAGAGTCAATCCTCAGGCCAAAACTGCCCCCTGAAATCCAGGCCCATTTATCCAACTGCCTACTTGACATCGCTAACAGACAACCCAGGCTCCCTCCAAAACTAGGGTTACCAGATCAAGTAAAGGACCCCCAGTTAAAGTAGAATAATGGCAAATAATTTTTTAGTGTGAGCATAAATAATATTGCATGGGATGTACTTTTTCCCCCCAAAACACTCATTTTAATGTTATTTTTTTAATGATAGGCAGAGGGTGTCTAGACCAATTAGAACTGAGGCAGCTATAACAAAAATGAACCCAATACAATGATGTGACCTCATAAAGGAAATGACTAATTAAAATAAAATTTCACAAGTCCTTATGTTTGTAATAATATACTAATGCACACAATATCAATTAGCAATAATTGCACCAGACGAACTTCACTGGCTACAATACTGCCACTGCGCAAAGCTACAATATCAAAAATACAGTTTGTATTTCCCCCCTTGGGTTTATAATAAGCTATCAAACCTCTATTTAATATATTTAATTTCATAAGCCCTTCTCTGTGCGTGGGACCTACTTAAACTAAAAAAAAAAAAAAAAAAATTTGTTGTTTAGCTGAAACTCACATTTAGCTGGATGCCCTGCATTTTCATTTGCTAAATCTGGCAACTTTATCGGAAAACATGGTCCACGCACCGTCTTCATCCTGACTGACGGCGACTTCCTTCTGCCAAACGCTCAGGCCAAAGATACCGGCATTGTGCTCCCCTCTTCCTTCACGTCCCACATGCATCCAATACCCAAATCCCCCTGGCTCTACCTCCAAAATATCTCCACAATCTGCAACTTTCTATGTCTCCACTGCTTCCGTCTGGTCCAAGATCCTGTCGTCAGTTACATTACTAAAGCAGCCTCCTAATACTTCTCCCTTCATCCAGTCTCCCCAGAGCAGACGAAGGGATCTTTTAAAAAGTAAACCAAATTATATCCCTCTTCGGCTCAAAATTGCCACAAGATCTTCATCTCAGTCAGTATAAAGACCAAAGTCCTCCCTACGGCTGACCAGGCTTTCTGGATCTGTCCCCACGCCACCCCCTGCATTTCTTCTCGGACCTTCTGTTCTCCAACTCTCCCTCCCTCACGTGGCTCCAGCTGACTGACCTCCTTGATGCTTCTTGAAATGCAGAAAGGCACACTCCTGCCCTGGCTACTTTGCACTTACTGCGCCTACTGCCTCCGTTGCTATTTCCCCAGGATATGCGCGTGGCTCTCTCCCTCATCTCTTTCAAGTCTTTGATCAAATGCCACCTCTTCCGTAAGACATTCCTATTTAAAATTGCCACGCCCACTCCTCCACATGGACACGCACTGTCTGTCCTGCTTTGCTTTTCTCCAAGTACCTACCAGGTAACAAGATACCACCTAGTTTACTTATTTGTGTTGCTAAATGTCTCCACACCTAGAATAGTAGCTGGCATATAGGGATGATGAATATTGGTAGACACAATATTATGTCCACGAATTTTTAGTGGAATTAATAAATCTATCAGTCGATAAATCAATTAGGCAGGTGGAGAAGTCAGTAACAAGGCAAGAGATGGGTCCAGGACACAGTAGAGGGGTTGGTTTAAGATAAGAGCAAACAGGAAGAGGCAGAGAGAGCGGTTGGAGGCACGGGTGACTCAGTGGTTTCGGTGATGGGAAGGTGAGGGTGCACCTGATTACTTCTCTACAGATGTGTGTGCATCTTCCTATTAGGTTATAAGCTCTGAAGGAACGTTTGCCCCTGCAGCCCTCTCCCTGAACCCCCTCACTACTTACACGAAGCAACACAAGACTCACATGGGAGGGTTTATTTAACTGAATCAAACTACTACGGAAGGGTGTAGTACACCCAAAATATGCCACTTTGGCTAAGAATTATTTGAAGTTAAAGGCACTTAAAAAAAAAGCAGATGCCAGGAGGGCTCTCTGACCTTCCTTTTTGTTCCTGAAGTCAGGAGATGAAGCTCCCACGGGAAAGACACCCTCCCTACACCAGGAAGAAAAGAACGTTCTTGTCACCAGAGTGGGGAATCAAGGCCAAGGGGAAGTCTGTACAAACAAACCTTGTTAAACTAACCCTTATCTTCCGAGATGAACTGCCCGAGCCCTCATCCTGCTGTGGGGTCACATTTTCACAGCTTACCAACTTGGTACAGCCTTTGTCCAGCCCAGTGTCTAAGCAGGCGACTCACGGTGGGCCTTGGCATCCGAGTCAGGTAAAGAAGCAAAAGCCAACCTGAGAAGGGGAAAGGACGGAGGTTAGGTGTGGGTATTTTGGAGGTCCTGGCTCAAGTCAGAGTACAGATGGGAGTGAACTAGACCCGTACGAGGTGGCGGTCAGAGGGCAGGGGGCTGGCAAGTGAGAATTCATGTCTCTGTAGTAGGTGAAGATTTTGGTAGTTGCAGAGTCTAAGGTGACACCATGGTAGTGGGTGGCTGAGGTAGAACAAATCATTTGAGGTGAAGGGGTCAAGGACAAAGTATTGAACAGATTATGTCTGTCAATGATTTCTAATATTTTTGCTCTCACATCTACTAACTTTAAAAAAAGCAAAACAGGCCCGGCTGGAGTAGCTCAGTGGATTGAGCGCGGGCTGGGAACTAGAGGGTCCTGGTTCAATTCCCAGTTGGGGCACATGCCCGGGTTGTAGGCCAGGTCCCCAATGAGGACCATGTGAGAGGCAACCATACATTGTTCTTTCTCCCTCCCTTCTCCTCTCTCTGAAAATAAATAAATAAAATCTTAAAAAAAAAATAACAAAAAAAAAAAGCAAAACAAAACTGTGTCCCTGCTCACCCATATAAGTTGATCTCCAAAATGTTTCATAAGCTTACATGAATGCAACGAATATATCCTCTGCCATATTCTCTACACTGGCATTTTAAAATAAAACCAGTCTATCACTCAAATGTATCTGGTGGAATAGAAATACCACAACATACACTTTAAAGATATCAAACTATTAAAATTTAACATTGTTTTTCCCCTGACATTACATCTGCATTCCACTTTCCTGACAGAATAGCGTCCTAATGGCGTCTTTTCATTCTTAGGTGTCATTTGATGACCCTGTGATAATTCTTTGCAACAAAAGTGCATATGCCTCCAAGTTCAAATCCGTCTCCTGAATTGACTATTATAATTTTTAGCTGACAATTAAAATGCTCTGAAATTGATAATTTATTAAAAATAAGTAAAAATGCATTAAACATAACAAAGATTTGGAAGTGAGAAAAGGAAGCTCCCCAATATCTGTATTTCAAATGCCCCTCTGACGCCCCAGATACTTCAAATGCAAGGCAACTAAATGGGTTGCTCCCTAACCCAGCGTGGTGTCCAAGACTACAACGAAGCAGTGGGAGGGCAGAGCTGGTTCTTTTTCTCTGTTTTAGAGGTGGCGTGCCACAGTAAGACCGTGACAAGAGGACGGCTTTGTCTTTTTTTTTTTTTTTTTCAAATAAGCATGACTATGAAAAGAGAACAACCCCACTTTCGTGTGACTTTCTGGCTCCAAGGATGATTGGATCACCTTATTCTTCATAGCTCGTGATCTTCCTGAAGATCCCAACTAATTTCAAGGTGAAACAAACTACAAGATTCCCCACGCTCTCACTGAACTCTACTGGAAATGGTAAATGGCATTCTGTCATCAACGCTTAGGTTACTGGCTACTTCCCTTCCCTAAAGTCCCTGTGCCTCATACACAGCTCAGGTTCTGGTTCCATCTGCTGAAGGGACTTCCCTGACCCTTCATGGAAATGTTTGACCATGACATTGATTAAGCAATTCTGCCTTTTCAATAAACACATTTTACAGAAACAAATTATATTGCTTTGACATAACAATGAAAACTTCCAAGGAAAACAGTTTAATTGATCTTTACAGGTTCTAGAGCCAAAAAATGCCACGATATTAAATTCTAATAAGCCTCAGAGCCCAGTGGGAATATAAGACTTTCACCTAGAACTCAGTTCTCACACCTACGTGACCCGTATGGTAATAATAAAATGTGGCTTGAATTCAGATCTTTATTATTACTTGCCCTTGGTTTCCCCAGAAACAGGAACAAGATTACCAACAGTGGTCTCTCAGAGTTTCTCTGATCATATATGAAGGTTACAGTCCCTGTGTGCCTAGAAATCCAGGCCAATTCGAATAAAAAATCTGAACAAGTGAAATTATTTTCAAGAAGTAGCTAATAGGCTACATTACCCATTATGTTTGACAGACAATTCTTACTTGAACTGTATTGCTGCTTGTTTCATCAGGTTCATTTAATCTATTATTAAAAAGAGAAATCTAATTAATTCAAGATGAATTTTAATACAGTGAAGACTTAAATAGAAAGAATATAAAGTAAATCCTTCTTTTTTCTTTCTTTTAACTAGCCGTGGGAAATTCCTTTATTTTTCAGTGTAATTAATAAAGTCCTAGATTTCCAGTTCCACTAAATCATACCTTTAGTTTATCAGAATTTTCCCAAAGGAACATTAAACTGATCTAGAAGTAGAAAATATTCAGTGCAACACTCAAGACCCGTACATCCACAGCTACTACGCACTTCCTGTGCTCAACACGGAATAACTTTTCAGTCAATATTTTGCTAGTCTACAACCAGTGAGAATTTACTTTAAAAAAGGTGACAAGAATTTAAAGTTTATAACCAAAAGACAAAGCATACTCTATAGAGCACAGAAGAAAATTTCTGACGTTTGGGGGAGGTCTCAGGAAGGCAAAGAAGTGCAGGAAAAGTCCATCTTAAAGGCTTGGAATGGCTATTTGCTGCCATTTCACTTCCTCGGTAAGTGTGACAGCAAGTTCTTCTCTTGGAACTAAAATGGTTACAGCCCTCTGAAGGCTTGATTCCCTATTACTAATCTAAAACCTGAACCCTGCAGAGAAAACTAGCCAGTTGGACTAACACCTCCGTAAGTTTCTAAGATTAGTGAGCTATATAAATAAGTTAAGGGCTCTGGTCAAAGTAATTGGATCTTGCTGTTCAAAGCAAGTATGTAGCAAAACAGTGCTGTCTGAACACAGGCAAGAGCAGAGAAGGGGAAACCCCACATATTTTTTTTTTTAAAAAACACATTGAAACTCAAACACTAGATCCTGTCTTAGACTCTTATTTGTTTTGAAGCTGGACACAGATCTGACTAATGCTTTTCTAACAGACAGTTAACTGGAAGAGGAATACAGGCTACTAGGCAAGCAAGGAAGAACGAAAACCATTAAAAGCTGCCAAATTATTTTCAACACCAGCCTGAAGCAAGCGGGGCAAGAATAAAGGATATCACTGTGTATTAACTCAGTGCCAAGTCAAAGGACAAAGACCTCAAATCTTCGCTTATGTCCTACCACACACCAAAAGGGATTGAAGGACATAGATAAGACAGGATCATTTTTATTCAAGATGATAAAAATGTGAGACTACTTTAGTGCTTCCAGGTGCACAGCTCCCCAAGACACTAAAATCCACCGCTCTACCCCAAATCTCATTCCTTCGGTGTTTACGACAGGCAACGTGGTACTACCCAACTCAGAAGGAAGTTGGAATTTTTTTTAAATGCTGGAGATGCTAAATCAAGAATCTACTAGCAAGTGGGTTGCTGAGCAAGTTATTTGGAAGATTCTAACGGGTTTTTCAGGGCTGGAACGCCAGGCCCAAAAGCAACCTGAAACAAGTCTGCCCAGGGACTCTCACTCAACTGCTGAAGAGCGTCCGAGGGGCTGCAGGGTTTCTCCCGAGAAGAGGAAGCAGGTAAGACTGAGAGACTCCTGCGGAGTATGAATAATGCCGGTTACTCTGAAGCTGATACAGATAATGCTGGTTGATACGGTTGGGGGCTTATAAAAACCTTTATTAAGAGGCACATTCCATCTGCCTGTAGCTAGATAAATGCCTTTCAATTGAGACACGTGACATTTCTGTTTTATACTGATAGTCAGGAAACTGCAGCGATTGACCTCCTGTGGCTAAAAGTATTTCCCAGACGAAGGTGGCAGCGGTACTCCAAATTCTCTTCGAATCCTTTTGATTACACATCAGGTAGAAAGACTAAATTTGCTGTTTGTTTTTCACTCTGATTTTTATTTACTAATCAGACCTTTTAATAAAGGGAGGGTAGAGTGTGGGCTCAGTTCTCATAGGCAATGCTACATAGCTGGACTTTAATAACACTGCTTTGTTTTCATTATATTTTTAGGTAATCTTCTATTCGCAGAAAGTGATACCGATTTTCCACTTACCAAAGCAATATGCTTCCTTTTTAAAACAAATTGACATAAAAAAGTGAGTGATTTTTAAGAAAAGTATTGAGCAGCCCTGGCTGGTGTGGCTCAGTGGACTGAGTGCCAGCCTGCAACCCAAGAGGCTGACAGTTCAATTCCCAGTCAGGGCACCTGCCTGGGTTATGGAATCAGGTCACCAGCTGGGGGTGTGCGAGAGGCGACCGATCGATGTTTCCCTCATACATCATGTTTTCTCTTTCTCCCTCCCTTCCCCTCTGTCTAAAAAAACAAAAATCTTTTTAAAAAGCATTAAGCAAACAGCACTTTTAAATATAAAATTAGAATGGTATGCAGAAACATCAAAATCCATCAAGATCATTCTGTCTCAAGTTTAGAAAATGCTGCTTTAAAGTCATTACCACACACACGAATTAAAAGCTGCTATTTTATAAACTATTAATAACTTTGTGACTAGAACTCTTCCCTCTAATGTTAAGGGAAATGAATAACATTTTTCAGAGAAGCACACATTAAATCACTCGTTTCACGGCTGAACCAACTGCAGGCCAAGGACCAGTGACCTACTGTGGTCCCCAAGAAGTCCACAGCTCTGGAATTCTGGTCCAGAGCACAGCACTCACACTGATGAGGGACATGATAAAGGAGCTTTGCTGTCTCCAAGTGATGTATGGAGTTTAGGAACATAACTTATACTTCACTTAAAATAGATTTGGATGGCGTCAGACCCTGAGGATATGACCCAGGAAGGGGTGAAGATATGTCCGGCTCACTTATACCAACTGCTCAAGCACCATACTTCCAGACGGGCTCCTCTCCTTTCAGTGGGGGAAGGAGGACAGATTTCTCAAAGTTAGCCACCTACTGTGTATATAAAAAGGACTGGGAGCAGTAGTTTTTCTGGCTTACCAAAGAGATTTTGAAATCTTAAGAGATTTTGTATTCTTTTTTCATGCCTGCTTCCAGGCAACATGAGTTCATTTGAAGTCACGACCAAAGCCTCCAGGGGACCCACAGTTCTAACTAGCTTTCCCGGCCCATTGGCGTTGCTACTCTAAGCAAGAGTTCAAGTTCACACACACCTCTCACCTCCTGGAGACTTCCAACAGGCGATTCCTGTTCCAGCCCCCCACCGGGAAAGTGGAAGCTATTAGAAGAGAATGATCTCATTTTCCCAACACCAAATTTAGCAAGCTGTCTGCATTTACCAGGATTCACTCCAGAATCCAAGCACCACAAGGCTACAGACTTTCATCTTGTTTTGGTCACTGCTTCATCCCAAGTACCTAAAACAGTGCCTTGTAAATAATAGCTGCATGATCAATATTTGAATAAATGAGTAAAAACACCGCCCTTGCCTTCCCATACATGAACTGGGACCCTGTGCCTATTGAGACTAACCGGTCAGGAGTCCTAGTTCTCACTTGTCATCTGCCTACTCACTCCTACAGTAATCCACTCCTTCCTACTGCACTCATCTGTCCCCTTCAATGCAATCTTCCAGTCGGCATGTAATCATGCTCTATGTTCTCTGTAAAAGTTAAAATCTTTCCTTAGCATACCTACCCCATTTATCCCCTATACATCAAAACTCAAGTTGCCCCAAATTGCTGACTACTTCCAAGCCTTTCTGTTCTCAATCCTTTGCAACCAGTCCTTTAACCCCTAAACTTGCAGCCTGTTAAATTTAACCCCCCCCCCCACACACACCCAATATCATGGTGAATTCACAGTCCTCCTCTTACTGGACAGAATTTGAGAGATGACTCTTTCTGAAACTTGCTACACTTTCATTTCCCGTGTGCCACTTTTTTCTGGATGGCCTCCCTGAGAGATCTCCAAGTTCCCTTTGCTGGCTCCTCCCCATTTTAAATACATCAGTACCACAATCCCCAACATCAACCCCCTTATGGATCTACGTGGCTGCTACTCAAAATGCGGGTCCTTGAACCTGCAGCATCAACATCACTGAGGAGCTTGTGAGAAATGTGGCATCTCAGGCCCCATGCCAAACCCAGTGAACCAGTCTGCATTGTTACAAACCAGGTGACTCATATGCATATTAAAATTGAGCACAATTCTATTTACAGGATTCCAGTCACATGACTTTAAACTCCATTCATAGGCTAACCCAGAAATATTTACCTTTGGTTCCCTGCCCTCCATGACATGCTAGATCCCCCGCCCCCCCAAAAACCTGACATGTCAAACCTAAGGGCAAAATAGAAATCTTGATGTTTTTTCCCCCTCACACCAAATACCTAAGGGTAATCCCGGGCATCTTTGCTTCCCAATCCCTGGGCCAAAGCGCTCCCATTGGCTGTGCCTCTGCGACACTGAAAGAGTCCCACCACTTCCCACCACTTCCACTACCTTAGTCTAAGTCATCAGTATTTTTGGTGCAGACTTCTGAGCCTCCAAAATCCACTTTCACCAAGGCTCCCTACAGTAAATTTTGCAGTATCCACAGTGATCTTTAAAGAACATACACCCTTTCCAAATGTTGGCTTCCAAGAGCCAACATTTTCTAGCCCCTTCTATGCTGTGCCAAATGCTCTGCTCAAGTCACACAGATAGGCTTGTTCTACTCCCTCCCCTAAATCTTTGCCTACTTTACTTCCCAATTTCTTTCTGGTCTCAGCTCTAAGATCCCTTCCTTAGAGAAATCTTTAATCATCAAAACTAAGACTGACCTCCCTCTGCATTCATTTTTTCTTTTTCTCCATGCTGGGCTTTCCTTTTAGCAGACAGTTTCGGCATTACAGCTGTCTGACTCTCCCATTAGAGTGTGTGGCCCACAAGCAGGGGCTTTGTCTCCTTTTGAAACCACCACTGCTTAGAACAGTACCTAGCACACAAGGAGCAGCCGGCAGGTGCCGGTGGGACTGTCGGGGGCAGGGGCAAACTCTCCCTTCTCTACCAGCACTTACACAGGGTCTGGCAGAGGTAACACCTGCTCGAGTGTGGTTGGTAGGGTAATAATCTGGGTGTGGTAACTTAGTTTTAATTTGCACATTTCACCTAAAACATCATACGGTGTGCTTGTATGTGAGCATGTACAGAATCACGTTTATGGCTTTTTAATAAAAAGGGGCGCTATTTGTGCCAGACCCTGGATGTGCTTGTCACACAAGAACCTGGATTTAGAGAATCCACCAGCAGTTTCCAACCAGCTCTGATTTTCATAATATGGCAGCTGGTTCTACAACATTTCTGTACATTAGAATCATCTGGGGGCCCTTTAAAAATTCTAATCTTTAGCCACATATTAAATGAACTAGATTACAGTTGCTGGGGGTGGGACACAGGTACCAGTATGAGTTGAAGCTCGAGGCGATTCCACTGTGAATGAAATTTGGGAATCACCGCTGTATACTATGCATTGGCAAGCATGATGTCGGATAGGAAATCTGTAAGATATTTTCAAAACTCCCAGTCATACTGTTATGAGCACCTAAGACTTCTATTTCCTGTGTGGTAGAGAAAATGAAAAGAAAGTCATGAAAATACAACGGCCTCAAACATTAGGTCTGAAAGAGAGCACATCTTTCAGGTTTTTTCACATTTGTTCTCCTGTCAAAATTAATCCAAATCTGGGCACTTCTATTTGGAAGTTTCTTATTTGCTGCTATGCTGAATCAAATTTATGTATGAAAACGTGTTGACTTCTATGTTAAGTCGTATCTGAAAGCTTTTGGGGACTGCACATTTTTTATGGCATCAGGTAAATAGCTCTACTCTGCTAGCAAGGATGTAATTACTAAGACAAAATGCTATACTCTCAAGAGAGAAAAGAATTTTATACTCAAAAGTTACAATAAAATAAATTCATAATCATGCTAATATTCCTTGCTCAAGAAGTAATATAATAAACTCCAGCCATCCCGAAATATCCCTACAACAGAAGTTAATCAAATATTGTGCATTTTCCTGTCTCTAAGCTCGCCTTTAAAGTGTCTTCATACCTTCGAATAAAGGACAAAGTTAATGAAGGAGCAAATCAAGTCCCTTGACTAAATCCTCACTGCAGTGAAAATACTGTGATTTCAAAAGAACCTTGGGGACATGTGAGCCCACTTCATGTTCCATACTCATGGTTGACTGACACCCAGATGAGGTGAGATGACATGCGTAAAAGTCACACAGGAGAGCTAGAAGAGAAAAAAAACAAATTTTTTTTTTCCAAATAAGCAGACAGAATTTTTCACATGTTAATCAAAAAGAATCAAGATCACCAGATTAGGAAGAAATGAGGAATAAAAAGTATGTTACATGTGGATCTAAAGGACTTGTCAATCCGCTGCCCCCTCCCTGCCCCCAAAACCCCCCAGTTCTCTGAATATATGGACATAACACCCATCAAGATGCTTACCCTTAAAATATTAGGACTTTGGAAAATTCAATTTACAAATACATTATTAATTGCATTGTTATAATGAAATTAGTTCATTAAACGTGGAGACATCAAACAGCACCAATACCAGAAAGTTAAGAAAGTAAATACACTGTTACTTAATATATAATCACTGATTGGGACAGAAATGAACTATAGTCACTAGCAAAATTATGTACGCTACTGTCTGACATAAAGGCAACATTTAAAGATTAGTATATGCCCTTTTCCCAGTGACAGGCCTGTGTCTGGGCCTCCCAGCAGCGGGTCAGTGTAGAAAATATTAAATAAGATGCATTTTTTAAAATTGCTCAACCTTGACCCATGACACTACCTAACCCGAATTTTGCCAATATAAGCCCATGGCAGCGTTTTTGGTATTGTAATTACCCTTACCCTTTCCAATTAAAACAAAACACAACCCCCTCATTAAGCATTAGATAGATTGGATATGTCTATGAGCAGCAGCAAGGCATTTCCAAATGGGCTACTAACGGTGTATCAAAATGCCACTAATGAAAAGACAGCAGCAAATACTCTAATAAGAGCACATCATTCCACATGGAATCCCAGATTACTATCTCCAGCTCCCTAGATGCCGGGAAGACTAGAGATGAACAAGTGTGTGCATAAATGGGGCCGGGGGAAAGAAGCTCTAACAGGTACATAGTGTTTGTATTTTAAATTCCCATAATTTTAATGCTTGCAGAGTACTCCAACTATTATCTTTTTTAAAGCATGTAGAACTAAAATGATAACAAAACTTTGGTGTTAACCCAAAAAACAGCGTTGCATTTTAGGTGAAGACGAACTAGGCATGGCTTGTGAAGTGTTTATAATGCTCACACCACCCTCTCCCTATTTCTTGCCCCTTTCATCAGGTGATCTAAAGACTACCTGGTTTGAAATATTTGGTAACTCAGTGCAGAAAATTAAGGTCACAGACAAAGTACAACAACTTTTAATACACCATTAATACTAATGATTAAAAATTATTGCATAGTCTTATGCATTTACCCTAAAACATTTTCTGAAAGTAAATCCTGAAAGTATTATATAAAAGACAACCCTTTAAAATGTGGATGGCCTTTACTACCTCGATCTTCTCTCCTTTTTTGTCTTTTCAGTACTTTTGTCCATTGTTTTCTCATTATCTCCCCTGCACTTTGGGCAATACCACTTCCCCTTTGGTTTGTAGGTAAGTGAAACACATGAAAAGTGAAACCACTCAATTGGACACTGTTCATTATCACATCCGATCATCTCCCCGTAAGACACTTGGTTACACAAACAGTATGTAGGTTCATTGGGATCTATTGCAAATTCAACAGGTGAAGCTTCCCTCTCCTGCTTGGCCTTGGAGCGTTTCTTTTTCTTGGCTGACTTGGATTTCTTTTCTTTAGGTGGCTGATCATCACAGTCTTCAATGCCATTCGTCATGTGGCATAAATCACGGCTTTCACTGGGCCGCTGTCTTCGGGGTCTCCTCGACGATCTTTCTGGTTGGCTGGAATCCATTTTTGCTTTATCTGAGGCTCGTTCACTTTCAGCAGGATCTTGAAAACACTGTGAGTGTAGCTCCATTTGCCTTGCCCGATTTTCCACCAATTCGAGCATTTGGGTGACAATCTGAATTTTTTCATCTCCCAATTCTTGACTATTGATTAATGCTCTCTGGAGATGCTGCTGTAGGCGTTTCTTCTGGTTCAGATCATCTTCTTTCTTATATTTTTCATAGACATCATCAATTTCCTTTAATGTTTCTAAAAAAGGAAAAGAAAAATCAGAATGTTATTGTGTTGGCACATACAGCATTTTTCAAGTTATCTTTCACAGAATTGGAGAAGTAAGGATCAACTCAAACCATAAGACCACACTGTTCTTTAGTATGTGGACATTAAAAAAATTATTTCCCGGAGGGGAGGGGAGAGGATGCAAATAACTGTAATTGAACAAAAATAAAGTAAAATTAAAAAAAATTATTTCCCATATAAAGACCATATGTTATGCCATATAAAAGTATATTTAGAAATAAAAAGGAACACAAAATACTCATTAATCTATATTAAAAGGAGATGTGCAGCTAATAAGTAATCAAAAGCATTTTATGTGCCAGTATGCCCCTTGTGTAGAGTCTACCCAATGTCATTTGCCTATACTTTATTTGAACTTAAAAACAATCCTGCATATAAAATCTATCAATACATGCCAGACTCTAATAACTGTAAAACTAATTCAAGGACTAGGCTACAGACTGGTGTCCAACTGCATTGACGGGATTTACAGTTCAGTCAGTGACATGCGTGATACTACAGAGAGATACTACACCTTCACTTTCATATCATACCCCTGGACTTTTTTTTTTTAAAGATCTTATTTATTCATTTCCAGAGAGAGGGAAAGGGAGGGGAAAAGAGAGGGAGAGAAACATCAATGTGTGGTTGCTTCTCAAGTGCCCCCAACCACAGACCTGGCCCACAACCCAGGCATGTGCCCTGATTAGAAACTGAACCCATGACCCTTTGGTTTGCAGGCCAGCAGTCAATCCACTGAGCCACACCAGCCAGGGCACTCCTGGACTTTCTTAAAGCAGACAGAAGTAACCCTTAGTTTCCTGGCATTCATTTTAATGGCTCTTTTATTTTATCATATGAGAGATATTTCTGAAACCCAAACTATTTCTACAGTAGGTTAGGTTCATATTCTGGCATCAATCGATTAAGCTACTAACAGAATTATAGTAAAGTCAGCATTGGATCACTATACTTTTGTAGATAACTCAGCAGTTGGTCCTAAGCTATCTTAACTGCTGTGCTGTATATCATTTGGAACACATTTAAATCAATAAAAAATAGCTGAGTCACTAGGAGGTATAAAAAAATCAAAAATAGTTCCATACATCACCAAAATTTACATAAGATTAGTTTTTATGCAAATCTGTTCTATTTTTTTTATCCTGAGATTTAACACTATTTGAAAGAATTTTGTCTTACTAAAGGTGGAGGAACAAAAAGCTAATTCTAATTTATCACACCACAGGGCAGATCACTGCTTTCTATGCCAATATTATTATTCTAATCATAAAAACAGAAATGTTAAGACAAATAAAATACATACATTGGGGCTGTCTGCAACTAAGGTAATACAAAGCAAATATTAAACATATCTCTTAGGGTTAGCTCCTCCCTGGAAACTGCAGGTACTCACAACGGATGGACAGCTGTGTAACCTCAGATATGTGACAAAGTGGCACTACACACCTGAGTGTACTCAGACCGGCAAAGCATGCATTTAAACAAAGTTCAGATCCAGTCCATTTGCCTAGCTAGGAATGTAGGTGGATTTCTTAGGAACTTAATTTTCCACCCTGGCTGTTGTGGCTCAGTTGGTTGGAGCCTTGCCCCAAACACCAAAAGGCTTTGGGTTGATTCCCTGGATTCCCCCAGGCAGGGTGTGTACGGGAGGCTACCAATCGATGTTTTTCTCTCCTTGTCTCCCTCCTCTCTCTCAAAATCAGTGAAAATATCCTTGGGTGAGATTGGGGGGAAAAAAAAAGAACTTCATTTCCCTCCAGGAAAAAATAAGAAAGACATATTATTCCCATGCACCTTATCCAAGACCCAAAATTTGACAGTTAAAACATAAAGGAAAACCTTATTTCAAATACTCTTTACCTAATAACCAGGACTTACAAGCTAATTATATTATAAAATACTAACGCATTGATACGTGAGGTAAAAATTCACATTTTTAAGACAACTTAATTGTAAAGTGAAAAAAGGAAACATACTAAGACCCGTCAATGTGATCAAGATTATCGCATCTACTCCCCACAGCAAGCCCTTGTGGAGGCCATCACTTCTACACGTGGAGAAAATGAACTTTAAGGGTAAGCCCGGACTGTGACTGCTGCCAAATGTGAATATCTGGCTCCACCATTTAAGCATTTTCTACTAAGCTGAAAGGAAGGCACTTGAAATTATTAAATTTAGTTCAAAAGTTATTTACCCAGGAAATTATGAATAAAAATACTTAGGATAAAAATTGAGGTTCTCTAATAACCATATCCATGATAAATACTTCATTCAGTTGTAAATTTTCTTCATTTCTATTTTTAAGTTTTTAAGGTTGCTTTTAAGGTTCCTTGGTAATTTCTAAAATGCCTCAAATAGGTAGAAGAAAAATTTCCTTGATTGCTTATGTCATTTATATCACTAGATATTGCAGCATTAGATCCAAAATCAGAAGATACTTTAAAACTAAGAATTTAAAAACATAAATTTCTGAATGAAGAACATACAGTTTTTAAAGCTAATAAATGTAAAACTGTGAAAGCTGAACTTAGTAAGAGTGAAAACTAGATTGTTATTTTTAATCTTGAAACTAACCACGATCTTAACGGAGCTGAAAATTTCTACAATCTCTCAGTCCTTTAAGGCCTAATGCTGTTTCTCATGTTACCAGAGCTACTTATAACAATTCTCGATGGTCAAGGTGGAAGATTTTCCTGTAACAATCTGTCCTTCCCCAATTCAAATGACAAGAAATAGCTTCACTTTTGTAAAGGTAAATATAGGTATGTGTCTTTATAGAAATGTAAAAACCTGCAAACTTTATGAATTTCAGAATTATACAAAAAATTAAAAATGTTAAATATAAAATTCTTAAGCACATATGTATCATTTTTAGGTTACAATGCATGTACTGTGCCTGTATTTGCTCCATCATGTCTAGAAAATATCTTCGGAGAACTTTTCTTTGAAAAACAGAAAAAGTAAAATAGTTTAAAAACAAGCCCAGCACCTAAAGTAGCCAGACTGTGGAGTCCATTGTTTCCCACCTAACTGTACAAGTTACTTAAACTCCTTGTAAATTTTAATTTATCTGTAAATGAAGTTTTACTTCATAGGATTGAGGATTAAATGAGATAATGTTCTAGACTTGAAACAGCAAATGACACACAGTAAGTAATCAATATTAATTCTCTTTCTCCCTAACAGAGATGAGTCCTAATCAATCATGAATTCAGAAGGCTGAAATAAATTACAGATTTGAACAGAGACACTTAATTATCCTAACATGCTAAGAGCCAGAAAATGTCACCCCAGAAGTGGGTTCCTTGGAGACTAAATCATTAGATTAATGACGTGTCTAGAAAAACAGAGAATGGGTCCAAGAAGTTATCTCTTTAAAGTCCATATGGTTATTTCCACATAATGTCCAAGGTCTGTTCATGGATTCAGGGTTATTAAAAGCACAACGGCTCCCCATTTAAACTTCTCCCCTCCTGGTAGCAGGTGAAGGGTCCACCAACAGCAGATGATAAATGATACTCTTCGTAAGAAACGCTGATTCCCTGAGCTAGCTCCTTGAGTCTGACCACAAAGGGTGGTTTTGCTTCATCATTAAACTTGAAGGGAGGGGTTAAGGGACGCCAGGCGGTTGCCCAGTCAACCACCTACTTCCTCCTAAGGCCCGGAAGTGACGCAAGGCCCGGAACCTACGCGGTGTCAGGGTCAGCGACACTACCAGTAGCTGGCTGTGTCCTCGTCACAATCGAGTGGTGGGGAAAGACTCGAAAAATCGCAGTTTATATCTTTCAGACCCCAACACTGACTCTGCAAGGGGCGAACTGACGTCCCGCACGGCTCCGACGCCCGCCCAACAAGCCACTTCTGCTCAAACCTTGCAACGACCAGCCATTAGCGAGGCGGGCGGGAGCGCGCGTCCGCGCCCCTCTGGTGTCTACGTCACGCCCGCAGGCCACGCCCCCAGGAACAGGGGGCCTTCCCCGCCACACACACCCCTCTTCCTCTACCCGCAGGGACCCCTCCTCTTTTAACCATTTGGCTGAAGGAGCAGGGAAAAGGCTACAGTCCGGAACTCTCCCTGAGGCGGGAGAGGGTTAGGGACTCCCCGATTCCCGAGCCGGGAGCCAGAGAGCGAAGGGTGGGACCTCCCCGGAGTCCGCCTTCGCGGTCCTGTCTCGCTCCCTCCCCCCGCACGTTCCAATGCATATGCTCTCAGGGAGTAGAGGCCGAAGGGGGCTGGGGGAAGCCAGGCCCCAGAGACCCGCGGGAGCCCGGACACTCACTCCCTACGGTCCCCGCCCGGCTGCACGCTCCCTCGCCTGGGCAGGAGGGTCTGCGGCACGGGGCAAGCCAGCGCCGGAACAAATGCTTGCTACTTAAAATGGCTGATTCCCCTCCACGCCAGCTGCAGCCGCTGGGTCTGCAACGGGGGCTGACGAGCAGCCCCCACCCCCACCCTTGAGATCCCACCGAAGTCCTCGCCGACCGCAGCAGAGGAATGGAGGGCCGCGAGCCCGGTCTCTTGTCCCTCTGCCTGGTCCCACACACCAGACCCGCTCTGTGCACTCGAGGACACTGTCCCAGGAGAAAAGGAAAGTGACACTTCCTCGGGCAGGCTCAGAGCGACCGTGCCCGGAGGCCAGCGGGTCCGACCGAGGGGAGGACCCGCATGGGCAGCCCCGCGGCCCCCTACCTTGATATTTGTTGTCCAGCTCCCGCAGCACAGACACGTTCCTCTGCATGTCGTGGGGCAGCGACTCCACACACTCGAGGTAGTCCTGCACGTAGCAGGTGAGGAGCCGGCTCCGCTCCCCGGTCAGGATCGCCGCCGACGAGTAGAGTTGCTGCTGCTGCTGCTGCTGCTGCCCTAACATCCTGCCGCCGCTGCTGCCCCTCGCCGCCGCCGTCGCCGCCGCCTCCGCATCCAGCAGCCACACATGCAACAGCCGCGGCCGCCGCGGCTCCTCTGCTCCGCAGCCCGGCGCCGCGGGCACACCGGCCGTCGCTTAGGAGGGCACAGCCGAGTCCCCCGATCTCCACTCCCCCCAAAAGAAGCCCTCACTCCCCGCCCCCGTGGTAACAAGCCCAGGGGCGGGGCGAGATCAGGACTCCCTCCTTTTTGCCCTCCCTCCCCAGGACTAGAGCAGCGGGGATCCCCCAAGCGGAGCTCGCGCCGGGGTGCCGGGCGTTGACACTTCCTGCCCCCCTCACAGTCCCCAGATGCTACCAAAGCCGTCTCGTAGCTCGGATCCCCATGACAAGCCCTCCACTGCCCCCTTTTCTCCCAATCACCCTCCGAGCCTGTCGGAGAGTCTCTCACTGGACTGCCCCCGCCCCTCCGCCTGCGGCCACCACTGCGCCTGCGCAAGACTCACTCCTATTAAGGCCGGGGGCCCGCCTCTACCGCCCTACCAAAGGGTTCGCATTCTCCCGCCTTCCCTCCGCCACCCGGGCGATTGGTCTGTCAACTCTCGGTCCGGCCAAACGGCAGGCTTCGCCCCGCCCCCTCTTAAAGGAGAAAGACTGTCAGACCCACCTCTCTGCCCAGTGTCAGAATGGGATTTGTGAGGA
Source organism: Micronycteris hirsuta (assembly GCA_004026765.1). NCBI lineage: Eukaryota > Metazoa > Chordata > Mammalia > Chiroptera > Phyllostomidae > Micronycteris > Micronycteris hirsuta. The sequence goes on from PVJI01000616.1 coordinate 63,761, forward strand.
AGGATGGTTGACTTTTTCCTTCCATCCTTCCCACCCGGAGGGGGAAACTTGGCCCGGTTCTCTCGGCCTACTGTTACCGATTTCTTCCCCATCGGTGGATCTAGCGCGGCCCCTCGCAAGCCTTAAAAGGAGCAGCAGGCGGCCGCTTTCCGCTGCAACCTGCAGTGAGTGATGCCTAAGGGGACTACGCGGCCCAGGGTGCAGCGCGCGGATCCCGGCATGCGCCGCGGCAGTGTTCCCGCCAGGCAGTCGCCTGGCGTCCTCACTCCGCCTTGGTGTTGCCCTTAGGCTTTGTCTCTCTTTCCGCCGGGGGCTTCCGTCTCTCCGGGCAGCGGGGGCCTGACCCCGGAGGTAGGTAGTATTCCCGCGGGCCCCGTGCATTTTCTTCCTCTTTTCAGTCTACCAGCATTTTAAATCTCCCTCCTGGCCTCAGCGTGCTTCAGTCTCCCAGCGCCAAAATGTCTTGCAGGTTTCGCCCTCCCTCCTGCTCTTCTGGAATCCGGTTTCTTTCAGGCTGCTTCTACTCCGGGAACGTGTTTGACCAGCGACCTTTACAAACTTTTTTTCCCCCGGGGGTCAGAACGTTTAAGCATTGAATGCCGGCGGGGGCTTACCTGCTGCGTGAGGGGCACACCGCCGTCTTTTCGTATCTTTTTACCCTCAGACCCAAAACCAAGGGCTGACCGACCGGGGGAAACACAGGGTGTGCAGACGAGTCAAATGTAATCGGGAATCAGGCCCAGGGCCTTAACTACGTGATTGACTGTCTCATCTAATTTCTGTGTAGTGTTAATTCCAAATGGTCTCGAAGTATGTATAATAACGTGTGTTTGTGAAAGAATTGGATGGAAATAGAACGAATACATGGGTGATTTTAATGAAATATCTGAGGGGGACCTCGGCCAGCAAGGTTCCCCTGGGGGGGTCGCTGTAGATGGAAATAAAGAGTCCTCCCGGCCGCAGTCTTGTTGCTCTGGCGGGGAAAAAGGGGATGGCGATTCCCTCTAGTGGAGAATGCCCCGAGCCCTTATACACGGCTTTTTATTAGGTTTGGGAAGTGCAGGGAGATAGAGCACACGTGCATAGCTTATCAATCAGTGTCCAACAGGCTATAGTCATAAAAAGCTAACACATAAAAGGATAACAATTAAAGAAACAAATCTTTTCAGGTTGGGGTCCGTGAGGCATGCAGGCTCCAGATGGCTGTAAAGGCATATATCATGAAATAGGGAGTTTCACTCCTTATGCCTTGAACTCATGCACCTGGGTTATACTAACAGGATTTTATCGCTGAGCAGAGCTGGCTTCAGAGGACAAAAATGTACATTTCAGGCCTGATTTCCACGGGACTCTTGGTGTTAGAATCGAGTCATGCCTGCCACCTGTGTTAGGACCTGGTTTTCCAGGGAGACTTACCAGCCCCTTTCAGAGCTTGTTCTTGTGGGGCTACAATCTCCAAAACCACACGGCATAGTCCCCAACAAATATCTATGTAAACAACTCCCAATGTGAGTAGTACCTTGAGTTCAAAAAGAAAACATGAGTAGGTGATAAATTTGGGTTTTTGCAGTGGTGGTGGTATGCCTGTTCAGAGCACTCTTGAAACAACTGTTAATAGTAAGTCACTGCTTGTGAAGAGAAATCTAAACCTTGATCATCTAGAGCAGGGGTGTCAAACTCATTTTCACGAGGGAGGGCACACAGCCTCACTGTTGCCTTCCAAGGGCTGAATGTAATTTTAGGACTGTATAAATATAACTACTCCTTAACTACTGCTGCCGGGTAGAAACAAGGTGGAGGGCCAGATTTGGCCCGCGGGCCTTGTGTTTGCCACCTGTGATCTAGAAGAAATTTTAAATCTCAACCCAAAACTAAGTGAAAGGACAAAAACCTCTCCAGGCCCTCTTTACCAGAACTAGCTGTCCTTTCCTTGACCCTGTCAGCCATAATTAACTTGTTTTTCTGTCTCTTTATTTTCAGGACTGGAAAATTGCTGAAAGCATCCTAATGGCAAAGATGTTATGAAAAATTGCCAAACAGGACACACCAGGTCACAAGGACCGGACCCTGAACCTAAAGATAACATTGGAGCAAACTGAAACCTACGCAAAACCAACTGAAGCACCCTATTTTGCATCTGCCCTGTTACTTAACCACAAGCCCCTTTGTCCTTTATAACCCAACGGAAGTTCATGCCCTAACCTTTCGGGGCTGGTGTAACCCTTTACATTGGCTCCTTTCCTCTCTTGGAAAGTGAATAAAACTTTGCTCTCCATATTTTCTACTCTCTGTGAAATCTTTCACAGCCCACATCACTGGACACCCTAACATTTGGGTGGCCCATACGGGGACCATTTACTCCTTTTCTCTGCCTTCTGAGACTTGCGACCAGGGGAGCAGTGGGCAGCAGTAGCTTGTCCCAGGATAGCCCTCCGACCTTGTCTCTGGGGGCCTTGGAGGAATCCTCCCTCTCACCTCCTCTCTGTGTTGTCCAGCCCTGCATACAGCCTCCTCATCACGCGTCCGAATCAGCGATCGGTAAGTCTCAATCCCAGGACGGTAACATCCACAGAACTGAAAATGATAGTTTTCTGATCATACCGTAGTTGGAAATCCCAGCGTTGGGTCTGTCACTTTCCTCTCAGGATTCGGCCTCAGGGGATGCCACCTGACCACCTCCCCTCTAGTTTCAGTCTCCTCCTATAACTTTGGGATTCCTGACTCTAGGACAGATCTTTCTGGTCTCAGTGTGCTCCTGGATACAGAGACATCCGACTCCGGCACAGATCTCTACATTGTTTGAGTTGGGAATGCCCTCCTTAAACTTCTCCCTTCCCTGAGATGTCCTTCCCTGTTGGGGACCACTTTGTGTGGTATCAGACACTGTAGCCCCACACAAGCGAGGCCTTCAAAGAGGCCTGTAAGACTTGACCAGAAAACTGGGAATGTAGGAACCAGGCATGACCCGATGCTAGCGCCTAGGGTTCCTGTGGGAAATCAGGCCTGAAGAATGCATTGTACCCTTTGAAGTTTGCCTTGGTTTGGATAGCCCTGTTGGTATAAACCAGATGTTTTAAGTTCAAAGCACAGAGAGTGAACTGAGCTCATGAACCATGCCTTAACGACCATCTCATGTCAGCATGTCTAACAGACCCTGACCTGAGACAGATGTCTGTGTTCCTTCAGTTGTTACCTATAAGTAATATGTTTTCTATAGCTATAGCCTTTTGACATTGATTGATGAGCTATGCATGTATGCTGTGTCCCCCTGCACATACCAATCTCAATAAAATCCTTTTTGGAATAGGTTTCGAGGCATTCTCCACTAGAGAGAATCTCCAGCCCCTTCTCTCCAGACAGATTGTGTCCGGGTCAACTCATTTCATCCTCGACCAGGAGGACTCCGAGGAAAGGGGTTCCCCTCATCTGGCTCCCAAACAGAGACCCTCGATTTGGGGTCTGCATCAGCTGAGAGGCTACAAGCTCTCGTCGCAGAAGGCACACCTAGACAGACAGGATTTGGCGCCTTCATCCCACAGTAAGAGGCAGTGCCACCAGTGCTTTTGGTTATGCTGCTGGTTTGTCTTAGGTAAGGGAAAGGGGAATTTCTTTCAGAGCCGCCTCTTGTGGCCTTTTGGCTTTGGTCTTCCTTCTCCCTCTGCTTCCAGGTATACTAGGAAGTCACCATCAGCTAAATAACTAATAGTCAGGACTTGAATGAGTGTTCCAGTCCTGGCTGCACTCCGAAGATAAGAGGCATTTCCTCCCTCTGGCCTTAGTTTCCGGGTGTCCCTACATGAGTAGGGGCCTAGCAGAGGTGTCTGGGGTCAATCCCCAAGACGTGTAGGGGCCTCATGGTTAACTCTAATCACTGTAATACAACTTTTGGCTTGTCCGGGGACGTGTGATATAAGAGTTGGTTGCTCAGCACTCTGAGCTCTCCCAGCTGTTGTAGACAACTGGGAGAGAAACCAAGACATGTAAGAGAGGCAGGGATGACCAAGGGGTGACACTCTTGGGCCCTCCTCACAAGGAGCACACTTTAACCCACTACATTTATCTCATTCCCTAGCAATTAGCCAGGAGAAGCTTACAGAACTAGTTAGGCGGTGCGAGGACAAGGAAAGACAAAACCGAAAGTAAAAATACCCCAGCCACCAAAATGGCCTCAGGACTTTCTAAGGAGTAAAAGATATGTTTTCAACTGCTCCACTATCTTCTCAAGGATGCGGGATGTCAGTTTGAAGAATAGAACTTAATTAACTTACTACAGACAATAAAGACCTACTGTCCATGGTTTCCAGATACAGGGTTTTTAGATCTAGAAGTATGGGAAAAAGTAGGGCAGAAACTGAAATGGCATCAGAAGAACGGGACCCCTATAGGACATCAGACTTTATTAACCTGGAGCCTAGTGAGAACAGCTCTCGCTCCTTTTTATGCTAGACGCCTCATAATCAGAAAAGCTCAGACACAAAAAAGGGACCTATAGTGTGATGGGCAATCTCCATGTTAAGCCTCTGTACTTTGTAACTTCCATATTAAGCTCCTGTGCTTTGTTCTTTGTTTTCACCATATAAGGTAGCTAGACCTAACTTCCGCATTGGGTTTCTATAACCTCACTTTGCCACTTAGGCAGGAAGTCCGGGGCTACTTAAACCCTGGAAGGTCAGAGTTTGGGGCTCAGAATTTGGAGTCCCTCTCCTCTGAGCCTGCGCGTGTAATAAAGCATCGTGCTCCGCCATCTCTACCACATGTGAGTTATTTTTCTGCAACATTTTGGTTCCCTGACCGGGAAACGACTCACGCGAAGCAGGCATTTTGCCTCCGGTGAGGACGACCCAGGGCTCGGCTGGGAGGCCCTGTCGCAAGAGAAGGAGCACGTGCCCCGGTTATTTTGGGCTTCCCAGGGCGGGGGCTCCCCTGTCGCCTCGGACGCTCTAAGACCCAGGCAGAAGGGGAGAGACAGACCACGAACTGTTGGAGGCGCCAGATCAGTAAGTGCCCCAGGGACTGGACCCGAGAACAGGGAGAGGCTGATCACCTCTCAAACAGAAATTCAGGAGGCTGGGCCAAGTGAAGATAGGGCTCAGACCAGCGGACTCCAGCTCGGGGGGAGGAAAAGTTACAAACTCTGGGTGACTGAGAGTGTGAGTGTGAATGTGTCTGTGACTTCACAAGCTGAATTAGGCCCACGGAGTCTGATTGGGCCCTCACCTGAGGTTCCTAGGTCAGTCATACGGCATAATGGCTGGGAAGATAACCCGAACGACTACACGGGCAGCCTTTAGCTAAGACCGACCTAAGTCCCTCGCAAGGGGACAGACCAGGCAGGCGTGCGAAAGATCCCCTTTTCCTTTGTTTGTCTGCGCCGTAAGAGAGGGAGCATGGGAGGTGGACTGTCAACCATCCTAGACTGTATGCTCCAGAATTTTGACTGGTTCCGAGGACAAGACCCCTTGAACCTGTGCCAACTGGAGACTTTCTGTACTTCGGAATGACCCACCTTTGGGGTAGGCTGGCCCCCTGAAGGCACCCTGAATCTAAGCATAATTAGAGCAGTTCACCTGATAGTCACCGGGAAAACCCGGGACACCCAGACCAATATGTCTATATAGATAGATGGCAGGAGTTGGCCCAAGACATGCCAAGGTGGCTCCAGCAGTGCGCTAGAATAGCCCCAAAGCGTCTAGGCACCTCAGGGCAGAAGAAGAAGTCTGGATCATGCTTTGGGCGGCCGAATAGACCCTAAACTCAGATCCTGGTGGCTAGAGGCCCAAAGCATCCAATCCACCAGGGGTACCCTGAGGATGACCAACCCATTTCCCCGCCACCATATGAGGGACTCCCCACCACACCACTAGGGCCAGACACCCCTCCATCACTCTTGCCCCCACCAGAGGAGGCCCCGCGGAGATTCCCAGAAATGGCACCGTTGTCAATTGCGACTCTACTAAGACATCATCAGGCCCTCCAGATGCCCCTGAGAGGCTCAAGGGCTCCCACAGGTGGCGGGGTGATGGGACGCTTAGGTCGGGACCCGTGGTTTTCTATTACCAGCCATTTACCACCACTGATCTCCTTAATTGGAAACACCACATGCCCTCATACTCGGAAAAGCCACAGACATTGATTGATTTAATGGAATCTATAATGCAGACCCACTGGCCCACCTGGTATGATTGTCACCAACTCCTGTTAACGCTATTCAACACGGAGGAGAGGCGCAAGATCTTACAAGAGGCCCATCGATATCTTGAAACCCATGCCCCGCCAGGCACCCTTGATCTCTTACAGTACGCCCGAGCGGCAGCCCCAGAAGTTCAGCTGGACTGGGACCACAATACAGAGCAGGGGAGAGCAGCTCTTGACTGGTATCGGGAGGCCATCCTACAAGGGGTCAGGGCCGGAGCTAGGAAGCCTACCAACATGGCAGAAATCTCCAGTATAATGCAACGGGCAGACGAGTGCCCAGGGGACTTCCTAGAGTGACTAATTGAAGCATACAGAATATATACCCCTTTTGATCCTGAGAGTCCGGATAGCCAGCAGATGGTTAATATGGCCTTCGTGACTCAGTCGGCGCCTGATATCCGCAAAAAGCTGCAGCAATTAGAGGGTTTTGCCGGCATGAACATCAGCCAGTTAATAGAAGTGGCAAATAAAGTCTATAACAATAGAGAAGAGGCTGCTGAGACAGCAGCCTTAGAAAAACAGAAAAAGAAGGCAGCGCTATTAGCAGCCGCCCTGGTAGCCCCAGCAAAGGGCCCGCAAAAGAAAGGGCAGAAAGGCCATTTTAAAGTAGACAAAGACCAGTGTGCCTATTGTAAGGAGAGAGGCCACTGGAAACGGGACTGCCTGAACCGAAAGTGAAAGGAGGATCTGATGTTGCCTCCGGCACCCGGGATCCTCACTTTGGCCGGTTTGGATACTGAATGAGTAGGACCGGGCTCAATGAAACGGCCCCCACGAGCCCATGGTCCGAGCCAGAGTGGGGGCCAATCACTGACTTTCATGATAGATACCTGAGCTGAGCATTCGGTAGCTACTACCCCTGTGGCTCCGCCATTGGGCCGAGAAGTTTCTATTGTAGGAGCCACAGGACAGCCCAGTAAGCCAAAGAAATTTTGCCAGGCCCGGACAATTGAGCTGGGCGGACATCAGGTCCGCCATGAATTCCTCTACCTACTCGAATGCCCTGTGCCCCTCCTAGGTAGAGACTTGTTGAGTAAGCTTTCAGTCCGGGTAGCCTTTCACCCCTCCGGACAAGCCACACTCGAATTAGGCAGCTTGAGTTTAGTGGCCCTCATCATACCCCGAGAGGAAGAATACCGGATCCATGAGGAAGGTGGAGGCCTAGGCAGTCAAGATTCCCTCACAGAAAAATTTCCTGATGTATGGGCAGAGGGAAACCCACCAGGACTTGCCATGGTCGAACCCTGGTGATCATAGACCTGAAACCAGGGGCACAGCCCCGCTGCCTCAGGCAATACCACATATCCAAAGAAGCCCGGCTAGGAATATCAGGGGTAATAAATAAGTATCTGTCTGAAGGAATACTGGTTCCCTGCCAGTTGCAATGGAACACGCCGCTCCTCCCTGTGAAAAAGCCAGACGGGTCTGGGTATCGCCTGGTACAAGACCTCAGGGCCGTCAATGAGGTCACCCTGACTCTGCACCCTACGGTGCCTAACCCCTACACGCTATTAAGCCAACTGCCCCCGACTGCCTCCCACTTCACCTGTCTAGACTTAAAGGACGCTTTCTTTTGTATACCTCTGGCCCCTGTAAGTCAGCCAATATTTGCATTTGAATGGGAAAACCCCCACACTGGCACCAAGACCCAATTGACCTGGACCCGGCTGCCTCAGGGGTTCAAGAACTCCCTCACCTATATTCAGTGAATCATTAGCCCGGGACCTGAAACCATTCTCAGAGCAGCATCCCGGCCTTGTTTTACTCCAGTATGTGGACGATTTGCTGTTGGCAGGGCCAGGGAGCTACGAGTGCCGGGAAGGGATGTGGGCCCTGCTCCGGCTCCTGGTATCTAAAGGCTACCAGGTGTCCAAAAGGAAGGCCCAGATTTGTCAAAAGGAAGTTCGGTACCTGGGTTTCTGAATAAGGAACATTGGGACATTAGGAACTGAAAGGAGGGCTATGATCAATCAATCCAGCCCAATGACTAGAACACAGTTCTGGGAATTCTTAGGGGCAGCTGGGTTTTGCCGAATATGGATCCCAGGATACACAGAAATAGCAAAACCACTACATCAAGCCCTCAGAGGGGCAGAGACTACTCCGTTTAACTGCAAAACAGAGCAACAGGGCACTTTTGAGAGGATAAAAGAGCTCCTGGTCAGCGCCCCGGCCCTTGGCTTACCCACCCCAATAAGCCATTTTCCCTCTATGTCCTTGAAAAGGAGAAAGTAGCCTTAGGAGTCCTGACTCAAGAAGTCGGAGCGTGGCAATGCCCGGTAGCCTATCTCTCCAAGCAACTGGATAATGTGGCAGCTGGATGGCCTCCCTGCTTGTGGGCCATAGTGGCTGCTATTTCCCTCCTCCAAGAAGCTGACAAACTCACCTTGGGGCAGGAAATTAGCTTATATGTGCCGCACGCTGTGCACAGCCTCCTCAAAGGGCAGGGACATTGGTGGCTGTCCAACCCACGGCTTACCCAGTACCAGGGAGTGCTGCAGAAAAACCCCCGCGTACATCTGAAGACAGTGCGAAAGATCAATCCAGCCACCTTCTTACCTGCAGAAACTGGGGAACCTGACCACAACTGTGAAGAGATCACAGATCAAATATATGCCAGCCGGCCAGATTTGAGAGCCATTGGCTTGGGGGACCTCAACCTGCACACCGACGGGAGCAGTACCATAACTGAAAAGGGAGAGCGGATTGCCAGGTACACGGTAACTACGAAAGACCAGGTCCTCAACGTAGAGCCCCTGCCCTCAAGGTGGTCGGCCCAAAGGGCAGAACTTTATGCCCTCATTCGAGCCCTGGAACTAAGCAAGGGGAAAAGGGTCAACATATACAGTGACTCCCAAGTATGCTTTTGCCACCCTCCATATAACATACATGGGGCCATATATAGAGAAAGAGGACTACTGACTGCTGAAGGAAAAGAAATAAAGAACAAAACTGAAATCCTCCAACTCCTAGAAGCTGTATGGAGTCCAGCTCAGGTAGCAGTAATGCACTGCCGGGGACACACTAAGGGCAACACAGAGGAGGCCATAGGGAACTGACTCGCAAATCAAGCTGCAAAAGCTGCTGCTAAGAAACAGGACTCTCCAAAGGCAATAGTGAGCCCATTGATCAGCTCCCCTTTGAGCACCCAAGACTACCAACCAGCCAAAAAAGAATGGGCCAGGCGGACTCAAGCATCCAGAACATCAGAGGGCCTGTGGAGGCTCCCTGATGGATGAGTTTACATGCCCCAGGGTCAGGCGGCGCAAGTGGTCCAGAATTGTCACACCCTGACCCATCTAGGGAAAACAGCCCTAGAAAACCTGCTCCGAAGGTACCTCTACATACCCAACCTCCCCGCACTATGTGCCAGCATTGCAGCCAGTTGTGTAACGTGTGCCAAGAACAACGCAGGAAATAATCGGGTCCCGCCAGAATACAGCATCGGGGGACCCAACCTCTGGAAGACCTGCAGGTGGATTTCACTGAAGTCGAACCAAGCTGGGGATATAATGTACCTGCTTGTCCTCATAGCCACCTTCTCAGGTTGGGTCAAGGCCTTCTCCACCAGGACTGAAAAGGCCAGGGAAGTAGCCAAAGTTCTACTGTGACAGGCAGCCTCCCACCTGCAGAGGGGGGCAAATGACGGCAGCCACTGTGATAAGCCTCCGCACTTTGTAACTTCACATTTAAGACTCTGTGCTTTGTTCTTAAGTCTCCACCAATGCCGTGCCTTGTTTTTTAGTTTTCACCAGTCCTGTGTTTTATCCTTTGTGTAGCTTAACTTCCGCATTTGGCTTCTGTAATCAGCTTTTGCCACGTAGTTCCTGGCATTGCCTATATGCATATAACCAGCCACCTCCCTTTGTTTGGGGCTCAGAATTTGGAATCTCTCCTCTGAGCCCGCATGCGTAAATAAAAGGTCATGCTCCACCATCTTTCCCGCGTGTGAGTTATTTTTTTCTGCAACACTACTAAGAGAAATAATTCCCCGACACGGGCTACCCCTGAGCCTAGGGAGCGACAATGGACCAGCTTTCGTTTCCCAGGTGGTGCAGGATTTAGCAAGACTATTGAACATAAAGTGGAAGTTGCATACTGCATACTGGCCCCAAAGCTCAGGGAAGGTAGAAAGAATGAATAGAACACTGAAAGAAACCCTGGCAAAATTCTGCCAAGAAACTGGATTACCCTGGACAGACTTGTTGCCAATAGCCTTGCTCCAAATAAGAAATACCCCAAATCAAGCAGGGTATACCCCCTATGAATTAGTATATGGAAAGCCCACCCCAATAGCAAGAATAACGGGACCCAGCAATTTGCCAGTAAAAGGGGAGATAGGACAAAGGAGATACCTACAACAGCTGGGGAAGGCATTAGATCAGATAGGAGAAGCCCAATTAGGGTTCAAACCTAAACCCCGAGGGGGGCCAGCGCACCCACACCGTCCAGGGCAATACGTATGGGTAAAAGACTGGAAAAAGGAGCCCCTCCAGCCCATATGGACGGGCCCCCACTTAGCACTCTTAACCACCCCCACTGCCCTAAAAGTTGCAGGTATCACATTGTGGATCCACCACTCCCGAGTGAAAGCAGCTGCGGAGCCAGAGGGACCCGAAGAGGGAGCCACTGAGCGGCGATTTCCTGCCTTAAAGCTGCAGCAGCAACCAAAGGCCTCAGGAGCCCAGGACACTTGGAAGGTCGCATCATGAAATGGATATTACTGTGCCTATGGATTGCCACGGGAACAGTCCTAGAGCAGCCTTATGTATGGAAGTTTTATGCCAGAGAGACCTATACCAGAGATAATAACACACACTGTAGGCATCGTGACTTGTCATGAAGCTGGATGTAGAGGTCAAATGACCCTCACCATTCCTACCTCCAGTCTCAAAAGCCTCGAAGGGTGGGAGCGAACAGCACACCCCGCAGTGTGCTTGACTAGGGATCAGCGCCATTATTCTTTCTACGAAGGTTGCAACTGGAAACCTGAGGTTTATGGCAGATGCCCTTACGGGCACTGTCACCACCACTCCGCTGAGATGGGAAAAGAGCTAAAAATTCCCATACTAGACCCTGATAGCAAGGATTGGGAAACTGGAGTCCGAGGAAAAATCTATGTTAATATGTGGCATTCAGGGCCAGTCGGAGACATATTTATATACAAAGCCCAAGAAATGCAGAACCCCAGTCTAAATACTATCTACCATATCCATTCAGTCATAGAAGAACAAGAAAAAGCTCTGTCTAAGAAATTAGATAATCAAGAGCCAGTAGGGCCTTTTTCCTGGATAAAACTAATACAGCAAGGAGCGCAGCTACTTAATCTAACCAGCCCAGGCAACTACAATAACTGCTTCTTATGTGCATATCTTAACAGGCCACCACTGACTGCAGTTCCACTTCAATAACCCTTTGCTGTTTCTCAAACCCAGACCCCAGCACCCTTTTCTCTCCAAGGTGTTCCCTTATTCCAGGACCCGTCTGCCGGAGCGCCAGAATGCTACGGACCACCCGGTTCCTGCAATCAGACACTGCCATCCTCTGGATCCGTCACCAGTCCACCGGGAACTTTCTTTTGGTGTAACGAGACTCTCTACCGGTCGGCAAACCAAAGTATCCCAACCCCTTGCTATCCTGTGGCCTTAGCTCCCCAGCTCGTCTTATACTGGCCGGGTGAGTTAAGTACCCTGCTTGCCCAAAAATATCATAAGCGAGCAGTTTTCCTCCCCATGGAAGTCGGGTTAAGCTTCGCCACCTCAGTCAGACTCCAATCCACCAAGGAGCTTTGGGAAGAGTTAAACCAGGCCATGGACGCCTCTGCGCTATCCATGGCCTCACTGCAGAGACAAATAACTTCCCTAGCTCAGGTGGCCCAACGGAACCAGCGGGCATTAGACTTACTCACCGAAGAAAAGGGGGGACCCTGCCTTTTCCTCCAGGAAAAGTGCTGTTACTATGTTAATGAAAGTGGTATAGTAGAAGAAAACATTAGAAAAATGAAAGACATGCTTCGGAGACTATGGAGCGTCAGTTCCCCCAGTGAAGGCCACTCATGGTGGCAATCGGTTCTTTTCCCTATGTTAGCCCCTATCTTAGGCCCCCTTTTCATCTTTTCCTCGCACTAACCATAGTGCCCTGCTTGCTGTGCACGATAGTACAACAAATAGAAGCCATAGCGACCCGAAGGGCTACCGCCAAGATCCTTTCTCTCCAGAGACACCACTACCAAAGATTACAGCCGACCCAGACGGAAGGCAAATATGCGGACTGTGACACTGATGCTAGAACAGACACCAGTGCTGTTTAGCATCAAAGGGGGGAATGTGACGGGCAACCTCTGTGTTAAGCCTCTGTACTTTGTAACTTCCATATTAAGCTCCTATGCTTTGTTCTTTGTTTTCACCATATAAAGTAGCTAGACCTAACTTCTGCATTCGGCTTCCGTAACCTCGCTTCGCCACATAGGCAGGAAGTCCGGGGCTACTTAAACCCTAGAAGGTCAGAGTTCGGGGCTCAGAATTTGGAGTCCCTCTCCTCTGAGCCTGCGCGTGTAATGAAGCGTCGTGCCCCGCCATCTCTACCGCGTGTGAGTTATTTTTCCGTAACAATAGGACATCGGCATGCAGGGTTGCCAAACCTAATAATAAAAACCTGCCACTGCAAACGGAGGAGGATGGCTTCTTTTCCAGCCCTCCTTTGACCCCACTAAGGGACAACTCATTGGAGGATCTACCTCGTCCCCTCCTCCTCTATTGGATTCGCCTCCGGCCCTTAGCCAGACTACTACCACCATGCTGCAATGTTTCCGAGAGGCTGTGAAAGACAGAGACTGGGAAGCTCTGTTGACTTTCCTCAATTTCACTAAATCGTATGGGCAGCCAGTGCATGAACCTTTGCCTTTTGAAATATACAAACTCTTAAAAGAGAGTATTAAAGAGAACAGGCTTCAGTCTCCCTACATTAGGGGACTCGTGTCAGCCATTGCTAAAGGGTATCGGATGGCCCCTTGTGATTGGATTGCCTGAACTAGGACTGTCCTTGAGCCCGACCAGTTTACTGTATGGCATTCAGAATATACTTATTGCTGCCGCCTCCAAGCAGCTGAGAATAGTGAAAGCAGAAACCCAGTCCAGCTTAACATATTTCTTGGAATGGATCGATACGAATCCGCTGAAGAGCAGGCAAAAATGAACCCTCAAGCTTTCTCCCAATGCTCCCAGGCTGCTCTCCGTGCCCTGAAGATGGTTCCGGAAGCTGAAGCTTGGAGTGCAGGCTCCTTCGTTAATATTCGGCAAGGAGCCACAGAGGCTTATTTAGATTTTGTTGACAGACTACTAGAAGCAATAGAAAGACAGGTTGAGGATGAGGTAGCAGTCAAAACCCTTGTATTACCATTGGCCTATGAAAATGCAAATGACGATTGCAAGGCTATGCTCTAAACGCTCAGACTAACCGCCACTGATATTAGTCAGTTTATCAAGGTTTGCCAAGACGTTGGCACTGAACACCATCGAGCCACGTTGCTAGCTGCTAAAATAAAGGGGGAAGTTAAATGCTTTAATTGTAGCGGACCGGGACACAGCCATCGGGAGTGCTGAAATAAACAGAGTAACCCAAAACACCTGCCCAGTAAAGACTGCCCACGATATGGCAAGGGCAAACACTGGGCCAATCAATGCAGATCCAAATATGATAAAGACGGCAAACCACTTCCACCTCGGGGAAAGGGGAAGGGGGGCATGGACTCTGGTGCCCCAAACTCCAACAGGAGTTTTCCAGGCAATAACAACCAATTGTTTTGAACTGAGGAACATGTTAAGTCACCGATCTCCACGCCACCACAGGGGAAGTGCAGAATTGGACTTGGTCACTACCCAGGAATTCATCTTAAGAGAACAGGATAAAATCCTCACTGCTCTTACAGGGGTATGGGGACCATTGCCTGAGGGCACTGTTGGATTGATTTTAGGAAGATCTAGTGTTACTACTAAAGGGATTTTAGTCCAGCCTGGAGTAACTGATTCTGATTATCAGGGAGAAATCAAAATTATGATCAGAGCCTTTGGATATCATGTCATTCCTGCCCCAAACTTGTGTAGCCCAACTTCTTCCCTGTAGAGTGCCAGGTACTCAAAATATTAAGAGAGGGGAAGGAGGTTTTGGTAGCACTAATAACCAATCTGTTTTTTGGATCGCCTCCGTTAAATAAACGTCTTTTAGAAGTAACAATCAAAGACAGAACCTTCCATGGCCTGCTAGATATGGGAGCAGGTGTCTCTGTAATTTCTAGCCAATATTGGCCGCTAGCAGAGGCCAGCATATCCACAACTGGCATAGGAGGCGTTTCTAAACCACGTAGAATGTCTGATCACTTGGGTGCTATGGCCCTGATGGACAGGTGGGGAGAGTTCAGCCCCACTTAATATTTGGGGATGGGACCTTCTTGCTCAGTGTGGAATGAAAATCACCCTCCTGCCTTTTTACTAGTGGCACTGTTCAGATACCTTTGCTACCCGTCACGTGGCTTTCAGATACACCTGTGTGGGTCAATCAGCGGCCACTAAAAGGGGAGAGGTTAGGAAAAAAACCGTGAATTAGAACAACAATTAGAAGCAGGACATATTGAGCCATCTAGCAGCAATCTGTGGAATACTCCAATTTTTGTAGTTCCTTAAAAATCAGGAAAATGGGCGCTTATACATGATCTTAGAGAAATTAATGAGGTATTTCAGCCAATGGGCGTTCTCTAATATGGGCGATACTCTAATTGCTGCCCCACCTTCTGAGGTATTGGCCAAGACCTATGTTTACCTAAAAGAAGCTGTATCTCATGCAGGCTTAGTTATTGCCCCTGAAAAGGCCCAACAATCTGAACCTTGGAAATACCTGGGGCATATTCTTTTTCACTGGATAATTCGGCCTCAAATGCTCCAAATCAATGCACCAGAACACCCAACTCTTAATGACCTCCAACAACTGTTGGGTGTTATTAACTGGATTTGACCTAGACTAGGAATTACCATCCATCAGTTTACTCATTTATTCAATCCCTTAAAGGGTGACTCCAATCTAAATTCCCCTAGAACTTTAACCCCCAGGCTCTCCCAAGAACTAGACCTTGTCGATCAACATATCAATAAAAGACAGCTCACAAGAGTTGACTGCCAATCTCCCATCAGGCTATTCTGCTTTCCAACTCTTAAGTACCCCCATGGGATTAATTGGTCAATTCTTACCTCAGTTAGGCATGATAGAAGGGCTATTTCCCTCTCACCAACCCCAACGTACTATTGCTACTTATATTACAGCTCTGTGCCATCTTATTATTAACGGACGTGAGAGAACTCAACTTTTCGGCCACGATCCATCCATCTATCATTCATGTCTTGCTTACCCAAATTTATTTATGACAGCTGTCCAGTCAATCTCTAGAATTTCAATGTACTATCACAGATTTTGTGGGCAAAATAGAAATTAGCCTGCCCTCGAACAAATTACTGCAAAACATCTTCGTTCTTAATATTGGTTAGAAAGAAAAAATTAGTAAGACCCCTATTCCCAGAGCAAGGACTGTTTTCGAGGGCTCAGGAAAAACAGGGAAAGCTGCCATCACCTGGCAGGAAAATGAGGAATGGAAACACTATTTCTTACTTCCACTCAATGAGCTGAGCCCTCAGGAGCCATTATGGGTCTCCAACAGTAGCCTCACAAGCCCTTGAATCTAGTTTGTGACTCTAGTTATACCATGTATACTCTCATATAGACCAGGTTCTCCTTAAGGGATCCATTGACCCTCCTCTGCTCAGCCTATTTTTAACCTTACAAACTTTGCTAGATGGAAGGGAACATTCTATTTATTACACATATGTGTTCCCGTGCAGGTCTCCCTGGTCCTGTGTCTGATAGCAATGCCCAGACTGACACTCTAGTAAGCATAGTAGGTACCTTTCAAAAGGCTGTTACCTCCCAACAATTTTTTTCATCAAAATAGTCACATACTTTGTAAAGAGTTCAAATTCCCACATTGTCAGGCCTTAGGTAAGGCATCTCCCTCTATTGGAACTAATCCCAGAGGTTTAGAGCCATAAATAACCTGGCAGACTGATATCACCCATTACCCCCCTTTTGGTAAGTTTAAATGTATTCATGTCTCTATTGATACTTTTTTCAGAGCATTACACACTTCCCCCCTTTTGGGCAAATTGGCTAAGAATATCCAGGCCCATTGACTTGAGGCTTTTAGCCATCTGGGCCTTTTACAATAAGTTAAGCTGATAACAGACCAGGGTATATAGCCTGGTCTACTCAAAACTTCCCACAAAGATGGGGAATTCAACACAAAACAGTCATCCCTTGGTAATACCACAGGCCAAGCAATTTTTGAATGCACCCATCATACCTTTAAAACTCTTAACAAACAAAAATGGGGAGCCAGGAAACCTCTCCTAGAAATTTGATAATGCTAGGCATGTGTACTTAAAATTTTCTTAATTGTGATAATTCTTTTAATACACCAACTGAGAAACATTTCAGTTGACAAAAAGTAGATAATAAAGGGCCCCGTCCTGTAGTGTTGTACAGAGATCCCTTGGGAGAAGGGAAGTGGGTGGGGTGGCTGACATGGGGAGGAGGGTATGCTTGTGTTTCAGCCCCTACAGGTCCTTTGTGGCTACCCGCCAAAAGGGTGAAACCTTACTATGGGAGACCAACCCCATGAACACTTGTGGACAACTCAGACCAAGAGGATCTGGCGTCTCGAGGACCTGACCAACCAGCTGTCCGAAATGGCCATGACTGAGCGCTGACGTCGGATCTGGTCCCATCACCAGAATCAGGGGAAGCAGGCCACGGGACCGGTCCACCACCTGACCCTAAGGGGATAACTTGGGGAGACTTAAAGACCCTCAATAGCAGGACTGAAGAGGTCATGAAGGATGTAGGGGCACAGGACACTCCTGAAAATCTATTTCTGGCCTATTTGTCAGTGGTGTCCTCTAATTCCATTGAATTGTATTGATACTTGTCCTGTTAGCTTGTTTTAGAGGTTTGGGCCTCACTGCTGGAACTCAGCATATTTACTGGAATCATATCCTTGATCCACCCATATTTAAGCTCCATACTTGGTGGAATTCAGAGCCTCCTTTATCTAGCAACGATACCATGTGGACAGCAGGCATCTGGCTTCCACTGGACAGACCTTTAGAAGAAAAACGACATTGGCCATCAGTCCCTGAAAGTACTGTCTGTGTCAGAACATTTACCTGCTTGTTTTCCCACCTTACCTGACACTCTGTGTAACTTTCAGATGGTATCACATGCCATTGACAGTAAGGAGTCTCAAGCTAATGTCTCCTTAATAGGAGCCATAGGCTTTAAAAGAGAAAGAGATGGAGACAATGACAACCCCCTAAATTTACCTCTTTCTAAAATTAAGACAAAAACAACTGAGTCTGTTACTTGGTCAGTGTGTAACGATCAACTGGCCTCACTCGTTGATATTCCTAACACCCCATTAACAGCTGAAAACTGGGGTGCCAAGTGGAAAGTGTATGCTAGTGTGGCTTCTCCCATTGTCCCAGCCAAACCTAATATTATGTACAGTAGTATGGGGTAGTACAATGGGGGAACTGGGGCCCCTATTATAAGAGTTACTTCCTCATATCACACTAGCCCTTGGCATACGAACACTTGGAAAACAGAACTCCCTTTCAAAGAATGCCTCCTGGGATATCTTCAATATACAGAAGAGGCGAGGTCCAAAAAGGGCTATTATATTTTAGAGAATGTTAGCAATTACTGGGTTACCATGTGTATTTCTCACCCTTATCTTTTCCTAGCCATCCCTGGGATTCCTCATCTGACCTTTGATAATGATTCTATGATACATAGTCCACCTCTGGCTCTATCTATGCTAGCTGTCTTACCCACACTAATGTTACTCAACTCAATCTCACTATGGTTTTTGTAGTTTGCAGACAAACAGAAGTCTAGCTACCAGTTAATGTTACCCATGAATGGGAAGATCCAGGAGGCCTAGCTGCCCTCAGCCGTGCTCTCTCCCAAGTGAGGGTGCAGTGCTTCTTAGGAACTCTCATCATTTGTATTGTTTCTGCTATTGTAATAGCTGCCTCTGCTGCAGTGGCTACCACTGCTCTGGTTGAGTCCATCCAAACCGCTCATGCTTTTGATGTCCTCCTTGCCAATACAACTCAAGAAATGATCCAACAAACACATATTGACCAGGAGATTCTTGCCAGGCTCTCAGCCATAGAGTCTGCAGTAATATAGCTGGGAAAACGACAGGATCTCTTGTCACTTGTCTATAACTCACTTGTGATCCAGGCCTCTCAAAGCTGTTTGTTACCCCTCTGAAGAGGAACCCCAGTCAACGCTGATGGGAGGAGGTCCAACATCGCTTGTGAGGGGCCTTTTCCATTAATCTCAGGGGACAAATCTATCAACTCCAGGACATTAAGTGATTTACTGAACAGAAGATCTTTCAGACCCTGCATGACAACTTAACAATGGCTCAATCCAAAAACTTGGTTTGAAGGACTAAAGTTGTGTGGGTCATGGGGGCTATGAGATGCCTCTTGATCATTGTAGTCTTTTGTGCCTTGAGATGTATATATGTTGGGAACTGCACTGCCTGGTTTCAGGAGCTGTAACCTCGCCATCAGGCAAAAAGGCCCCACAGCTAGGGGACCTTAGGACCGTAAGCCACTAAGGAGACAAAACTTACCCTCCCTGCAGGAGCACAGACTCTGCCTCCTTTTCTTCACCCTGCTTGGCCCCTGGAGGATGGCTGGATAGTCAATGACGGTTAAGATTCCTCAAGGGAGGAACAACCTAAGACAGGCACAGTCGCGAAGGGGCCCAGCAGGGAAGGATTTAGGGGATTATGGAGGAGGGACAAAAGACCCTCACCACTTGGCTTTATCATAGCCTGAGTCCTAATTGTATCTGTAAAAAGTCTAATTTCTTGACTGCCTTGCTTCCCTTGCCTGATTCAGGCCTGAAACAATGCCAGAGGGGGGTACAGCCCTGTGCGGGGGTGGCACTTTCTGGGAGCAATCAGACCTGAGGTAATGCATTAAATCCTGTGAAACCTGCATTGTTAGGAATGCCCTCAATTTAGATGTTAAGGGTCTAAGCACAAAACAAGTTCGTTTCCCTAGGTTTTATGGCTGATTGGTGTCACCCTGTCTACCAGACCCTGACTCAGAAGGACACTTGTGATCCTAGTGTTATCTGTAAACCACACCTTTCTTTGATATTCATCCCTATGCAAACTAAACTCAATAAAAGTCCATTGAGAGAGAGCCTTGAGACCCTTTTCCTCTGAGAGATTGGTCAGCCTTTTCTCCCCAAGCAGATTGTGTCTTGGTAGATTTATTCTTATCTGCAGCATCCAGGAGAGCTCTGCTGGATGGAGCTCCCCCACAAATATACAATACACATTGTTTTCCAGAGACTGTATACACGAGAAGCAAGAAGCAGACTTTATCGGATTTACCACCGTGTCCGCTGTAACAAACAAAAAAGGGGAAGATGTTGGGGACCACTTTGTGTGGTATCAGACTAGCCCCTCATAAGCAAGGCCTTGAAAGAGACCTCTAAGACTTGACCAGAAAACTGGGAATGTAGGAGCCAGGCATGACCCGATGCTAGCACCTAGGGTTCCTGTGGGAAATCAGGCCTGAAGAATGCATTGTACCCTTTGAAGTTTGCCTTGGTTTGTATAGCCTGTCGGTATAAATCAGATGTTTAAGTTCAAGGCACAGAGTGAACTGAGCTCATGAACCATGCCTTAACAACCATCTGGTGTCAGCATGTCTTAACAGACCCTGACCTGAGACAGATCTCTGTTCCTTCAGTTATGTATAAGTAATATGTTTTCTATAGCTATAGCCTTTTGACATTGATTGATGAACTATGCATGTATGCTGTATCCCCCTACACATACCAATCTCAATAAAAGCCATTTTGGAGTAGGTTTTGGGGCATTCTCCACTAGAGAGAATCTCCAGCCCCTTTCTCTCCAGATAAATTGTGTCTGGGCCAGCTCATTTCATTGGCAACCAGGAGGACTCTGAGGGATGGGGTTCTCACCACTTCCCTTTTCTTTTTCCTAGTTTTCATAGGCAGTAGACAACCGACCCCACCTAAGGACTCCCTATTGGGATGTCTCCTCAAGAACTGGAAGGCTTTGGGACTTACCAACTCAGGCCCAAGCACCTGATTTTTCTATTGCAATATAGCCTTGCCTCAGTACAAGCTGGGTGACCAGGAGATCTGGCCCACAAATGGATCTTTTAACAATAATACTGTTCTCCAACTTGACCTCTTGTCACCATCTCGAAAAATGGTCTGAAGTCCCTTATGTTCACATCCTTTTGAACTATTGCCATCCTGATCTTCCTCCTGTCAAATGCTCCTCCTCACTCCTACCTCCTTAGACTCTGATGATGTTACCCTCTGGGCTTCAGCACCCTCTCTCCCTATTGTCTCTACCCCTTCCTCTGATCAACCTCAAACACACCCTCCGTCTCTTCCCCCTGTCTCTCCTCCAAATCTTCCTCTCCTCCCTCCCTAGGTGATGCTCATTCCAGCCATGACTTTCAGGGCCCCTGTAACCCAGCTACTCATTTTCCCCTTAGGTCGCTAGACCTGAGGGCGGTATTTGAGTCCACATTCCTTTCTCTAGATAAGATCTCCCAAATTGAAGCCAAGCTTGGCAGTTTTTCTGCTAACCCAGGTAAATTAGCAAAGGAATTTGACTATCTCACCTTCTCCTATGACCTCTCATGGTAAGGTATTCACATCATTTTTTTCCACATGCATGCACTAATGCAGTGGGGAGAGGCCACATATGGGATAAGGGAAGGGATTATAGGGATGATATGAAGTGGAAACAACCCAATACTTAGGTTCCTGGACCCTGGCAGGCCCCAACCAAGATCCCCATTGGACTATTGGGCAGGCTTCCTTGACTGCCAGCGGTAGGACCCATGCTTTCCTGCCTTTTTGTGGATAAGAAGCAGGCCACAGCTAGGCCCATCAACTATGATAAAATTAAGGATGTCACTTGGTGCAGATGAGAACCCTGATTTTTTCCTCTCCAGACTCAGGCTCTTTGCTTCTATACCAATTTCTATCCTGATTCTAGGGAAGGTAATCTATCCTTGTAATTCATTACCCAGTCAGCCTCTGATACTCGGCTAAAACTCCAAAAGCTAGAAAAGGGCCCTTGGACCCCACAATCAGGACTTGTTGACCTAGCTTTCAAGGGGTTTAACAGTAGTGATAAAGATAGGTGGGAGGAGAAGAGACAGTGGGACCGACAATGGTCCTGGGAGCAGAAGGAGGTTTCCAAATGATGACCTCAGCAATATAGGGGGCTCTTCAGGTCCAGGGAGGGACTTACCTGAGGCCCCCAAAGCAACAATGACAGTCCTCATTGGCACCAGGGCCCTGACATGCTTTCATTGCAAACAAGAGGGTCACTGGAGCGAGGAATGCCTTGAGAAAGTGGCATCCTAGGACTTTGCCCACGTTGCAGAGAGGCGGGGAACTGGAAGAGGGAGTGCTGTCTCAAGGAGGGAGACCATGCTCCCCTACCGGAACCAGCAAGCACCCTCAGAGAGCTCCCGCCATACCCACAGAACTTGGTCTCCTCCAGACTTCGGACCGATGGCCCACCATGGGACCAGGCTCCACTTTGCACCATCAAATTGGCAGAACCTTGGATAACTCTCCATTGCAGGTAAACTAATCGATTTCTTAATCGATACCGGAGCAACCTACATTGCTCTTTCTGAGTTTTCAGGCCCTTTTTTCCCTCTCCTCTCTCCATCTTAGGGGTCAAGAGAAGGCCGTGGGTCACTTTATAAACCCCTAGCCTCCTTTGCACTCTGGGAGATCAGGTTTTCTTCACTCATTTCCATTTCCAACTGTCCCACCTGCCTCCTAGGATAGGATCACATAACTAAGTTAGACACCCAAATCTTTTTATGTCCCCTGGCCTCATTCCTTGGACTTTTAGGAACTCTCTCAATCTCAGTGTCTCCTCTAATATACACCCCCGAGGTCTCAGACAAAACATCGCTGAGGTTTGGAACACTGGCATCAAAGGAAAGGCGCATCACACACAACCCGTCACTGTCCACGTGAAGGATCCCACACGTTTCCCTTGCCCTTTGCAGTATCCACTCAAGATAAAGGACCCCCAGGATATTAAGCCCCTCGTTACCAAATTTCTCACTTCTGGCCTGCTGCGACCCACAAATTCTCCCTACAACACCTCTGTCCTCATCAAGAAGGCAGCCTGTACTGTTTAGCCCAGGACCTACACATGATCAATGAGGCCGTCATCCCCCTCCGTCTGATGGTTCCCAATCCCTATGCCCTACTCAGCACTATTCCCTCTAACACGCAAGTGTTCACTGCCCTAGACCTCATGGACGCCTTCTTTACTATCTCTCTCTCACAAGGGTCTCAGGACATCTTTGCCTTTACTTGGGCTGCTCAACACACAGCACTGCCAACAACTTACGTGGACCTCGCTCCCACAGGGGTTCAGGGACAGCCCTCATCTTATTGGATAAGGTCTAGCTCAAGACCTGTCCACTCTTACTCCCTGGCAGCCCTCTCCTCCAGTATGTAGGTGACTTACTCTTATTCAGCCCTAACCTTGAGACTTCCCTAGCTGACATCCACTGAGCAAACAGAAGCTATCTCATGTCTCCCCCACCAAAGCGCCAATTAGTCAACACCCTGTCACCTACTTGGGCTTCCTCCTCTCACCTGGATAGCGTGCCATCACAACACAGCACTAGAAACTTATTGCCTCCTTGTAACCACCTCACATAAAAAGGGAACGTAGAGCTTTTTTAGGGTTCATTGGATACTTCCGTATCTGGATTCCAAAATACAGCCTTATAGCAAAGCCTCTCTATGAGGCACTACAGGATCCAGAACAAGAGCCCTCAGATTGGAAGATGCCTCTACATGAGGCTTTTTTAATGCCCTTTAGGAAGCTCTCCTCCCTGCTCCTGCTCTCGCCCTACCTGACCTTGAAAGGCCTCTCCATCTCTACATATATGAGAGGGGAGCCGCCGCACTAGGGATTCTTGAGCAAACGTATAGCTCCGATTTTAAGGCCATAGCATGTTTTTCCAAATCCTTAGACGATCCTGCCAGAGGTTGGCCTCCCTCTCTCCTGGCCCTAGCCAAGACGGCCCTCCTCAAAACCGAGGCTAGCAAACTCAGATGTGCCCAGCCCACCCAAGTCTCACCCACGTCAGGGAGGTGACGTCCCTGACAACAGAGCCTGCCATGTCTCACCTCCAGCCACATTACTCAATATCAGACCTTACTCCTGAACAATTCCTCGGCCACGCCCCTGCCCTATACAGCCCTGAAACCAGCCACGCTTCTTCCAGACCCCCAACAGCCCCCTCTTGAGCACTCTTGCATTGTGGTCCTAGAACAGACCGCACAGTTCGTGCTGACCTCTTTGATACTCCCCTATCATTGCCTGATCACAGTTGGTTCATAGAAAGCAGCAGTTACATCCTCAATGGACAAAAGAGGGCAGGATACACAACAGTTACTACCACTCACACAGTTGAAAGCTCTCCCTTAGCACCCAACACCTCAGCCCAGAAAGCTGAACTTAGCACCCTTATTGGGGCCCTACAACCAGGAAAGGGCCTAAAAATCAACATTTACACTGATTCCAATCTGACTATCACACCCTGCATTCTCGTGCTGCCATCTGGAGAGAACGGGGCCTTCTCGCCACTCGAGGATCCTCCATCAAGCATGCCAGCCTAACCCTCGAACTCAATGATAGGCAGCTATTATTCATGGTAAGGCACATCAGTGCGCTCAACCCACTGAGGCCTTAGGAAATGACAGAGCAGAGAGGGAGGCTAAGCTAGCAGCCTCTTGCCTTTCCAGCAGCACGGGCTCTCTGCCTTCCTTCCCTTTCAGGACAAACACCTAGCCACACTCAGTCAGGGCCCCCTGGGAGAAGGGACCTTGGCTTATTCAGGAAGAGAAATTCTCCTCTAGCTCCAGGAGACCTCCTTCTTAAAAGATCTACATGATTCCCTCCACATAGGGAGTCAGCCTCTTTAAATACTTCTCTCTCCTCTTCTACAATGAGCTAGAAAACAAACTAAAGGCATTACTAAAGACTGTCACACCTGCCAGCAGGTCAGCCCGCAGGTGTACCTCGGGCCTCCTTTACCCAGGCACCAGCTGTGGGAACACTTACCCAGACAAGATTGGCAACTGGACTTCACCCACGTGCCCCTACATCGTAAACACCATTACCTGCTCACTCATATCAGCACTTTCTCAGGGTGGATAGAGACTTCCCTCCCACTACTGAACAGGCTTCAGAGGTTACCAATGCCCCTCCGCGGTTTCCCGTGGTTTGGACTTCCGACCTCGCTCCAGAGTGACGACAGTCCAGCTTTCACCGCCCAGATCATCCAACAAATCTCCCAGGCCCTAAACATCTCTTATGAGCTGCACACGGCCTGGCAACCCCAGTCCTCCAGAAAGGTTGAAAAGACACACTCCACCCTCAAACAACTACTTACCAAACTTTCACTGGAACTCAACCAGAGCTGGATGGAGCTCCTTCCTTATGCTCGGCTCAGACTTCACGTCACTCCCTGGGCTCCCCTCTGTCAACCCCTTGGAGCTCCTGTACAGCGCTCCCATCTCCTTCCTATCTGCCTCGCCCCAGAACTAACCAGGCAACTCCCCCACCAATACACAGACACCTGTCTACCCCAGCCTACTAAATTACCTTGCAATCAGCACCTACCTCTGGGGACTGGGTTCTACTCAAGGACCTCCCTGGGCCAGCCAAACCACTCCAGCCTCCTTGGGAGGACCCTTTCAGGTTAGTCCAACAACTCCTGCAGCTGCAAAACTCCTTGGGCTGCCCTCCTGGATCCATCTATCTCTCCTGGAGGCCACCGGCCTGCCTGCAGATACACCTAAACCCCCAACTCCAGATCCGCCTCTCTGCTCCAGCCAAGCTCTTCCTGACACCATGCTCCGACTCATCAGAATCCAGCCAAGGGACACAGAAGCCCACACAGCCAACACTACCGAGAGATACAAGCCCTTCTCTATATGCTCTGGTATCTTTACCTAATGATTTTTTTCCTTTTCCTCATTCTCTTTCTTGGGGGCCTGATACGCTTGCCATTATGACCCTGCTTGTATCCCCAGGTACAGACTCTTTCGTCCCTGTTGGGAACCACAGATATGACCTCTCTCTATTTCTCCTTCTTATACTCTCTGCCTCGGGCGATGTTTTCTCCAACATCCTCACTCACCTACTATCCAAGAAACCCTTAATATTCTCCATAATAAGACTGCTCAACCCTTACAGAACTGTTGGCTCTGTACCAACACCTCCCCAGAGCAGGGCTATTAGTGATTCCTATCCCTCCTTCAGAATGGAGCCAGCTAGAAACTTGGCCGGCCCCCACCTACTTTGATCGGCCCAGATGGGCCGCAGCAAAAGCTTTAGGCCCACAGTAGGCCACACGCTTCTGAACTGCTTACACCAGAGGGCACATCATAACCTCTGAGGACCAGTATTTTCCTCAGTAACGCTTTCTGGCCAGGCGCCTGTCCAACAGCAAGGACAAGGCCCGGAGCCTCGACTGGCCCGTTCTCTGACCTATGTGAGGTCTGCCAGCACTTGTTCACCCTGTCCTCCACGAGGACAGGGGTCTCTTTAGACACTCTTTGTCAAGAAGCCCCAACTACCACTCCAGCACTCCCTTTTACAACATCTTTCTCCCGAAACCTCCCGGCATAACCACCACCTGGGCCCAAGCTAGTTATTGGGACTTCTCTTTGCCTGGGCCCACAGAACAACTGCCTCTTCAAATATCATAACTTTTGGTTCCAACCACTTAGGAGGCAAAGCAGTAACTGTAAAAATTTATCCAGTTGAAGTTGATAGCGATCGAGACATTGAGAACAATCAGTGTTATACCTACCACACAGGAGATGGCCGCCATACTCAAAATGTCCAGATTAATAAAGTTATTGGTGAAAATGAAAAATGTGTCTTTTATTTTATGGAGAAAACCATATGGACATTTTAGCCAACCCAATACTTAACTGGAAATTTGTCTCCTTTTCAGGGTGGGTTCTCTTATTCTGCTAAATGCAATATTTAAGAGTTCCCCATTCTCTGTAGCATACAAGTTAATCGGTGACATTTAATCCTATGAATAAAGCAAAAAAAGCAGCCCTGCCTCATGTGGCTCAATGGGTTGAATGTCGCCCTGCAAACTGAAAGGTCACTGGTTTGATTCCCAGTCAGGGCACATGCCTGGGTTGTGGACAGGGTCCTCAGTTGGGGGAATGTGGCAACTGATCGATGTTTCTCTTCCTCCCTTTCTCTCTCCCTTCTCCTCTCTCTAAAAATAAATAAATGAAATCTTTAAAAAAAATTTGAAGGCATCTTATTTGCTCTTCAATATGTTTTCTACCATAAAGTAACCCTCAAATACATTATAACTAATTGATATCCCCAAATTAATAGACATATCTGGGGTTGCCTTTAATTTCTAAATCAGTTACTCTGAGAAGTTCCTGATAGGAAATGTTTAAGCCTCTAAATCTGTGTCCTACAGCCCTTATTTATACTAACAGAGCAAAGTAACAACTTCAAACTGGTTGAAAACTAGCAAATAGTTCTGAAGGATTCCTAAAGACACCCCCTGAGAAAATGCAGCTACTGCATGGGTTAGGTCAGTTAAATTTGAAATCGTTTACTTTTTTGACTTTTTATTTAAAAAAATTTTTATTATGGAAATTTTCAAACACAAAAGTAGAGGTAATAGTATAATGAATCCTAATGTATTACTCACCTACCTTGAATATTTTTATTTTATTTTATTTTTTTTATTTATTTTTAGAGAGAGGGGAAGGGAGGGAGAAAGAGAGGGAGAGAAACAGCAATGTATGGTTGCCTCTCACATGGCCCTCATGGGGACCTGGCCCGCAACCCAGGCATGTGCCCCGACTGGGAATCGAACCGGGACCGCTTGGTTCCCAGCCCGCGCTCAATCCACTGAGCTACACCAGCCAGGGCCTACCTTGAATATTTATCAATATATGGCCAATATCATTTCGTCTAAGACCTCCTTACCCTTGCTGGATTGTTATCATTTTGTCTGTAAATACTTTAAATATGAAAGGATAAAAGACAATTTTAAAAACATCTACAATACCATTATCCTACCAAAAATATTGCTATCATTTAGTATCCAGACATTCGAATTTCCCTATTGTCTCACTGATAACTTTTTACATTAGTTCGTTCAACAGAACCCGAGGCAG
The DNA here is from genome assembly GCA_004026765.1 of Micronycteris hirsuta. Lineage (NCBI taxonomy): Eukaryota > Metazoa > Chordata > Mammalia > Chiroptera > Phyllostomidae > Micronycteris > Micronycteris hirsuta. The sequence goes on from PVJI01000616.1 coordinate 91,349, forward strand.
TTCCACACTTTGCATTTTGTCAGTGAGGTCTTTTCTAGCCCAGTCAGGGGCAGTTAATTCCCTGTTTATTCAACGAAGCAGATAGTAGTGTTTCCTAAGAAAGATATCTGAATGGTTGAAAAGCACTGTTAAAAATAGGGGGAAATTCAAGAAAAATCACTTTAAACAAAATCTAATTAAAAGGTCACCAGTTGCTAGATCACTTAGAAACATAATTCTACCTAATACAACTAAATAAATCCTTAAAAGATCTGGGGCTTTGTATTAATTTAGAATATATGTTGTTTTAGAAGGTCTAGTGAAGCATTTTAAATGGTACTGAAAAAAACCTAAAACTTAATTATTAGTACAACAGGTAATTTAAAAAAAAAACTGCATTTCCATTCAGCTCAGTTTAAAGCGTTTAATTACATTATTGCATAAGTAGTGTACTCTAATTGTATGGGGAAAAATACAGAAGATAGAGCTAAAATGAAGCTTTTTAAAAATTACTATAAACTGGAGATAACTTTTCACAATCTAAGTATGCCTCCAAGGTGAAATTCCATTTTAGTTTTTTGCTTTAAGGAAACACTGACTAGGATTAAGGGACAAAGTTAACACCAAGTTCTGAAAATAGAATACTAGAAATCTGTGCAATGTCAGCCTGTACACTTAGTTTATGAGGAAGACAACAGATTTACAATTGGGTCCACAGTCAACCCTACTGTGGTTCTAGTACTGTTCAGCATTTAGAATGACTACTAACAGCAAAATATGATCCTAAAACATTTAATGAAGGGACTGAATGGCTGCGACTGTAAGTCAAGAGAATATTCACTATAATAAAATTTTCCAGTAGCCAAGAAGAAAAACCCATATTATCTTCTTTGGTTATCCCAGAGAGGAAAAAATAAAAATAAACACAAGGTATACTTTGCATATTGCTGACCAGAAAAACATTCTGTTTTCCCTGGATAGTTACCATAGTTACATGAGCCGTTTATAACTTCGAGAGGAAGAACTAGGTCACAATATTGAAGGAGTTTGAATTATGCAATTATGTTCCCTAAAAGCAGGGGAAAGGGTTTAAAATTTAGGGAAGAAAGATGTATGTTCAAAGTTCAACCTCTTGTCAAATTTTGCTGGTGAAACTTAAACATTTGTCAAAAATTCAATAAATTGTTCAACCTACACAAATAATGTAATGACTAGATCCGTAAGTGTGTTAAAACAGATGCCAACACATTGTGGATACCACTTTATCTCAGTGGGCTATCTGACCTTAAAATGTTTTCACAGGTAATCAGTGAATCCAACGATAGCCTAGCGTCTTGAAGCAGCCAAGCCACACGTAAATCGAAGGTTTCACCTCTTTGAAAGTTTGAGATTAAAGTTTAGCTCAATGCCTGTCAGATGCTACCCCTAATTTTAGGACTTTTCCTGTTAATTTCGTCAGAGGGACACACAAGAGCAGTAGGGAGGGAATATATTGAAAGGTGTGGTAGCATAGACTTTACTCTTCCTTAAAATTATGTTCTTTTTTGTTGCTGTTTTCCTAATGACCTTCCAAATAGATAATTTTATGCGGGAACCCTGCACAGTGCTCAACCAGCAGAGGTTAGATGAAGGAAAAGAGAGGAAAAAATAATGCATTTCAGGCTTGCACATATTCAGATATTTTCCATCTCATGATCACTATAGACTCAGCCATTTTATAGCTAAAAGCAATCTTAGATCAATGATTTCCCCAAAGGAAGAGAAAGCAGGCAGCAGGCAGCCTTATGGAGTAGCTGGGGAAGCCACTGCTGCTGATGGTGGTTTAATTTATCATAGAGCTGGGGAAAGGGGTTGAGGAACTGTATTATAGATCCACTCTAGACCAACTGTATTTTACAGGTGATAGGTAATACCGGGACCCAGAGAAGTTCACATACCAATGGGTCACATACCAATTCACGAAATAAGTGTATACCTAAAATCTTAGGACTAAAGCAAATCTTAGTTAATCAGAGTTTCTGGCTGATAATCATTGGAAAGGGAAAAAGTACCCATAGCCAAAAAAAAAAAAAAAAATCCTAAGAAGTTAGAATATATAAAATTACTTTTTTGGAGAAGTTTTGCAGCAAATTTAACAAAATTATCTCTAAAGGAAATTTAGGATTTCCTGAACAATAATAGTTAGAATAGCACAAGATTAAAAGTACTAGAAAGCATATGTCCTTTAGACTAATTTCAACAGCAAATGGCTTATACATCTAGCTGAAGTACCAATGGTCTTCTAAAAATAAACTAATGCCCTGGTCATTGTGGCTCAGTTGGTTGGAGTGTCATCCCATAAACCATAGGCCACAGGTTTGATTCCCAGTCAGGGTGCATGCCTGGGTTGTGGGCCAGGTCCCTGCTTTGAGGGCATGTAAGAAGCAACCAATCCATGTTTCTCTCTTACATCAATGTTTCTCCCCCTGTCTGTCTCCCTTCCCCTCTTCCCTAAGCATGTCCTTGGGTGAGGATTAAAAAAAATTTTTTTTTTAATTTTTACAGAGAGGGGAAGGGAGGGAGACAGAGAGGGAGAGATATAGCAGTGTATGGTTGCCTCTCACATGGACCTCACTGGGGACCTAGCCCGCAACCCAGGCATGTGCCCTGACTGGGAATCAAACTGGCGACCCTTTGGCTCCCAGCCTGCGCTCAATCCACTGAGCTATACCAGCCTGGGCAAAAAAAAAATTTTTTTAAATAAATAAATAAACAAACTAATGGTACTGGCCAGGAGTTTTTTGCTAAATCTCTTTTTTTTCCACTTTAAATAAGTTTAATTGAAGACTTCCAGCCAAGATAGAGGCATAGGTAGACACACTGTGCCTCCTCACACAACCAAAAGAGGAAAAACAACAATTTAAAAACAAAAACAACCAGAACTGACAGAAAATCAAACTGAGTGGAAGACCAACGACCAAGGAGTTAAAGAAGACATGTTCATCCAGACCAGTAAGCGAGACGGCGGTTTGTAGAGCAAGGCAGGCAACACTGCAGCTGCTTGGAGAGGCCCGTGGCCGGAGCACCCAGAGAAGCCTGTGGCTGGCCCACCCGGACCCATAGGGGCCTAGACTAGTGGACCAGGTGGTCCCTCATTCGTACGCAGATGAACTGGGAGAAAAAACTGGGGAGCAGAGCAGACCGCACAACCCACCATCGCGGGGAAATAAAGCCTTAAACCACAGACTGTAAACACCTGTGGGGATTGAGGTGGCAGCAGGAGGAACTCCTGGCCTCATAGGAGAGTCATAGGATAGTCACCAGAGAGACCCACAGGGTCCTAGAACGTACACAAGCCCACCCACCCGGGAATCAGTACAGACGGGCCCACTTTGCTTGTGGGTGGTGGGGGAAGTGATTGAAAGCAGACAGAGAGTGGAGCAAGCACCAATGCTCCCTCTCAGACCCCTCCCCCACAGGCAGCATCACAACAAAGTGACGTGGGTCGTCCCGCCCTGGTGAACACCTAAGGCTCCGCTCCTTAAAGTAACAGGCGTGCCAAGAAAAAAAAAAATGGCCCAAATGAAAGAAGAGATCAAAACTCAAGAGAAAACACAACTAAGCCATGAAGAGATAGCCAACCTATCAGATGCACAGTTCAAAACACTGGTAATCAGGATGCTCACAGGATTGGTTGAATTTGGTCACAAATTAGATGAAAAACTGAAGAATATGCTAAGAGAAATAAGGGGAAATGCACAGGGAACCAATAGTGATGGGAAGGAAACTGGGACTCAAATCAATGGTGTGGACCAGAAGGGAAAAAAAAAGCATTCAACCAGAAAAGAATGAAGAAATAAGAATTCAAAAAAATGAGGAGAGGCTTAGGAACCTTCAGGACATCTTTAAACATTTTAACACCTGAATTATAGGGGTACCAGAAGGAGAAGAGGAAGAGCAACACATTGAAAACTTATTTGAACAAATAATGAAGGAGAACTTCCCCAAGATGGTGAAAGAAATAGACTTCCAGGAAGTCCAGGAAGCTCAGAGAGTCCCAAAGAAGTTGGACCCAAAGAGGAACATACCAAGGCACATCATAATTACACTACCCAAGATTAAAAGTAACTAGAGAATCTTAGAAGCAGCAAGAGAAAAGGGGACAGTTACCTAAAAAGAAATTTCCATAAGACTGTCAGCTGATTTCTCAAAAGAGACCTTTCAGGCACGAAGGGGCTGGAAAGAAGTATTCCAAGTCATGAAAGGCAAGGACCTACATCCAAGAATACTCTATCTGGCAAAACTATCATTTAGAATGGAAGGGCAGATAAAGTGCTTCTCAGGTAAGGTCAAGTTCAAGGAGTTCATCATCACCCAGCCTTTATTATATGAAATGTTAAAGGGATTTATATAAGACATGGAGGGTTATTAACAGGGGAATGGGAAGGGGAGAGAGGGGGAAAAGGTACAGAGAATAAGTAGCATAAATGTTAGGCAGAAAACAGACAAGGAGGTTAAGAATAGTATAGGAAGTGTAGAAGCCAAAGAACTTATGTGTATGACCCCATGGACAAAAACTAAGGGCGAGGAATGCGGGGGGGTGGGGGGCGGAGGGGAAGAAAGGGGGGGAAATGGGACAACTGTAATAGCATAATCAATAGAATATATTTTAAAAAAATAAAAAATAAAATAAAAATCCTTAAAAAATAAGTTTAATTGATTATTTAATGAGGAATTATTGGAGCTATGGTTACATTAATTACTCTTGGTATGGTTAATTTAGTCCAGCATTTTGGTGAATATTGATTTATCAATTTTTTTAAATTGCATATCTAATTTGTTTCCTTTTTTAGAAAAGATTTTATTTTTAGAGAGAGTAAGGGAGGGAGAGAGGGAGAGACACATGGATCAGTTGCTTCTTGCATGTCCCCAACCTGGGACCTGGCCCACAAGCCAGCCATGTGCCCTGGCCAGAAATGGCAACCTTCTGGACTCAGAAACACATTTTTTGTGAAGCTTTTTAACAGTTCAGAAGTTTAGGAGTAGCCTTTTCCTCATTCGGTATAGCCTGCAATGTGTTGGGCTTTCTTAATTTTTGTGTGATCTCCCTTGAGTATTTTAAGTTAAGGTGGAATAATTTGTATCATTTTTATGAATCAGGTGTTTGAAATTCATATTAAGGTCAATGTTATGTGTTAATGCGGCCACAACATCCGCCTATGACCTCAGAAGGGACCCATGAAGTATGTTCACCAAAGAAGTGTCCCCAAAGTCTCTTATTGACCTGTGGGGTCTTCTCTACAGCATTAGAATTCAGCAGAAGTATCTAATAAAGAGGAATGGTACATAGGTGGTAGCTGAGAAAGGAAAAAGATTGGGAGAAGAGCCCAGGTGTCCTACAGCAAAGAGGATGAGGTAGAGGAAGCGGCTATTCACATAATATTTCTGTTGTAATTGATTCAGCCCTACTGTACTTGTTTTCTAGGTGCTTCTTAATGTGTGGAGGTGGTGGTGCTGCATCATATAACTGTATGGTGGTACATATATAGAAAATATGTATATACAATATTTATATAATATACATGCAACATATGCAATTGGCTCACTTGGTTTTAGAGGCTGAGACATCCCGGGGTCTGCAGCCAGCAGGCTGGAGACCTGGAATAGCTGATGGTTGCTTCCTGTCTGTGTCTGAAGGTGTGGGAACCAAGGCAGTTGATGGTAGAAATTCCAGTCCCAGCCCAAGTCTGAAGGCGGGAGAAGGCTGTCCTCCCAGCCTGACTGGTCAAGGGGCCATTTCTCTCAGCTCCACCTTTTTGTTCTATGCGAGCCCTCTGTGGACGGGAGGAGGCCGACAGTGGGCTTTCAAAGTCCAGGGATTCCCATGTTAATCTCCTCCCTCACAGACACACCCAGGATAAAGTTTAACCCAAATCTGGGCATCCTCGTGGACCACGCAAGTTGATATATAAAATTAACCATCACAAATATATAAAAATATGTATGTTTAAAAAAAGAAAAATTAATGACCACAACACTATTATATATGTTTCCAAATGATTGTTGATTAGGCATACTATTCTCAAATTCAGTTATCTTGTGTTTGCCTTTGAACACTTAAAAATGTTTTGAAAGTGGTAGACTAATGAAATAAAGATATTTGATATTCTTTCTTTGAACTACGTAAAACTGGGATTTGTAAATTTTTTAAACCATCTTTGGTTTTGGAATTATACGTATTATCTGCAGTGAAACACTTACATTCCTTACAGACACTTCCCTTCAACCTCCCTAGGACACTTGCACTGAAATTGTAGGTATTTAATGTGATTTTTTAAATGCTTAGGATGGATTTAATTGTTATGACTATGAAGCATGTACAGTCAAGTGTTTTAATAATTAGGTGTGACCTTTGACTCTTCCCCCAGCTATACCTGAGAGCTATAAATTTAAGACGTCTTTTTCTCAGCAGTGAGAAGCGGATATTTAACATCTGTGCAGCTGGTCAGGCAATGAAGAAATGAAGTTTGCCACTGACCATATTTCACAGCTGTTCCCGCACACTCTGGCTTCATTATGGCAAAGTCGCAATTCTACTCCATCGCCTGTGCCCTGAAAGAAGTCTTGAAAAACTCAACAATTTATTTGCTATTGCAAATGAGATTTTACTTCTAAATAGTCCTTGACTCTCTTCAGAGAGTCTTTCTTATTTAAGGCTACCTGGAGTAGCAGGAGGCTCCCTCATTAGACTTTTAGGATTACACGGCAGAGACCACTTGTGATCTGACAGCATTTACAGTATCAGTCTTATGGCAATCATTGAACTGCGCTGCAGAACTCATTTTCAAGCTATGCCACCTTCTATGCGGTAGCTTGCTCCGAAGTAAGGCAGTCAGCACTTGTTGTTGATGAAGTTAGAAAGCCTATACTTTAAAGGTAGTTTGATTTAAAAAATAAATGTTGGCGGTGGCAGCGGTGAATTCAGGCCTCTCTGTGGTAGGCAGAATAACAGACCCCAAGGGTATCCCTGTCCTAATCCTTAGAGCCTGTGAATATGGTACATGACAAAGGAGAATTACTGTTGCAGACAGAATTGATAAAGCGAGTCAGATGATGTTGAAATAGGGAGATTATCCATGTGACCCCAATGTAGTCAATCACTGGGGTCCCGATAAGTAGAAAAGGGAGGCAGAACAAGCGTCAGAAGTCAGGGTCAGAGAGATGTGTTGCAGCAGGAGGATTGGTGCCAGGCAGTTGGAGGCCTCACCCCACCGCCGCCAGCTCTGCAGACAGCAGAGAGGGGCATGAGAGGAATGCAAGCCGCCTCTGGAGGCTGGAAGAGGAAGCAGATTCTCCCGAAGAGCTTCCAGGAGGGTACACAGAGCCACCAATAAATTGATTTGAGCCCAGGGAGACCTACATTGAATCTAACCTACAGATTTGTATTAAACCCCATTAAATTTGTGGTAATTTGTTATAGCAGCAATAGAAAATCAACATGCTGTTAATGTTGTTTTAGTTTGTCTGTGGTAGTTTGCTCAGAAGGGAAGCTTGGCTCTGATGCCTGGTGGCATGGATTCCCTTAAAATAAAAAGGGATGGAATTTTAAATTCTAAAAACCCAGCAAAGCCAACAAAAAATTCCGGGATCCGTTTCCTGGAAACAGAGCTGAGCTGACCGTGTACTATTTCCTATACGTCGCTCTTCTTCCTTCTTACTTTTACACTGATGGAGATCAAAAGGGGTCGGCAATTTTTGCTTTTTCACTATTCTCCCAGAACCGACAATCACTGAAATTTATAGGACGTCTGACTTCTGAAGTACTATCTTCCTGGTTTCAGAAAGTAAAAATCTTAACGTCTTTACTCATTTATGTTAGTTCACATCAGCAAAAGGTGACCAAGAAAAAATTAATGGAGCAAGGAAAAAGACGGAAACTGAGCAAGCAAAGATGGGTTTACATCAAATGTACTGAAGCACGCCTGCTGTAATTAAGAGACATTATCTGTAGGAAAGACCACAGAGCAGAGTCAGTTTTATTCCATACCTGAGCTGACATCATTCTTCATCTGCCTGGTTCCTGAAATTTCCCCCTACGTTTGTTGACGAAAAAAAAAAAAAAAAAATCCTTAACCTAACCCAAGCAGCCTTACTTCACCTGATAATTTGATTTTAGGCTATTGTCTTGAAATAATTTCCTATATAGAAGAATGTTGGAAAAAGTAATTTGTTACCAAGTATAAAGTGTCCCCAAGCATCAAAAAATAACTTTAATATAGGCTACCCCCAAGAAGTTTTTAGAATTTATAAGCTATCCATGTTTCACAGAACCACTGATGTTTATTTCAAATTACTTTTTTTTTTTAAGTAAGATTTTTCTAGTAAGTTTACTCCTCCAGCAATCTCATGGATTCCAAAACTTCAAGGGAAATCATTGTATCAAATGACGTTATATTCCATGAGAATGGCGCCCCCTGCTGTTGTGCATCTCAATGGCTCTGTATGTAAGGTTCTGATGACTTTGGTATTTCTACTCAGGCCTCTTCGTTTCTGTCTCTTGAAAGCGCCTACAGAGTGATGCCTTGTTTATACTTGCAGCAACCCAGGAAGGCCCATCAAATGAAAATTGTCACTACTTCCACTCACCGCTGCCTTACTCACACCGGTGAAGTCCATGCTATAGAGCAGACGTCGGAACCCACATCTCAAATCCCTGCTGCTTCTTTATACTTCTCAAAACCTACCAGGGCTGGAGGAGCGGATCTTCACTTACTTGCTATCCCTGGTAGGGACTTCTGTAAAGTCATATCATCCTTCTCTCCTTTTCTAGATGAACCATAATAGCAGGATGACAGTTAACGAATGTGAATTACAGGGAAAATGAGTATATTCGAAGTAGAATTTATTTCGTGTACATTTCTCTTGTTAATTGCATTCAGAATTTTGAAACACAAGGATAGAAAGGTGCACATGCTTTACCCCATATTGGTTTCCAAACTGCAGGTTCCTGAGCATGTGTGGTAACTCCCTCACAAAGTATGTTCCACCAGCACAGGGCACAGGGCTAAATAAACTAGAAAGGCCTCCATGGACCTCCATCAGTTTTGATTTGATAATCATCTTTTCCTTAGCTAGTGTAGAACATATTTAATAATGAAATGGTAAAGAGCAACGAGGATTCTTGTTTCAGCTATTGATTATATCTGATTATATCATTGCCTCTGTAAACTGTCCCTTTCCATTCTACAAATAGAATGTCTAGAAAATATTTTCCAATGATTACTTCAGTTCCATATTTGAGCAATTTCCTTTAAAGTTTCCTTCTTTAGAAATTCCCTAAATAAAATTTCTCAAATTTTCCTCAAAGTGCTATTACACTTATTTTCTGGAGCATTGGAAACAAGTATCACAGGACAGCATGTCTCATTGGTATTCACACTCAGTGCCTCAAATTAGAACCAAGCCATTAATACAAACCCACCTCACGGGGTTTGTTTTGGAGAGGCTTAAATAAGACATGTAAACCATCAACCTATCATAGGTATCTAATAAATGGTAGCTGTTCATATGATGAGTTCTTGCAGGGCCAATAGTTCTATTTTTTGACCTCAGTAAATGTTGTGTGAGCACTGAATTAATAACTATTGGACTTTATATATGAACGGACCCAAAAAATTGGGTTAAAAACACATGACACCATTCTTCAAAGTCAACTTTCTAACTGTACCATTAAACAAAAAAAAATTCTATTTTTTAGCAATGTCAAGTCTCAGGACATCACCTGGCCTCATTGATTTAAAAAAAAAAGTTTCCATCTTAATAATCTAACTTCAATTGCACTCATATGGGATAATTCCCTAGTTAACTATTTTGTTCATGCATGTTCTAAGGAGAAGTATTAATAAACAGAGCTATCGATGTGACTCATTTCAAGGAAATGAGGGTTTGGAAAGATGTTGTAGACATTAACAATGAACTTGTTGAAAACCAGTCTTAGGTGAAGTATCAGAAATTTTAGCATTTGGAGAAGTGAGAATGGTAAGCAATACAACATAGTAAAAACTTGGGCTCTGGAATCCGGCTCAAAATCAATCTTTGACCAAACCCTTTTTTAGTTTCTTCCATCTGAAAAGTGGGCCAAATGAAAATAGCTAGCCATTAGGCTGTGAGGAAGTCAGAACACATATAAACAGTTAACAAAGGTAAACTGTACTACAGTGGTCACTTTAGGTGTATTATCTTGTTCATGAGGCAGCTATTAGTCCTACCTTATAGATGAGGTTCAAAGGTTCAATTCCCAGAGGGAGCCCAGATCCTCAATAAGATTCCAAAGCTTGTTTTCTTCTGCACTATACTATCTTGAATTACAAAATATGCATTTTTTAAATCATTAATCCTTTAAAATTTGGTTATTTTATAAGCTTTTAATAAGTTTATAGCATATAAATGTTTACAAGTTAAACTATTTGTTTTTATACTAAGCAGCTTCCTCCAGTTCTACCACACCCAAATGTTACTAGAATTTAAAATATTTTCAGTAACCTTTATATTAACTTGAAACAAGCCAACTTAGGAAGTTACCAAACCACCTAATTAGATGTATTATAGAAATTTATTCTTTGTAGTATTTGGCTTGCCTTTCTGACAATTAATGTCCCGTAATATACACATTCCAAAGCGAAGGAAACAGAGGTCATTAGAAGTGCTTTGACATATTCCTGTTATTGCTTCTCACAACCCACTTATAAAATGTGGACATATCTCTGATATCTAACATTCTCAAGTTAATAATTTTTAAAGGTTATCTGCTGAAATAAAAACAACTCTGATTTCAAGTATATAAAGTATCCTTGTCTATTTCTAGAATGTAAAACGGGAATAACTTCTACATAGACTGTGTGTTCCATTCTCCTACTCTAGGATAACTGGCACGAGAAAGGTCACTTCTTGATTTCCCTCTGTACATGATCACCATTACTGCTCAGTGTGCAGCATCCTGGAAGCCAGAAGAAAAGCCACAATGATAACTAACGTATTGGGCCAGAGTCTGAAGAAAAATGAAACAGAATATACTGCAGTAAAGTGATAGTTAGAATTACCCAAGACGAAAACAGGATTCCATTTCATTGCTAATAGGTATAATTCGATTGAACAGGCTCATTAAAGAGCTGAGCATGGCTATTATTTCCAATATTTTTTAAGGTGTAAACAGAAAAACCATGCAGTCCGATTTGCAAACTGCACCTTCTCTACTCATAAAGTTGTGTAGAAAATCAGCTATAAAAAATGACTTGGTTGTAATTTATGACGACTAGTAGTAGGACACTTATTTGCAGGAAATGGTTCTGCCTTAAGGGAGAAAAAAAACGCAACTTCTTGAAAAGGTAAAATAGCTTAAAGCATTTAATATCTAAACAAATCAATCTGTTAATAGCAGTAGTCACAAAATATGCTTAATATAGAAACCCACATTTATGTCTTTTAAGAAAAAGTGTAAATTGTATTTTACCTCAAAACATAAATTATTAACCCACTTAAAGGATCTGCAGCGGTCAAAATCATGGTGAATTTTAAACAACTTCAGAATAAAATAACCTTAAGTACTTTATACTGCTTTGTATCAAAAAAATGTTTACAACTTCTCATAAAAATAGTCTGAGGCAACTATTTTTTCTTTTATTCTTTAACAGACATGTTCAACATTATGGGCAACATTCTTAAAACCTCAAGCTTCAGACTCTCAGACACTCAAATACTATGGTCCCCTTTGCCCGACGTGGGAGGATGACTCCACTAGGGAAAAAAAGCATGGTAGACAACTTAATACATTTTCATCGAATCGATAGTAGTACAAAAGTTTTAAGATTCTACAGAACTACACATCGTACCTAATGTATCATTAAAAATAGAAGACAGTATTTTCTTGGGCAAATAGAACAGCATACTGGTGTGCTGTTAATGCATATCTTTTAGTGTGTACTGTCATTCATTAATTATTTACAACTTCTACTGTGTGAGGAGAATGTAAATTTTCTGCAAAACTGGAAAAGAAGCAATATAAAAGTTGTGAAAGCCCGTGTTTACACTATACAAAAGCCAGTTTTTCTCTAACAATACCAGATACTGTATATGGTGGTATTTTGCACATATTATAGCAGTTCTTGAGGATGTTTTAATGCCGGAGGTAAGTTTACAGGCCTTGATTCTTCATCAAGGAGCACTAGGTCTTCTATTTCACTGCCTCGGTATTTCCTTTTACATATTTTTACCACCACCTTTTTCTTGAGAAATAACTTCAATGCTTCTCTTGATGCAACTGCTTTTGCATTTTCTTTGCTTTTTCCACAGCCAGTGCCCAAATACACAGACTTGCATCTCAATTCACAAACAATACTTTCTTGAGAGCTCTTATTTTGAGGCAGATCTGCCAGTTCTTTCAGTGGGACAAAAAACACATCCAGTGTTGCTTTCAGAGCCTCAATGGCTGCGTTTAGGAGCTCGCCATGATTAACATTGGGACTAAAGCCCCCAACAGCTACCAACTTCCATGCCACCGTTTTATAGAGTCTGTTGAAAAAAGGTTGTTTCTGTTTCACATCTTCATTAGTTAATTTGCAACACGAGAATTTGACAGGCGTTTCACTCGACTGGGAAGTACTCTTAGAAGGCAACTGGGATGTGCTAGTCTGAGAACTACTCTTAGACGCCAGCTGGGACACACCTGCTAAGGAAGTGCTCTTAGAAACGAGAGACCCACTGGTCTGTGGGCTGCTCCTGGAAGCTAACAGTGATGCAGCTACCTGCGAAGTGCTTTTGGAAGTCAGCATCGATGTATTTGCTAATGTGCTGCTCTTGGGAGTTAGTAAGGATGTGCCTGATGAGGAACTGTTCTTAGAAACTGATGATGAAACACTTGCCTCTGAACTAGTTTTGGAAGTTAACCCACTTGAAGCTGTCTCTGAACTAGGTTTAGAAGACAACAGTGGCAACTCTACCTCTGAGCTTCCTGAGGAGCCCAACAAGGGCACCTCGATCTCGGAGATGCTTGGAGAAGCTGAGACTGAAGAGCCTTCCAAAGCACTCTTTTTAGGTGATCCACTTTGTTGACTGGAATCTGTGGATGGGGTCACATGACTATTCACACTGGATTTCAACAACGCAGAAACCAATGATGCTGACCCACGTTTCTCTGGGGCTTCTGATTCAGAAGCTTTTCCAGACCCTGCTGTTGTTACCTGAGAAGAAATGCTGCTGCTGCTGCTTTGGCTGGAAACAGATGGATCTCCGTCACCCGTGGAGCTACTCTGATTCGAAGTGCCCGAGCTCCGAGTGGAGTCCCCACCACTCTCTGATTTGGTAGAGGACCCCGTACACGCCGAGCTGCTTTCCTGCTGAGCTGATGCATGTTCTGTTTTGGCAGAAGTTTTTGCATGATCTTCCTGCTCAACTGCAGAATTGTTTTTTCCTTCTATAACTCGTTTTTTCGTTGGCTCTTCTACCCTTTCTAAAAAGAAGGAAAACGCATATGTGACTAAGCCTACCTTGTACACATCAACTGAAAATTTACAGAACACATATTCATTAAAATAAAGGCACAAGACAAAAACATTTCAGGACCAGTAGTTTCTTTAAAACATGTGAAATAGCTTCATTAATTTCTTAAAACAGCATGGAATAACATCATTAATTTCTAATATTAAAGTGCTTCTCAGATAAGGTCAAATTCAAAGAATTCATCATCACCCAGCCTTTATTATATGAAATATTAAAGGGATTTATATAAGGCATGGAGGGTTATCGACAGGGGAGTGGGAGGGGGAGAGAGGGGGAAAGGTGCAGAGAATAAGTAGCATAAGTGGTAGGTAGAAAACAGACAGGCGGAGGTTAAGAATAGTATAAGAAATGTAGAAACCAAAGAACTTACGTGTATGACCCATGGACAAAAACTAAAGGGCAGGGAATGGGGGGATGCGGGGCGGAGGGGGATAAAGGGAGGGAAATGGGACAACTGTAATAGCATAATCAATAAAATATATTTTAAAAAATCAACAGCATGGACATTTGACACTTAAAATCTAAAGCAGTTAAAGGAAACTATCAAATTCAGCGCCTAAAAACACAGACACATGAATTAGGATTAACATTTCAATGGATTAACATTATATAAATTTCAGCTCTTTAAAAAAATAAGTAATAACAGTAATTCCTAATTTTATCAAACTTATGTTCGAAGCTCCTATGTATGTTCACATCTATGATCTGCTAACCATTGCTACTTGATATCCCTCTTTTCTTCACCTTGGCAACCAGTTCGTCTCGTGTTGTATGGATTGGAGCATCTGTCACTTTGATGCCTTCAGCCATACTAAGTATTTTATCCATAACTTTTTGAGGATACCTGAAAAAGAAGGAAAAGCCACTCTCAGAAAGTGTTTTGTCTAAGTCAGCACTGCTGGTGCGCGAGAACAGCCACAGGAGCGGCATTTCCTGGTTGTAATTAAGAAAGAGTCCCAGCCGCCGGGAACTGCCCCCCGGAACCCCACACACGAGTGCCCCAGAGTCTGGGAGGCGGGCCCTCCCAGATCAACCTTGAACTTCGCGTCCGTCCGCCCGCAAGGGCGCCGTCGGCCCCCAACTCCGCCAGGAGACCCCCACCCAGCCCGGGCGCCGACGACAGACCGGGCGCCGACAGGCCGCGCACCAAGTCGGCTTCCGGCAGAGCCGCCCTTCTCACCCTAGAGGGCGGCCGGGCCCGCGGTTCCCGCGCTTCGCAGCTTCCCCTCCCCGCGGACGGCTCCGGGCCGCCGTCCCCGGGCTGAACACAAAGCCCGCAGAGCTGCCGCCAGGCGCTTCCTCGCTCACCGGCACCCGAGGAAGACGTGGTTGGCCCAGGCCATAGAAAAGGAGATGAGCTGCTGCAGCTGCCGACTGCGGCTCCCGCCCTCGGCGTCGGCGGCAGCGTCCTCCGTGTCAGCGGAGGCAGCGCCGCCGGTGGGGGCCAGGTCCCCGGCGTTGCGGAGCAGAAACTCCCGGCGGTGGCGCCAGTGTTTGTCAGTCTCGCCGTCGCAGCGCAGCGCCTCCACCCAGGCGGCCGCTCGCGGGTTCTGGCTCAGGTACTCCGACACCTCCTGCGCCATGTTGGGCCTGCGGGGTCGCGGAGGCCGCGAGCACACGCTGCACCGGGAACGAGGCGGGTGCGCCGGGCGAGCGGCCCTGTCACTGCGGCCTGCACCCGCGGGCCCCGAGAGAACGCCCCTCAGGAGCCACAGACCCCAAACAACAGCGCCCCGAGCAGCTGGACCGCCCACTTCCGCCCGCCGCCGGCTCCTTCCCTTTTATAACCTCGGCGCCGCCGAGCGCCGGCGCGTCCTTCCGGCGGGGCTCTCCCACAACGCTTCGCGGCGCACTGGGTGCCGCGGCGCTGCGGCCGCGACGGGAGGCCCAGTCGGGAGGAGGGGAGCGGAGGGAGGCGAGGCGGTGCTCACACCCCCCGCCACTGGAGGGCGGGCCGCCAAGTGGATTCCTAGGGCACCGGGCACCTCGGAACGAACCCTAGCGTTCTGGCTCGGCTTTATGACGCCGCAGGCTCCGCCGCCACCCTCTCTCGCCCTGTCCCCTTTGGGGCCGGGAGTCCTGGCGAGGGAGGCGGGGCCGGGGGGCGGAGGGCGGCGGGGCTCCCGGCAGCCATCCAGCGGGGCAAAGTCCTCTTCTGCCGCCGCGGCGCCTCCTGGGCCGTGCGTCTCTGACCGGGACGCTGGTTTTGATCTAAGCCAAAATAAAAGCTCGCCTCCATCTTTTGATTGTGTCGGAAACAGCTTGGAGCGCTGTTTGCATGTAGACCAGCGAAGCATCGTGAGGCGTCCCGGTGGCTGCGCATTTAGGAATGTGTGGGTGCATGATAACTTAATAGTAATAATAAAGTTTAACGATTAACCCGGTTCGATATTGCCCTGTGCCCTTGTCCTGCAGGGTCGGGTTTGGCGTGCCTTCCTCATTCCGTCCGGCAATCCTGCTTCCTCCCAGGGTGGTTTTTGGTCGGTGACAATACCCGCAGAGGAAGGTCTGCAGCTGTAGTGTTTCCTTTAACAATAACCCCCCAGCTGATCAAACAGGAGTCCGTGTAGAGAAGTGCCTGTTTATCTCCTCCGCCCCAAACCTTTTCCTTTTAGAGCTATTTTTTTCTTGCATTTTTTTCCACTTTAGAATGTCCCCACTTAACATTTACTGCCAGCTTGGTTATTATATGTTTCCAATTTCATATACAGGGTCTGGCAGAAGTAATGCCCGCTTGAGTGTGGTTGGTAGGGTAATAATATGGGTGTAATAATTTATGGTTTTAATGTGAACATTTCACCTAAAATGTCATATGGTGTGCTTGAGTGTGATACTATGTTATAGAATTACATGTTTATGATTTTGTAATGAAAGATTTGGTAATTAAAAAGGGGAGCATTATTTGTGCTAGCCCCTGTATATGATTAATAAGCTAAAATAGGTAATATAATAATGATAAATTATGAAATAAAAAGGTCCTGTCATTAAATGTGGATTTGATTTTAAAATGCTTGAATTGGAATAATCAAGAAAAAATGATCACTTAGATGAGATTAACAATTTAAAAAAGCCATGTAATTTATACAGGGTGAGGCAAAGGTAGATTTACAGTTGTTCATATGGAACATAACACAATAATTAAGAATATACACAAGAATAAACT
The DNA here is from genome assembly GCA_004026765.1 of Micronycteris hirsuta. NCBI lineage: Eukaryota > Metazoa > Chordata > Mammalia > Chiroptera > Phyllostomidae > Micronycteris > Micronycteris hirsuta. Next base: position 108,024 of record PVJI01000616.1, read on the forward strand.
GTTCTGTGTGCTCACAAATGTGACTGTAGTTTCACCCCACCCTGTATACTTGCTGGAACTATCAAAATTCAGCTATTATGTGAAAATAACATTGTCTACTTTGCTGCCATGCCCGAAGAAACTTAATACAAATTTAGGCACAAAGAAATTTCAAAGTTTGGATATTTGCATCCAGTTTTGCTCTTCTTTTCAGGGAAAATTGCTGAAACTTTGGAGGGGTGAAAGGATGCAGAAATCCAGCAATTTAAAAGAATGGAAAATGTTATGGTCTTTGATTCCATGAATTCTTTGGCAAGGGGGAGTTAGCAAGGAAAAGAATCTATCATTAGATACCTAGATAATATTTGTGCATTTTAAACCAAGAATATTCTCAGGGTTTTTTTGTTGTTGTTGCCCTGTAGCCTTCCACACGGGCTTCCATGCCTTGAAGCGGGTAGAAATAGAACCTGAATTTCAAATTATTTTGTAGCCTTCAGGTTTTTATTAGCTCAAGTGTTTATTGGAAAGAAGCAGGTACTTGACAGAAAAGATACATGTACTTTTTTTTTCATTCCTATAAAGTTGACTTTGCATATAAAGATTGAGGGCATCGACCATGGACCACAAAGTTGGGAAGAATAGCATTTATGTATTATTTTTAAAGGCCTTCTCATCAGAAGGGGACCGATTCCTAAATGCCTGTCTGGCCTGGAGGGACTCAGAGAGAAGCGATGAGAGACTAACTTGTGAAAATCAACCTGGGGTAGTGAGGGAGGGAAGCGTTGACCGTGCACAGACCATTTTGTTTTGTGTTAAGCCTCAATGTAAATAAACAAACGTCAGTGCATTTGTTTGCTGCTGTGCGAATGAAGTAAGATTGGGACGTTATCTTTCATGGGGGTTAGTTTCTAAGGTCAACATGTAAATGAAAGTCAGATATGATTCCACTGCCCAGGCAGACTTCGTTTCATTGCACTTGACCGGCAGGTACTGTGTTTTCATTAACATCGAGGCAGGACGCTCTACCACCAAAAAGATTACCCTTGCTGAAGGCTCAGATGATTGGCATTTTTTAGCACTAAGTATTTCTTAGTGAAGTTATGTACATTGGTGTAAACCCAACTTTTGTGTGCACTGGGAAACCAAAAAATTCAGGTGACTCCCTTTATTGTGGTATTGTTATAGAAACAACCTCCTCCCCCATCCACTGCCCACCGACCACCATATTCAGGACCATGGCCCTCAATGCCAGAGTTTGGTAAAAAGGAGAGGAATTATTTAATTAAAAGTTGTACAGGTTTGGAATAATGGTGGAATTGTATTTGCTTTATTGCCATGGTCTGGAAGCAAAGCTGCAGCATCTCAGAGGTGCATCTGTACCTTCTTTCCTTGCGGCAAAGCAATTACCTCAATTTTAGAAAGCCCCCTCGGGCACCCACTGATGCAAAGACGTAGAGAACTATGGACTTTCTTTATAGGTCCACAAATTTGATTCATTTTGGCTGCAGTGACAAAAATTATGATTTAAAATGGCTTTTGCTGAAACACAAAGGGAATTTTTTGGCTGTTCCTGACCGTCCAGGGAGGAGACTGCGGGCTCCAGGCACTCCAACAATATGCTGTCATTTGGAAGCTTTTCTCTTTACCTCTGCCCTCTGCTAGGTCAGCTTCCATCCTGGGCAAGCTCTTCCCAGTGGTGGCAAGATGGCTCCTAGTAGCCTACGATGTATGTCCTCCGGCAGAATGTAGTTTTCCCGAGAGTTTCTGCCAATGTCACAAGGTTCTGTTAAGAATCCATTGGTTCCGTTGGGTCATGTATTATGCCCCATATAAACATTCTCAACAAGTGTTCTGATTGTACAGAACTGAGCCACGGGCCTGCCCTGAGGATAATAAAACCTCTGAGTAGGGCCAATCTCACGCCAGGAAAATAACAAACTCAACAAATCAAAGAATTTACAAATCGAAGGACATGGAGGTGACAGCCACGAGAACAGAAGAGTCACCACTACCAGGAAAGATGATGGGAAGCGCTTTCCCCGCCACACAGAACAATTCTGTGGGAGACCCGGTTCTCAGGACGGCGTCCTTCTGTCCACATTTTAGCCAAACTGGTAAAATCTTTCATAACACTTCTTGCATTTCTTTAGTCACAGAAAGAGCCTTCCTGAAAATAATTTTGTCTTTTTAGTCTTCATGTTCCTCCTAATGCGAATGAGATGACATATTATTATACGTACTTTCTGTCCCTTTGTGAAAATCTTCACCTGTGCCCGATCCCAGAATGAGGGGTGTGGGGGGGGGTGTTAAATTTTGGAGGAAGATACAGATAGAGATCAGGGAGGAGTTACTATTTGAGGAACTATCGTTTAAGTTCCCATAAAATAACAGCTTGATCCTGGCTCCTCAGAATCTTGGAAAGTTAGAGCTGAAAAGGGGACCTTCAGACTATGTTTATATTACAGATGAGGAAACCGAGGTCAGAGCAGTTAAGTGATTGCCTAAGGTCAATTGGTTAATGTAAAATGAAAAATAAGAAACCAAAAAAAAAGAAAGAAACCTAGTCATGTAAGTCTACTGACTTCTGGTCTAGAATTTCTCCTCGGTGAAGTTTAATGAACCAGCAATTTTGATTAACTCACAAGGTGTAGTGGCTGCAAAAGAAATAGGAACTGAGCTAAAACTAAGATTACAGTAGTAATAATCCACTTAATTATTGGGCAATTTGTGTTTCTTTGTACCTAGGCTCCAGTGCACAAATGCGTGATTGGATAACCACAGAACCAGCTCCAAACAGTCCCGCCTCGTTTAACAAGGTGCTGAATTGTTTTCAGAGACAACAGACCACACCTTCATTTTGGGCAGCTGACGCACACACAGATGAGAGAACTTTGACCTCCAGCTGCACCCAGAACCAAAATCTTGCCACCCCTCTTCTCCCACCACATACACGTGCAGAACCAAAGGACTAGGACATAACCTTCAGGAGCAGAGAGTCCGTTGCTCAGGAAGATCTAGTGTTGACACCCCTTTACCATAAATAGTCATGTTCCAAGTTCCTTCCATTAAAACTTGCCCCACCAGCACTTCTGTATATCTGTTTCCTAATCCCTTAAGCCCTTAATCTAGCCCTGGCTGAGTAGTTTAGTTAGTTAGAGCTTGGTCACAATACACCAAGGGTGTGGGTTCAATCCCCAGTCAGGGCACGTACAAGAATCAACCAATGAATGCATCAATATGAGGAACAACAAATCAAGGTTTCTTTCTCTCTCTCTCACTCATCAATAAATTTAAAAAAAAAAAAAAAAAATATATATATATATATATATATATATATATATATATATATATATATATATAAAGGGGGGAAATAAAGCAGAGGGATAGAAGAGTGTTTGGCTAAGTGGTCTAAACATTTAGAATATGCTGGAAATCTTTGATAGGCGACCAAAGGCAACATTTAAAAAATCCCATTTTCCCTTCTCCCCTCCTATGCAACTGTTGGTTGAATAGGATGAGTTTTTAAAAACCTCAGTTAATTTAAGGAAGAAAACAAAGTAAGTGTTTTTCTTCCCACCAGGGAAGGCAGTTTTGATGTTAAACACCTCATGGGTCGCAGTGATACCGTGCAGTTAACGTAAAGATGGAAACAAAGGAAGTGATCCAGTTCTCAGGGCAGAAGCGAGTTTTAAACACGTCATTGACGGCAGCGCTGCCAGGCCCATGGGCGCGGCCGAGACGGGAAGTGCTAATGGCTCCTCCTGACAAGACAGCACCGAGACAACACCCAAAGCGCAGGGTGAGGCCTAGCCGCCCTCGGCGGAGCTTCCGCCCCCACCTACTAACGAAGGCACGTTGTCTCCATTTCCTGAAAGGCGCGTTAGGGCGCAGCTCAATCCAATTACTTTTGCGATGCCAAGTCCTGTGGAAATGCATTCAGGAGCTTACCCCATTGATTTCGGCGGGCCCCGGTGTGGTAGAATTGATTCCACGGGGCTTTGATACAGAGTGAGGAGTGTGGGGCATTTTTATTCATGGGTATTTTTCCAAGCTGGAGCTTATAAGGATCAGAATGCTCCTATTATCACTGCCAGATGAAACTAGCATTAGGAAATAGGGAAGGAAAAAAAACACAGTTATATTACCTCCAGAGCCACGAATTTGCTCACTATTGTGGGAAAACCCGATGGTTCTGTTCAGAAAGCACGTGGGTGGCCGTGGACATTAGTACAAGGCTTCGGCTTAGCACTGCAGGAGGAGTGTGGGGACTCAGCAGGCACAGTGGCTGCCTTAGTGGCTTGGGGTCATAGGATTGTGGCCCAACAAGACTGTGGTCCAAGTGTCACTTTGGGTTGTCTTCAAAGGCAGAGAGCAGAATGCTCTAGTTATTGGTGCTGAGAGGAGACATACTGAATAATATCCCCATAAAAAAAACCATTAGGGAATTACTTCAGTTCTCTTATGACATCCCAGACTCAAGGAATTCCACTGGCAGACTCCCAGGGATCATTGAGGCTGCTTCCTGGTTTCCGCAGCTTTGGAGCCATTAGAAAGCGGAGCCCACGGGTCAGCGCCTAATAATTTGTCTCCAGGCTGGCCTTTTTTCCTCCAGTCCTGGTTTCCGGAAGAGAAAAGTGAGCAACTAGCCAACTTGAAGTTGGGAGTCAGACACAAAGAAACCACCAGCCCCAGAGCATGCTGGGAATTCACGGTGCCTGCAAAAGCAGGGAGAAAGTGGAGTACAAACCCACCCAGGGCACAGGGCACAGGGCACAGAGTAAGCAGCACATCCCTTAGAAGGGACAGCGGCCACCCGACGTGTGACGTCCTTCTGTGTGCTTGAGCCCTTAGTGCGTACGTACTCCCACTGCCCTGAAACCCCACAACAGAGCCCAGGAGCCCCGTGGGGAGAGGACAGAGTTGCTGGGAACTCTACTGCAGTCCCTTTCCTTTGGGGGACTTGTACATTTAGGGACTTCATGCTTACTGCTATGCTTGAGACTTTTCATAAGTGAGAAGTAGGGTTTGAACACATTAAAGGAAATTCTTAAAAAGGAAACACGGCAGAACAATGGGGCAAAGTGTTCTGGTATTGGAATCTTCACCAAAGAAAAGCAGTCTGGGAATATAAAGTCTATCATTCCATTTATTTTGTTCCAGAATACTGTGTGTGATATTACATTAGCTTTTATCGCATTAGGCCATTTTTCTCTGGGTGCAGTGATATCTCTCCCAGTGCAGCTAAGCACGAATTTCAGTGGCTTCAGATGTTAATGCAGTTCTGCTGTGAACTCTGTCACATTCCTGTCTGTAGAATTCGCTCTTGGATGTTTCCGTTTCCCTCCAGGTTCGAGAGAGACTTTCATCCCCTCCCTGTGCGCCTGGCTCTCCGGAGTCCGCGGGAAGCTGCTGATGGCTCCAGACTTCAGTTCTTCATTAGCTTCCGTCAATCCATTTCACACTACACTTTCGTGCCTCCTTTGAAGACTCATGAACTTCCCGTGGCAGCGAGTCCCAGGGCCCAGACAGTGTAATGGGCCGAAGAGCAGGTGCAAAGGGTATCACTCCAAACAAAGCCTCCCTCAGAAGCACAGGTTGGGGCCCTTCATCTCTCCTGGCCTTTCTCACAGTCTGGATTCAGTTGGAGGGGGGCAGTGGCAGTGAGAATAACTAAGTATTCCTAGAGGATGGTGCTCGAGTCTCCTTAATAGGACAAAAGCCACTTTCTTGGGCTCTCTGTCCCAGAGCTGGCTGGGGACCCAAGCATGACTGACCCTCATTGTTTGATGAGCCTTTATCCTCAGGACTAGAAAATTACCACAAATGCCCTTAAGGCACAGAAGCTCTGGGAACCCACGAAACAGGACAGACAAGACCACAACGACCGCTGGACCCTGCACCCAAAGATAACATCGAAACAGGCTGCAGCCTCACTGAACTATCCTGCTCTACTGTGGGGAAGCTTTGCCCGCGGGGCTCCCCCATCCACAGAGGATGAGTATAAGTCTACCAAGACATGATCTGCTTGAAGAGGAAAGGTGGCTGATCTCTCAAAGGAGAAGGACCATGAGCCTTTTCCTCAATGGACTTTAATTGGGTTTATTTGCACAGGAATATAGGGCATATATGTAAAGTTCATCAGTCATTGTCAGGCAGTAATGATCAAACAATAGATAACATTCAAAGAACTATGAGGGCTTATTTTGAGTCAGAGTCAGATAGCTAAAGGGCCATAAAACTTTGGGGAAACAAACCCATTTCATGCTTGGACCCTCATCACTTAAATTGAGGGTATTAACAAAGCAGGTTTCGCAGGATTTTATGCATTCTTCCTTAGGCCTGATCACCCCCCGGGAAACCCGCCCTTTCTAGCACAGGGCCACACCCACCTCCAGCATTGTTTTAGGCTTAAATCAGGCAGAGGAAATACAGCAGCCAAGAGATTAGGAGACTTCTTGCAGACAGAATGAGGACTCAGGCTATGTGAAAGCCAAGGGGTGAGGGTCCATCACCCCCTTTTTCTATAGCCCCCCAAGTCCTTCCCTAAGGGCCCCTAAGTGATCGTGCCTGTCTTAGGTCGTTCCCCCCTTGAGGAATCTTACCCGTCATTGGCTAACCAGTCATCAGGTCAGGGCCAAGCAGGGTGAAGCAAAAGGGGGCAGAGGTGGTGCCCCTGCCAGGGAGATAAGCTTTGTCTCCTTAGTGGCTTATGGTCCCAAGGTGTCTCACTCAGACTTAGCCATGGTGGGTTACAGCTTCTGAAACCAGGCAGGGCGGTTCCCAACACTCTACAACCACCCCCTCACCTGATAAAAGCTCATAGCCCTGACCCATAAGGGCCGATGCTGGTGCTGGTGCTAGTGCCTGGGTGCTGGCGCACATCTCCATACCCAGCCCTTTCCCTCCCTTCGGAAAGTAAAAATAAACCCTTTACTCTCTGCACTTTCTTCTCTTTGTGAATTCTCTCGCAGCCCATGTCGCCGATCCTCCCTAACACCGCTGAAGGGGTCCTGAGCCCCCTGAGGAATCAGTGAAACCTCAAGCCTGCTCCTTGGGCAGAGAAAGCCATCTTTCCAGACCCCAGGTTTTTGGACCCATGGGGGCCCAGCCCCACCCTTGCAGAAAGGCTTCTAAGACAGGGTGTCTTTCCTCTCCTGACCCTCAGGGGCCCAGGGGCAGCCTGGCTCCCTGCTCAGGAATCAGGTAGAAGAGGCTCTGTTCCCAATTGTCTCTGGCCTCAAGGGGGAGTCTGAGGGCAGGCCACCAGTATCCTTTTAGATACCCTCGAGACAGTCACCTTGTCACCTGTGGCCACAGAAGGAGGCTTTGATGGAAAGGGACCCACTAGTGTGTGGCGACAGGTGACAAGGAACAAAGAAAGAAGAGCCAAACCCTGTTTGTGCATCTGGAATTTGGAGGGCCTGGGCCTGAGGACCACTGGGCTCCTTCTGTCTGATGTTGCAGGGTTCTAGGTGTGACTTTGCTGGTGGCAGGTGGGATCTGTTGGGGGCCAAGAGGGTAACACAGGGATTATTGGCTTTGCTCTGGCATTTCGCTCGCCCCAAGGTGGCCTGTGTCCTTCAATTCCTATGAGGCCAGCCAATCTGGAGCCCAGACCACTGGCTGCCTCCTTCATTGAGGTCTCACAGGCAGAGCCACTGTCCCCTGCCCTTGTCACTGCAGAGCCAGGTACCAGGCAGCTGGGACCAGTGCCTGCCTCTCTGGTCCCCACGAACTAATCTGGAACCTGCCCTTCCTGCATACCCTGCTTTGCTCATTTCTTCCCACAAAAACCTTGAGGAAGGCTTTTTCTCATGTCCTCCCCTTCCTCCTCTGCCCCCGGACCCCGGTGCTGCCCCAAGTGGTCCTGGGTGGCCTGGTGTGGCCCCACCTTTGGGGAACTGCACCAAACTGGTGGTGTTCTCTCATCTGTTGGCCTCACGAAGCCTGAATAACAATAAAACCTGCATTTTAAAACATATACACAGAGTGACCCCATTTTATCTTTAAAACCATCTATAAATACATATGTATTTGTATGTGTTTCCAAAAAAACAATGAAAAGACATGGAAGGAGATACATGAATTGTTAACAGTAATTATTGAATACATGCAGGGGGTCAGGAGGTATATCCCAACCCTTGCCGGTGGGAGGCAAAGACTATTCACATTACTACAGGCATTTCAATAGTAACTGAATTTTACAAGGCGCATGTGCCCCTTTTGTAAGAAAAACATATATATATCTTTTCATTTCATTAGTCTGCCCTCATCTCATCTCCTTCCCATGGCCACTGCGGAGCTCTGCACACCTCGAACGAAATTCTGCCAGCAGCTCAGCTGCCTTCTGGGCCACCTCTCTGGACGGCAGCTTTGCCCACATTGCTTCCGACCCTTTCCACCCTCCATAAATTTTTTGAAGTCTCTGCTGAATGCCCTGTTCGATATCTCTGACATGGTAGGGTTAGTGCTTTTTTATTACTTGTAATAATTTCCCTAGGATCACCAGCCGGGAAAGAAGGTAGAATCATAAAAGCTTGCAGATCTGTTGACACAGTATGTCCCCGAATACGTGTTGATAATCCGGGTCTCGCCATACCTGTGAGTGTCATTAGGGACAGGATGGCACCCACAGCCACACAGGGCTCAGAGGAGCAGGCCTGCCTCTGAGGCTGGTGGGCCCCTGGGAGGACAAGGGATCTTCACTTGCCGGGGGCCACAGGGAAATTCAGTCTTGCAGGCTGAATGCAAATGGAATATTTGGAGCCTCTCTGCCGGCGAAATGACACTTGGTGTCTTAGTCTGTCCCCGCTGCTGTAGCAAATCACCACAGACTGGGTGGCTTAAATAACAAGTTTACTTCTCACATTTTTGGGGGCTGGGAAGTCCAAGATCAAGGTGCTGGTAGGTTTTAACATACGACTTTGAGGAGGGGGACCCCTACGTTCAGTTCATAGCGCACGGTAAACAGGCATTTGGTGGGGAAAAGGAGGGGGCTCCCAGTAGAACTAATATCCCCTCAGACAGGGAGGCAGAGCAGCGGGGGTTTCCAGGCAGGTGGTTTCAGGGAGTCCATCAGGGGTCAGGCAGCCCATATGAGAAATGCCTGCCCAAGTTCAGGGCAAGCAGCCCCTCCTATGTAGGACCACAGTTTACTCATCCATGTGTGTGGAGCCCCCTCCCTAAGCCTCGGGGTAAGGCAGCAGCAGGCTTGTGCGGCAGCACGGAGCCCGCCCCGCTCCTCGTGCTGGTGTGCTGGAGTGTGGTTCTGGGAGCAGCGCCCTTCAGGCAGTTACTCCACGTCTCTGAGCCTCCTTGTTCTTGCTTCCAAAATGAAAATAATGAAGCCAGCCCGTGGGGCTGTTGGGGCATTCAGAGAAATAATACTTATGCACTGGGCAGGCGCTCATTGATGTTCCAGAGAGCTTTCCTGTTTGCACGGGGGCCCTGAGTGGCTGGCCCCGCTTTCCTGGCGACCCAGCAAGCTGGCTTCAGAGGCTGGGCTCTGCGACCTTTGGAGACTTGAGAGCTCAAAGGACACTGAATCCGTTGGGCCTGGGGGCAGTTGCAGATTTGATTTAGAATATGGTAAAAAGAGGACAACAGGTATCTGCAGCTCTTTGAAATATTTTAACCTGCTCATGTATGTGGAGTGAGAGGGAAATAACAATCTCTATGGTTCCCAGGTACTTCCTACTGTGGCATGTTTAGCATCGAGGTGAAAGAAAAACGCTGACGAGGCCTTTTGCAAGCAAAGGGTTGATAAATAAGAGTGCCATGTTCCTCTGGCCCCTCGGATCTCAGGGTTTCAAAGAAAGTCAGACAAATTCCAAGCAGCAGATAAGATTTTTCTTTGTCGTCTAGATGGGAAGTTGGAGATGCAGTCAACAGGGCAATAGAACCACGACTGTAATCAGGTCAAGCGCTTCGGAGCCGAGAAGGGATGTCCCAGGTGCAGCGGTTCTCAAGCTTGAGTGTGTGTCCAAACCACCTGTGAAAATTTCTCACGATGCACATGCCTGCGTCCCACCCAGAGAGGTTCTGATTCAGACCATCCACGCGTGGGCTCTGGGTTCTGGGCTTTCAGGTGGTACCTGCACCACACTTTGAGAAACACCAGTCTAGTGCGGAGTCCGAAAACCATGCCTTTTGCTTGAGCTTTGGGCCCTGAGTGACCAGGGACATTTCTAGGCATTTTACACAGGGACAAAATTTACATAATTTCTACCACAAACTTTTGTCTCCTGGAGGAAGGGGCAAAGCCTTGACTGAATACAAACTAAAGTGTCTTAATATTTGGTAATGAAGCCAAACTCATTTCTCCTAAGTGTGAGGCTGCCCCCTATGGGGCAATGCAGGAAATGGTCCTGCAGCGGCTCCTTCCAGGCACCCCTGGGCCTGGGCCTGTGGCAAATGGCCGGGAATGGCAGGTGCAGAGGTTGTACTCATCTCTTCCAGCTGCTGGTGGTCCAGCGAATCCTGTGCACCATTCCACTCTCTGCCTCCTTCTTCCCAGAGCCTCCTCCTCCTCTGTGCATCTCAAATCTCTGCCCATGACTCCTAAAACCATATGACTACTGTGGTAGTTTTAAAAATACACATTGTCATAGATGATAGCACAAGTCTCTACTCTTATCTGTCAAAAATGTCTTCCAGGTGAACTTGAGAGTCTAGGATGTGAGTCTCATTTTTGTCAAAGTCCATTACTGCCTCCGACACAGGCTACCACCCGGGACCTCATCTGAGATGTTGAGTGAAAATCAGTACGACTAGGAATTCATTTGGGAAGAACCGCCAGGCCACACAACTGAGTCTTCTCATGGCTGAAAAATGGCATATCTTTTTATTTGGATCAGCTCTTCATTTCTACTTCAGCCTCCTCCCCCCTGACCCCCTAGAACAGGTAGAGGGAGGAGGTCCAGAAGCTGGTGCTCACCCCAGTCAGGGCAGCTCCGCACCCTTTTTGTTGTGGATAAAGGGTGAACCGAAGTGACCGTCTTTCTCCCTGGAGAGGCTTCCCTGATGCTCAGTTCTCAGTCTGCTGTTCCTGCTTCTCCCCAAAGCACATCAGGTCGCTGATGGAAGGATCTCCCCACCACTGTCCACCCTAGAACTTTAGCCTCAGAAGGCATGCAGGGTGTTGCAGGCCAGCCTACACCCAATCCATGAACGCTGATTTGTGGAGAACCAGCCCACAGCCATTTCTTGGCACAGTCAGAATGGGTAGGATGCCTCTGCACAGTGGAAGGTGACTCTTGGGCAGTTCTCTCAAGTCTAGCTTATGGCTTGCATGATGTAGCTGTGGCAGTGCTCATTGACCTCTAAAAACAAGGGCTTCTAACTACTGGCCTATTCCCCACACATGAAAGGGTTAAGGAGAAGATTAGCCATTTAGCAAGCCAAGCCGCCTCAATGCTAAAAGCAAAGCAGTCTGTTAATTGATGAGAGAGGCCTGGGAGAAGTCATTACTAAAAATATTTTAAACCATTCTCCCTGAAATTCCAAAAATTTATCATTCTTCTTTAGACCAGAGATATAGAAAAAGATTTTAATAGCTAGGAAATTTAGTGAATAGCCATAAATGTTAGTTAGAATTTATACTTCAGAAAGTTGTAGATAAGGACCATCTGTTGCCTAGGATTCTAAGGTCACTGACAAATGTTTATACTTCAAAAAACAGCTAATTGGGTTAGAAATATCTTGATTTAGATGACATCTCTCTCTTAAATTTCCTAAGTGCAAAGACCTACCTCTACATATATTTTTAATTACTAATTTAGAGTTATCTGGGACCTAAGAAAAAAAATATATGTCTAGCCAATTATTAGTGCTTAAAATAGTACTGATATTATTTCTAGCTGTTTGATGATGATTCCTTATCAGAATACCCATTTGTTTAACATGAGTAGAATTTATAGTCTTTTTAATTGCTCAGTGTGTTATTTCTTGGTGATTTGTGACTTGCAGCTGTTCCTTGCTAATTGTGAAAGATGTGTGTCTGCTTTTTATCACTACTGTTGTAAAAAAATGCCTTTTCTTTAAACAAAGATGGTTCCTTTGTTTCGGGGAGTCAGTCAGTTTTGGGCCGAGAGACTGGCAAGAAGGCTGGTCTCTCGGAGGCAATAAACTGGCCTAAGACACCAAAGAAAAAGTGTTGACTCGACTCGTTCATTCCGCCCCTGCCGCCCCTCCTCGGATCTCTGGGCTTTTGCAGTAAGCTGGTCTTCTGCAGCAGGGGGCACTGTACATGGAAGGGTGCATGTGAAACTTGGGCTTGGGACCTGTTTGCACCACTTTTTAAAATTTTTTTTAAATTTTATTATTTTTTTAAAATGACTACTTTTTTACTCTTGCTCAATATCTTTTGCTAGTATTTTATTTAGAATGTGTGCATCAATGTAAACTACATTGGTTTTGTGTGGGTGAAGGCATGGAAGGACGTTGTCCATGCTGGTACCAGGGTGAGGTTATAACACTAATGGGGTTCATTCGCCTGCGTACATCAAAACCCAATCAAGTGGGAGCAAGAGTTGGCAGCCAAGAAAGTGAGGGTTTACTAGTTGGGGAAGTGGCACCAAGCCCAAGTCACAGGTAAGCTAGTGCTCCAAGGCTCACCCCCTGATGGCTTCCACGGAATGGGTTGTGTAGAAGAAAAATTATTAATCACGGCAGCTAAAGGAGCTGGGGTGGGGGCCTCCACTGATTGGTTGGGGTCAGGGTAGGTGGTTGGTGATGGTTGTATCTGGTCCTGAGGTCAGCCCTGGCCTCATTCTGTCTGGTTTCACGAGGGTGTGGTCTGCAGGGTCAGTTCTGCTCTCACAGGCCTGAGGCTGAAACACACCGAAGTCAAGATGTTATCTTCAGCTTGACCAAAACTCTGTTTCTGCGCTCAACAGACCTGAGGCTTTGTCCTTAAGACAGTTTCATACTGACCAGCGTCTGATGTCCTAAGAGCCTGATGATTAAGGAAGGAAGTGGACAGACAGAAAGGAAAAATGGTCGTGTTACAGGAATGGAGTTTCTGCGGGGTTATAGTTACATTGATTTTAAGAAATAAACTGGAAAGCTCTTCTTTCTTTTTTCTTTTTTTCTGTGCATTGGAGCAATCACAAAGCATAAACTATTAATAATAACCTCTTGATCTGGATTCAGTGAGTCTGTGCAAAAACAACCCAGAAAAGGAGCAATTAGAGACACTGCCGGGGGGTGGTCTCCTGGCCTGGCAGGCACACCATCCTGTGCCCAGATGTTCACCGCAGGAAACAGATTGTGTCTCTACCTTTCCAGCTGGCTTGGAGGGCGAGCGCCACCGACCTCTGCTCGCTTGTCAGAATTTTGCAGAATCCGCAGAGCGCAGAGCGAGTCGTCCTTGTCGGGGCTGAGCTCTGGAACGTAAAGGAGCGCCGAGGGGCGGGTCGACGGAGCGGAGCCTCGAGGTTCTGTGAGTGGCTTCATGGGCCACAGCTGTGGGCAGCGGGCAGAGGGACTCAGCGCCTGTGAGTACGGAGGGCAAGTTGAATTGTGCAGTGCAGTTTCCTGGTTGGCTCTAAAAATAATATTCCCAGCCTGTCTTAAGAAAAGGGAGGAGGGCTATGAGATGCAAGGCAATTAGACTGTGAATCCAGCTTTCTTCATCTTTGCAGAGAGGCAGTTCCATCTGAAAGGTTTTACCACCAGCAGGATGACAGGCAGCGGCCGTCACTAGCTCCATTTTGAGCGGGGCAGGAAAGTCATCAAAGCCTCTGCCTACTCTGTAGCTGTCCCTGCCTGCCGGACGCAGGAGACATTCGGGGCCGTGTGGGCCAGGGGAATGAACGGAGGGGAGAATAGAGCCCACTGATTGGCGATGGCGACTCGCCAGTCTCTTCATCTAGAACCTGATTTTAGATATGATATATAAATAAAATATGTAATGTAGAATATGGAAACTATATATGAGAAAGAAAGGAAGTGCCATTTCATTTACTAAGTAAACACTACTCATTTCAAAATATGGACGTTTTAGCTGAATTGCATAAAGGTTTCTCCTTCTAAAGTCTACCTCTGGGTTTACCAACTAAATGCCATTCTGATGTGGTTTTAAAAGATCTTATTTATTAATTTTTTTTTTTTTTAGAGAGAGAAGTAGAGGGAGAAAAACCTCAATGTGTGGTTGCCTCTCACGTGGCCCTCACTGGGGACCTGGCCCGCAACCCAGGCCTGTGTCCTGTCTGGGAATCAAACCTGCAACCCTTTGGTTTGCAGGCTGGCATTCAATCCACCGAGCCACACCAGCCGGGGCTGGTTTTGAATGACCACGTGAAGAGCTAACACCAGATTATAATGTGGCAGGAAAAATACTGACAGAAATAATGGCTTTTCCACAGTGGCCCTGCAGTTTTGCTGGTTACACCTGCAAATTCAATGTCAGTGTGCCCTCCGCAGGCAGCTCCCTGGATCTCAATGGAGAACGACCTGCTTCTCGGAGGTTCCGCCTTATCTGAGCCTTAGAGATGCCAACAGCAAGGGACCTGGGGTCCCTGACGAAGACCCTGTGATTGCTTTCCCAACACTATAGCGTCCATTTAGTATTCCGCCGTCTTTAGATGTGCTTCAGGGTGAAGTGAATGGTCCTGATTGCTTTCCATGTTGTACAAATGAAGAAGCAGAGTAACGAAGTCCTGTGAATGAAGACCAAAAGTCTTCATTCAGCAGTGTCCTGACACTTCAGCAAGCAAAGCATCCTCTCGGCAAACAGCATCCTGGGAAGGATCCTGGTTAAAGGGCCGGGGCCGACAGCCCTGTGTGAGGGACACAAGAGCCTGGCCACCAGCCCACAAACACTGATGAAGGGCCGTCTTCTGAGCTAATGAAGACTCGTGGGGGTTCATCTGTTCGAGCCATATTCTCTGCCCCTTTCCTGTGTTCAGGCTTCCTTCCAGGCGCTGGGATGTGGCGGTGCACAGAACAGACGCCCGTCCCCGCTCTCGCAGTGCCACTGTGCCTGCCTGACCAGTGGGGGGTGCAGACGGTGGGTGAGGCAGGTAAGGAAAGGTTATGGGGTGTCAGGGGGTGGTCGTGCTGAGGAAGGAAATAAAGGAGGGCAGGGACAGGGGCCGTGGGGGTGTGTGCATGGCTAGTTTAGACAGTGCCCAGGAAAGGCCTTGGGGGAAGGAGACAGGAAGTAGAGACCTGGGGGCAAGTTCGGTGGGAGTGTGGTGTTGAGAAGAGACTGAAGTAGGACAGGCCACAGCGGGAAGAGCCATGAGGAGGTGACACAGTCACCTGGGGGCAGGAGATCAGGTGCCTGGAGCAGCAGCAGAGGGCCACTTGTGGGGAGTGGGAGTGGGTGTCTGGCACGCCTTACCAGTTAGACCAACAGGCCGAATGTAGGGGAGGAGAGGAAAAGCCAAGCGGAAGATGACTCCAAAGTGTGCAGGGTGGGCAAAAGTCGGTCTGCAGCCGAGAGCATGCAAAACAGAGTTTATTTATTAATTATTATATTATTTTCCATATGAACAACTGGCACCCACATTTGCCCACCCCTGTATACATTAATATATTTTATATTATTTTTAAACACACACACATATATTTTTGTTGCCTGAGCAACTTGAAAGAAAAGCTGTCTTTTCCTGGGAAGGGAAGCCTTTCAGAGGAGCAGGGACTTTGGGAGGGAAGGGGAGTGGGGGGTTTGTAGAAATGCACTCAGGAGTTTGGGGCATTTTAAGTTTCAGATGAATATTAGACAGCCAAGCAGATGTGGAGCAGGAGGTTTGGGGGAGAGGGTTGGGATGGAGGTGTGATTTCAGAGTAGATGGTGGCTATTTGGAGCAACCATACGGTGACATCGCTGGGGGACTAAATGTATGTAAAAAGTCCCAGGGCTCTTGAACATTCAGAGGCAAGAACATCAAAGGAAACTGAGACGGGAATGGCCAGGCGGATGGAAGCAGAAGCTGGCCTCTGCAGTCTCCTGGAAGCCGAGGGAAAAATATCTTTCAGGAAAGACGGTACGTAACTGGGTCCCCTGGTGGCAGGTCAAGGAGAACGAGGCCTGAGATTTGACCATTGGGTCAACAACATGGGAGTCATTGGTGACGCAGAGTAGACGGGATGCTTGTACAAGTAAAAGCAAACATGCAGAGGCAGAGGGAAGAGGCAGATCCTATAGTGCTCTGCTGCCGTTCTGACTGGTCCATCCCAGCACCGGGTGCTCACTGTCCCCTGCAGAAACTCAGCTCTGCCCACGTGGACCCAGGCCACTCCTCGCACTGACTCTTGCCTCCCTGAGCTTGACTGGCCACGAGATGGAGTGAGGAGCCAAGGGGCAGGCCAGGGTTCACAGTGATGATACCGGGCAGTTCTGTTGTCCTAAAGAGACCGGGTAGGCATGGTCCTCACACCGTGAGTCCTGGGTGAGCCCCTGCCTTCCTGAGGCTCAGGGGCTGGGGAGTGGGTGTCTCTTAAAGATATCTCGATATCACCAGCCCTTTGATGAGGTTGTTACTCTTGTTGAGCTCAGTGGTAAAATTTGCTTTTTTCACATTGAATACAGAACATTCAGAATTTGTCATGGTTCTGGACACCAGGGTTGACTATCAGCTGGATCATCCCAGGGACCAGAAAATCTCCCAACTAAACCCTCTGGGGAAAGCTCTCTAGGATCTCCACTTTAGGGCACCAAGGAGGATGTTTCTAGAACTATGCCTGGACCATGGATATTTAAAAAAATGTTCATTAGGATTTAGGTAATTTCAAGCTGATGAACTGCAGCCTGTCAATATTCGTTTTGTAGACTGAGTCTTAGACACATTGCAATGATTTATGAACAACTACTTCAGGCCAGGCTGCAGCTCTGTGCTGGAAATGCCGTGTGAGTCAACAATAATGCCATTTCAGTCATGAGGGGGTGACAGGGACTCAGCCCTTCACGGCACAATCAGGGGCGCCAGATGCTCTGCAATAAAACCAGCCCAGAATTATTCTGGCTTCCAGCCTATTAACTTTACTACTTCCTTAATACAAAGAGTTTTACTACCAATTTTCCCAGCAGGGTAAAGGACTATTTTGCAAGATTCATAGAGGCTGCGAAGCATTGTGAAGTTTCTAGATGTGTCTTGTCGAGGCTGGATCTTTTTCTAGTCATCTCGTCATCTCTCAGTAGTGAACAAAAATACTGAGGACATTTCTCATTTTTATATAATCCATGGCCACCATGATCCTGTTAAAGAATTTTCTTCTAAAAAAAAAATCGAAGGCGGCAGAAAGGACCCTTAAAAAGAGCCGGGAAGAAACTTGTTGCTGCTTCCATTTCTCTCGCTGAGCCCACTCGAGCGTGGCCAGGTTGGCTACCCTGGCGAAAGCCCCTCTTTCCTGTCCTGGGCCTGACCAAGGGCAGCTGACTTGGCCTTACCTGCCCTGCACCCTCCTGGGGTGCGGTCTCCTCCCAGCCTCTGCAGACAGCGGGGCTCCTCGGGCAGGCATCCTCCTCCTGGGGTGGGACCGCTCTTCAAAGACACCGAGCAGGGACAGTTCCATCCTTTCTACACCCGTGACCAGCAGCAGAGTCTAGTGCTGTGTCGTTGTAGCTGTGTGAACTTGGGCACAAAGCTGACACATCACCGAGCCTCAGTTTCCTCATCTGTAAAATGAACGTGTTTACCCCAGAGGCTTGTTTAAGGACTGAGGAGGTAATGCAGCATGCAGTCCACCTTCACGAGGTGCCAGCTCCATCCTCTGTACACCCCTCCTGCTGGTGTGGGGCAGCTGGGAGGTGGTAGGGGGAGGTGGGAGGGGAGAGAGAGACAAGCAGAGAGCCACCCAGAAAGATTCTCCCAGCCATCCCCCTCCTCCCACCCAGTGAGTGGTGGGAAGCTGGAGTGGATAGAAGAGATGGCTAACCCTGGCGTGCACCGCGGAAGAACGCCAGTTCAAGGGCAGAAGGTTGCAGTCTCCGAGTTTATGCCTCTTTTGTGCCACAGCGTTCTGGACCTGGCATTTCCTGAAACACAGAATTACCCAAAAGAGAGTAATCTTTTCAGAAAGGTTCTTTTCAGAAAGGGTCAACCGAGTACCTGTGACCTCGTTGGTCCCCGCCTCCATCATAGGTGAGAAGCCTGAGGATGTCCCTTAAATGCCACAGCGAAGAGGCAGAGCAGGGAGCCCCCGCTGCCCCAGGCCCCTGGCCCAACACAGCTCTGTCTCCTGTGGCTGAAATCACGTCTGCAGGGAGGGCTCACCAGGACCCAGGCTCTTCAACACCGAGTCTGTTTGAGTCCCAGTCTCTCTCTAGGCCCCGAGACAACGGAATCTCGCACACAGAAGCCCTCGGGCCCCCAGGGCCCACATCCAGATCAGCGGGCACCCAGGGCGCCGTGGGTGGGTAACACAAAAGGGACTCGGGAATGGGTCGCACTCAAAGCGACGGGAGAGTGTTAGCACAACAATTACGGGGAGCCCCACACCCAGCCTCCGGCCTCGACGGCAATAATTGCCGCCCACGCAGGGTTTCCTGCGGCCGCGCGCTACAGCTTTACAGGAGGACGAGTGGAGGTGTTCACTCGTGTTTCTGTGCTGCTGTTCTCCCTGTTGTTTCCCCCTTAGTCATCCCAACCTTTGGCTCTCGACTTGCGGTGGAGATTGTGGGAGGCACTTCTTCAGCGACATAGGACATAGTTTGAGGTCTTCGGGGGGGAAGAGGTGGTAGGTGCCAGAGTGGAAAGAGGCTTGGAGAAGCTCCCTCCAGGTTGACAGTGGAATAGAGATTTGAGAGGATCCTGCAGGTAGAAAGAACAAGCGCTGTCCCATCCTCCCCACTCCCGCCCCCCCCCACAAGGCCCCTGGGGAAGAGGGAGAACCTGAGTGCAAGGGGTAGGCGAGGGGAGAAAACCCCTTTTCCTCTCTCCTCTTACAGCCTGTAACAGGAGCCTGTGAATTTAACTGCCAAAGACAGGTTCTACAAGAGAAAGGAGATGCAATCTAAAAATATATTAAAATTTATGTGCACCTGGCTTCACGGAAAAAGAAGTAAAAACCCAAAGAAGCGATTAGACATGGGGGCTTATGTACCACTTTAACAGAGGAACACAAATTGTGGAGAGTGCCTGAAGACGGGATTTAGGGCTTCCTGGCATGATAAATGGGCGGCGGGAAGGAGGAAACAAGAGAGGGGTTTTTTAGTGAGGTTGTGGCTCATCTCCATGAGGCCCCTGCACCTTCTGTGAATTGGGCTGCTCTCTTCTTCATCCTGGAGTCAGAGAGGTGGACATCATGGCCTGCTTGTAGGAGGTAAGGGGGGCAGGCAGAGGACTCCCCCTGCATTGGTCAATTCTCAATTGCCTTCTGCTCAAAACAAGACAGAGAAATCTGATCAGATCACTGGGGAGAAGAAGGGAGGGGCCATAGGAGGAGTTTGCCCAGACAAAGGTAAACAGTCTAGGGCTGGATTGGCTGAGAAGCTGAATGCCTCCAGAGCGCATGGAATTATGGGTGAGAACTTTTGAAATAAAAGACAGGCTCTCAGATAGGTGGTTGTGGGCTGGCTTTGGGTCTTGGGGGAGCTTTTTCCTCCAGGATGCCTGGGTAATTGTGCTGCAGCTGCCTGCATTTCCCAACGGACAGTGTTTTGGATAGGAAGGAATTCCAGGTGCAGCCTAGGGTCTGGTTGGCCTGGCAGACGGTGGCAGGGTTATTCTTCTTTGGATGTTCTAGAGGGGACAGGCTCTGAGGCAGAAGCCTGCCTTTCTTCCAAAATTGTGTAGCTTTTGTGTCTTATGCTGTTTTAGTTTGTAATCTAACCCTATAGAAATAAGACAAAACTAATTGCGGGACTGATAGGAGAATTCAGGTATTATTAAAGAGTTTAGTCTTAATTGATAGGTTTAAATGATTAAAGTTGTAACTAGAGAGTTAAAGTCTCTCCTGAATTCCTCTAGGGGAAATTGAATTCATCATCCAGCACCAGCTGTATAGATTTACACGGTCACCTCAGCTGTTTAGGCAAGGTTCTTTGGTGGCAAAGGGGCCACTGTTTCCCCAACAGGAGGGCACAGGACAGTTAAGGTGTCACTCACTACAAGCCCCCAAGCTCACTTGCTCTTAACCATGCAGGGAAGGGAAATTCAGCCTCCATGTTATTAAAAAACAAAACAAAACAAAACAAAAACAAAGAAACTTAAAAAGACAGGAAGGGAAAGAAACACCTGTAAGAGAGTCCTTTGTAACAGTTTGGTCACCGGAACAGAAAGAGCGATAAACCACTGGGAGATCGTAAATGTCTCTCTCCTCCCGCACTGCCTGGGCCGGGTGGCTGCAGGTCAACCCTGGAGCAAGATGGCCTCCCCCTCCAGCATCAATGAGGCCCTAATCCTGGAGGAAGGAAGTGGGTCTGGTTTCCACGGTTGCTATAAAAAAAAATCAGGGCTTTGTTTCTCAGGATTGCCCCTCTCGCGGTTGCAACGCCCCGGCTTGCTTTAGCAGGAAGAGCACCTTCTGAAGACAAAGGGCTGTTTCACCGGGGCCCTGGGAGCGCGCCGATGTTCCTCCCCGAGGCCACCGGGTGGCGCTGAAGGAGCCGGGATGGCGAGGCCCCGGCTTCCGCTTCTGTCGGCTCCAAACAGGACGCTCAGTCACGGAGGCAAACGGCACAGGTGACTCTGCGGGAAGTGAGGCCAACCCTCTTCCAAAGCCACTTCTCTTCTGTAAAGAAGAAATAAGCCCGGGGGAGGGGGGTGGAGGCGGGGAGGGCTGGGGGTGGGTAGCAGAAAACTGTACTCGAACAATTAAAAAATAAATTTTAAAAAAGCATATTTAGAAATAAGCTGTTTTTACTCAAAAATGCTACGTGAACTGGTCTGGAAAGACCATGTGTGTCAGACTGCAAACACAGCCCCGTGCACATGCAGCTGCAAGGCAAGCCTTGGGGAGGGCCCGCCTGCCCCCCTGGGGTTCCTCCAGGCATGCTGATCTGTGGCTGCATGACAACTGTCCTAAAGCTCGCCTGACGTTAGCATTGCATCCACTGCATGCCATGGGTTAAATAGTCGCTGAGCTCAAGTTCAAGAGTAGAGGACAGAGACCCCACCTCTTGACAGAAGGGGTATCAAAGAGTGCGGGGCCGTGGTTTCCAACAGCACAGCTAGGACGCCGGCTTTCTCTGTTCATTCTCTTGCTGCCTTCCTCGTCCCCCTTGTGACTCTTGGCCTCCATCCTTTAAAGTTGGGGCTGCGTGGGGACAGGCAGTAGCCCTGAGCCCAGAGGGCTAAGACCTCACACCGACCTTTCTTCTCCCACCCCAACTCCAGGACAACTTCCCCTCTGTGTGGCCAAGCTCGCAGATGAAAGGCAGTCTGCCGGTAGCTTGAACAATGCCCCTTCCGGGAGGCCGGACAGGAGGGCAGGAAGACTCAGTGCCGGCGTTTCGAGGGGCTCCAAGCAGCCGGGCACTCCCACGTGGGGGCCGGAGGCATGATGTGAGTGAGCCGGAGCCGATGAGTCAGCGCTTCTGAGAGGCCTCGGCCCGCGGGCCTGTGTTACAGGGACAGAGCAGAATCCCGGGCCCTGTTGTCAGTGGGAGAGGCGATTGTTATTACTGGAACACGTTTAAGTTTCTGTTCCTCCGTCTTTTATTGTGCTTCAAAAGCCTTAGAAACTGACAGTCGTGCGGCCCCGCCAGACCAGGCTTTCCCTTCCGAGGCTGGTGACGAGGAAGGGATAGGTGCCGACTAAGGGACATCTGTGCATCCGTCTTCAATGGAAGCCACTCATTTGCCTCCCTGGTGCTGCCAAGCCGCTGTGGGAGTCATGCCCAGCTCGTTCCAGCCTCAGACCGACTTGGAGTGACATGGTACCTCCCATGGCCATTCTGTGAAGAGGAAAGTGATAGCACAGCTGTGGGGTGGGGCCTGCTGTCCACAGAGTTCAGGAAGGACGCAAACGTGCCGAGTGCCGAGGCTGCAGGTGAGAGAGACTCCTCGCCAACAACCACAGGGACCTCCTTTCCGCTACCCACTTGACCGATGGGGCTCACTTTCCCGGCACAGCCGTCTCCCATTCACAAGCACTGAGCTGATTTCTTTCTCACATTCACGCAGACACCCTCCTGCTTCCACCGGAGCAGAGGCTCAGAGCGGCCTCCACCCACGGAGGGTTCATCGAGTACAGTGACGGGGTGAACATTTGTTGTTGAAAAGTTTCTACCCAAAGGGACAAGAGAGTCCGGGGCTGTCACTGGAAGTCACTTGGGGTTCAGGAATGATTCCTTTGAGAATCTCTTTCATCTCCATCAAACTCTGGCCAGATGAGCTTGTGAAAAGTTTGTCGTAGGTGTGGTTCAGGCTGCTCAGAGACATCTTAGCCCAGAGGACTGGGAGAGATTGTGGAATTATCAGCGGGTCCTTGATGGATGGGTAAGATGTAGCTAGTCAAAGAGGAAGGAAGGTCCTGGCCAGTGTGACTCCGTTGGTTGGAGCATCGTCCCATGCACCGAAAGGTTGAGGGTTCAATTCTCGGTCTGGCCTGAACCTGGGTTGTGGGTTCAATCTCTAGTCAGCATGCATATGGAAGGTGACCAATCAATGTTTCTCTCTCATGTTGATATTTCTCTCTAAAAATCAATAAACGGACTTTTGAAATAAAAAAAACAGAAGGAAGTGGGCACCCCAGGGGAAGCTGGGCGGGGGACGGATGAAGAAGGAGACTGTGGGATGAGGATCCACTGGCCGTGGGAGAACACACGCTCTGGCTCCCATTTTTTAGTAGCTTTGGCAAGACGTTCTTTATTGATTCCTTTAGAGAGAGAGAGAGAGAAACATTAATCTGTTTTTCCACCTATCCATGCATCCATTGGTTGATTCTTGTGTGCCCTGACCAGGAGTTGAACCTGCGACCTTGGCGTATTGAGACAACACTCCAACGAACTGAGCTGTGTGAGCCTGGGCCAGTTCCTTCCCCTCTCTGAGTCTCCATCCCCTCACCTGTAAAATGGGGATAACAACAGAAACCCCCTCGGATGAAAGAGGTAAGGAGTAAATGAGGTAGCCCACAGCACTTAGCACTGTGCCTGGCACAGAGTACAGGCTTCATAAACCTTAAATAGCAGGTTATCATCCATTGTGCTCCCGTCTCCTAAGGACCTGCAAGATGATAGGCATAAATGCGGCCCTACTGTCCACTGTCCCAGCACTTGACCAATGGACCAACCGGAGCAGCGCTGCTCAGGTGTCTGAAAAGCAGCCTCAGGCTCTGCCAGCCACGTGGGCGACCTGGGAAAGGCTGGCCACAGGGAGCAGGGCAGGCAGGGCTGCAGGAACTGTGGGGATCCCACATTCCCTGTCATCGCTAGGAGTCTCTGTCACCCCTAGAACTTCGAGATCCCCAACTCCTTCCCCAGCCTGCTGGCTGATTCTCACAGTCAGCTCGGTGTGCTTTTTTCAATGAAGGAAATGAAACACGCATGCTTACATCCTACATGCACACACACTCTTAAAATAATTAACACATGGGGGATCAAGGATAGAGATCTGGCTTTGCTGGGTCAAAACCAAATCCTTAAAGGGCGAGTTGCAGCCAGAGGGTCCTGGGAGCAGGTCTGCAGCCCCCGGGCCCGGGAGTGCTGGCCACTGGTCTGGGATGCTCTGGCCTTTTGCGTGCGCTCAGGAGACCTGGGCTGGAGGGGACAGGGGGAGCATGGCTGGGTGGCTGATGCTCCCTTCCAGTCTGGCTACCCGAGGCACAGCAAGGCCAGCAGCTCCATTTGTAGCTACATAAGTCTGCAGCCCTCAGCTTCCCCTCCTTCGAGATGCTCAGGCCAGCGTGCATCCCGTATTTTCCGCTGTACACACGGTCAGCCCTCCATCCTCTGTGCCTTCTCAGTGGCTGACCAGCCTGCCTCTTTCCTCTCCCCACCTGGCCTGGGTGGCGCTGGACTGCAGGCTCCTCCCCGGGGTCCCTCCCTGATCACCCTCATTCCTCGCTTCCTTGGCTCACGTGGCTGCTGCTCACCAACCTGGAGTGACTCAGCCCACGCAGAACCCAAGTTCCGCCCCCTCTGCTGCCTTCTCACTTGCCCACCCGCCCTCTCTCCCCTCTGCCCACCTGTATCCTTTCCCTGCTCACATCCACCTGCGGCCCCTGTCCCAGCCCCACGTACTTGGCCCCAGCGTGCCTGCTCAGGAGCCCAGTGTCCCCTCAGCAGGCACACCGGAAACTGTCCCCATGGCTTTACCATATGTGCGCTTCTCCAGGACCCGAATGCCCTTCCCAACACAGCCTTTCCGGTCCTTTCTGGTCCACTCTTCTGCTTCCACAACCCCTGTTCCGGCAGCAGAACTTCCTCTGCGACCTGCACCTATGCTTCAGCTTTCTACTCCTGCTGTTCAACCTCTTACTACTCTGTTACGGTAGCAAGCTGGGAATTCCCTAGTCACCTGTCTGCTCCGTGTTCTAGACTCTATCCCTGAGGTCAAAGCTCACATATTATTATTTTAGCACGACAGCTTAGTAATAGCTCACATGCCTTTGTGTTTCCAGGACCAAAGAGACCCTGATTAGTCACTAACCCCCCGATGATGTTTCTTTACTTTCAGAGTATTCATTGCATTTCTTAGATTTTATACCACCCTTGCCTCACTTATTCTATGGCTGTATGAGAAACACCATTGAGAAAATGTAATTCCTTAAGGATTCACATTGGGCATGCTGAACCCACAGGGATTCTCCAGCTATTTGTGTGTCTGTTTCAAGGATATGACTCCTTGTTTATAAAAAAAGACGTTGTTCTCCCTGGCTGGTGTAGCTCAGTGGTTTGAGCGTGGGCTGGGAACCGAAGGGTCCCGGTTCGATTCCCAGTCAGGGCACATGCCTGGGTTGCGGGCCAGGTCCCCGTGAGGGCCATGTGAGAGGCAACCATACATTGCTGTTTCTCTCCCTCTCTGGCTCCCTCCCTTCCCCTCCCTCTAAAAATAAATAAATAAAATCTTAAAAAAAAAAAGACGTTGTCTGGCTCTCGAACATGGCAGGACGGACATGTTTAGGAGGAGCAGACGGGCAGGGGCAGGAGCCCGTTCCGTGGTCAGCCCCCAGGTCAGGTGTCCTTCAGTCAGTCCCAAAATAGCAGTGGCTGTCATCTTCAGACAGACAAGAAAAGCAGCAGGGAGTTTCTGTGACAGAAGGAAGTCCCTGCTGGGTGTGAGAATGGGGTGGCATTGCTTCCTTAAGACTAATTTTAGTGTTCACCTAAGGATAATATTGCCAATAAACTAAGAAAATAGAATAATGTGTTTCACAACCAAAAATAAACTATTAGTGTAGATAATTAAGGGTTCCTTGTATCAAGATATGATGAATCTGGACCAGGGAGAGAACTGACTGATCTCGGAGATAAAAGTTAAGTTACAGGAAGTGGAAAGAGGAACAGGAAGGAAGTAGGAAGTGCTGGCTTCTTTAACCTGACACATTTTACCCAGGACAAATCTCACTGCGCTTCAGGTAAATCTGGGTGTTAAAATGGACTTGCATGTTTATTTACAGGCTACCTTTCACTCGTCCTTTGAAACCCATCCCCTCCTAGGTCTGTGATGTGGCATCACACAAAACCGCAGTCAAGGGCTGTGCTCGGCTGCCCCGTGCAGCTAGCCTGGCCTGTGGTGACAATTCGGAAGATCCTGGGTCACTGGACCCCTCCAGCTGCATGACAGCTGCTGTCCTGGCAGATAAGATGGCCTATCTCCAGCGTCCAGGCCGCACGGGGCCTGCTGACTAAGCCAGTCTGTCCCCTCTTTTACGTAACCGGCCTGCAAGTTGTCGCAGTGGGATTTTCTTGAGCCCATAGTTTGTTACCTGTTTTTCTCTAGGCAAAAATGTCCTTCTGCGAACTTTCCATGTGAGTGTGGGCTCTGAAAGGGAGCATGGGCTGAGGGAAAGCAAAGATGAAACCCAGCCCTGTTACAATGAAAATGAAATCTCTGCCGGGAAGTCCCGTTCCAAGCTGCCTGTCTGCTGATTCTTTGTGTTATGCTATGTGCATGTTATCTTGTCTATGCCTTGTAACTGTGTTAATATACACGAATTTCTGTTGATTTATAATGTTCTTGCTTGCAAACCTAGAGGGTTGGTGTAAGGAGAAGGAATTTCCAAATTTGAAAACAAGGATTTTGGTATAGTCTGTGCTTTGGAAAAATCCATATTTATGGTCAATAGCTATGTTTTTATTGTGCTCACAAATATATCTTGGTTTTGTGGACTGGGATAGCACTAGAGTTATACTCGAGTTAAAATTCTCCATGTAATACTTTCTCCTTCCTACGATGCTTTATAAGGAGTAGGTGTAATAAAGACATTTCGGAAATCTTAGTTATTCATGGCCTTGCTCCCAAGCCAAGGATCTAAGAGACCCTCAAATTTCACATCAGCCATTTGGAGTATGAACCTCGCCTCTCCCTCGCACCTTGGAGAACCGTAGTTTTGCTACCTAGTGCCACTGCCGAGACAGGACCGAGCTCCTTGACATACTGCCCAGGGACGGTGGCATTTACCACGGGAGATGCCAGCAGAGGCCAAGGCAGAAGAATAAATGTGCGTGGACAGGGATAGTTTCCAACGAGACAGCGGGAGGAATGCTAACGAGATCTCCATCTTTCATTCATTATTTAGGAGGTCTTTTGTCAAATCTTTTTTATTGCTTCCCATTGTCTTGAGAGAGGAACAATGGGGGTTTATCAGAACTTGGTAAACCATCGGAAATTAGTTCATGAAAAGTCAGCAGGAAAGTATGCAGTGCGATGCACCTGGACATGAAAACTATGACCCAACGTATCCATGACAGTGACGAAAGGTGAGAGACTGCTCGTCCTGAGTTCTCCCAGGACTGTGCATGTGGAATTGTCTCACAGAGGAGTCTCATCACGAGGGTGAGGGCAGTTACTGTAAAACCTGGATTTGGGACGGTACTGAACAGAGAATACCGCTCCCACTCGCCTGTGGGAAGCGGGTTTTCCTCCTGTCCCGGCACCACTGCCTGTCACTGGAGACTGCCTCTGGGTGGCCTGAGAAGAGGCCAATAAAAACTGGTAGTTACTGGGTGCTTTCTCTGCACCAGGCGCTGCTCCGAGCCCTGCATCTGCGTCAGCACATGGAGCCCTCCCCCTAGCACTTGGCGATCGGTCCTGCTTTAATCCGCACTCCATAGGTGAGGAATGCTGAGACACAGGGAGGTTAAACCACCTGTCCAAGGTCATCTTTAGTGGAGAAGCCAGGATCCCAAATTGGGCACTGGCTCCAGAGGCTGGGGCTCCAGTTAGGCTGCAGGAGAGGCCAGGCATGGCTGAGGCTGTGGACAGAGCGGCCAGCCGCTGGCTGACCCGCAGCTGCAGGAGCGAGGCTGGGCTCGCACAGGGGTGCTGGGCAGTCAGCACAGGTCCTGCTTGCTGAACTTAGTCCAGACTTGGGAAGGAACAACACAAACCATTCTCTTCGGTGCTCAGTTTTGCTCTTAGGTGAATTGTCTGCACGCGGCCTTTGTCCATTTTTCTGTCTGGGGTTTCTTGGCCGTCTTAACAATCATCGTCTGCTCCTTCTGCCGCCAGGGCAGGGGTTTTGTCCACATCGCCTGCCGCTGCCTGCCCTGCACATAGGAAGTGCCTGGCGCATAGTAGGTGCTCAGTAAGTATTTGCTGAATGAAGGAAGGAACATTAATCCCTTGTCTGTCATTTCCTAGTGCACTGTAGGGTACCTTAAATCAATCTCATGTTCCCAAGTTTTACATTTTTATGTAGTGAAATATATTGATCTTTTTCTTCATGAAAGATGATTTTAAAGTCCTTTACCAGCCACATGCCATCTAAATATGTAGCCATTTTTTCTAATTTTCTCATTGTGACTTTTTGTTTTTACTGCTTTAATTAACCTGTAATTTGTTTTTTCTTACGGTGAAAATAGTGGTCAAATTAATAGTGGCCGTAAACAATTTCTTTCCAAATGGGCCTTCAGTATTTTTTCAGCACTGTGTATCAGATAACCACACTTCCCTCCACCAGCTTGTCCACTTCTGTGTGGGTGTCGCGTCTTTAAATTGTAGTGTGTATATGTTTAACACATCACATATGTTTAAATATCATTTAATGCATGCCTGCCCTCATTAACCCTTTTAAAAATTCGATTGTTGATATTATTAGATGTTCAGACTATAGAATTCAACCTAGCAGTTAATGTGGGAATAATTGACATTTTGTAATATTCATTTGGAAACGTGAATAGGGAGAGCTAATTCTTTTCCATCAATGTTCTTGGGTTTCCCAAGAAGACCACAAATGACGGCAGACGCGTTGCTTGCTTTCTGATGGTTGCAGAGCCCAAGTCTGTAAGGCCCAGCTCTTACCCATCACACAAAATTATCCCAGAATTGTGGTCTAGACCTAAGAGCGGTTTGACTGCATGATCCTGGGGAGGTCACTTCGTATTTGGAAAACGCGAGTTTCATTCATTTCTCTGAAGCGAATGATTACAAAACTGACTCGAACGCTCAGTGTGGCCCAAACATACTTGATTCTGGCATTGCCCCCCACCCGCGGCAGCTTCTCAGAATTGAAATACGACAGCGCGGTGAAGCAGAACTATAGGTGTTGGTGCTGGCGGTGCCCGGACCCCTGTGAATGCACCACACTCGGTCACTGACTGTGAGTGGCCTGAGATGCCGGTCACACCTCCAGGTTAACCACAGCCGCAGGCTGACCACCTCCGTCCTGTAGTTTCTGCTTCAGACCCTGCAATCCCAATGATAAATGATTGCTTCTTGTCATGATGGTTTTTAGTACTTTCACTTTTGAAGCCTTGTTTGTTTTTTTAAAAATCGCAGCCTCTTGTGCTCAGACATGAGCGTGTCCCCATGCTCCCCACACCGTGCTGGCTGCTCTCCTTCCTACAAATGGGGGCCACCGCGACTCAGAGATGGGTGTCCGGCACCAGCACGGGAGGGCAGGAGACTCGGCTCAGAGCCTCGTTGCCAACCTCCAAGCTCGTCCCAGCTGCGTCTTGGTGTAGCCTGGGGAGGCATGACCTGATGACGCTCTGGGCAGACATAACATACGTGTGCATACATGTGTGTGCATACAAGCCCCTTCATATCAGTGTGGGCATTCTGAGTGGGAAAGCTCTTGGTCGGGAGGGACTGTCTGACACCTCAAAAGCTGTTAGCCTCCCTGACCCTAGACATTAAATGTTAATTCGTAATAACCAGAAGCAAATAAGAAATGCTCCCGTATATTTTCAACCCCCTGTCCCCTGCCCCAGGGTGGGGGACATACTGCCCATGGCTGGATGCTGTGGAGGGTGGATAATAGACGCTGCCCCTTGTTGGCGGCTGCAGCAAGCCCTCCCCAACCTCCTGGCAGTCCTCCAAAGCAAGACTCAGGCTCATGGAGGCATCCTCTGGCCAAGAAGGGCCTCTTCTGTGGTTATCGAGTTGTGCTATACAAGCTTCTAGCAAAACGCTGCTGCGAAATAGGCACTCCATAAATAGCTGCCAGTTAATCACCACGTCTTATTATCATACGCTCATTGAGACCAGAAATTTCACATCCTCTATGTTGTGCACAGCCCCAGGCAGACTTAATATCATGCCCTGCTACTGATAAGCATGCAGGAAATATCAATTAATTAACTGTTGATGAAAGTGGTGACTACGTTCATTTAGATGCAAACAACCACGAAGGGCTAAGTAGCCTTGGCTGCTTGCCTCTGTTGCATTTGGAGAGACGGATTAATCCAGTCTTACAATTAATTGCTTGTCCTTCCCTCTCTGGCACCTAAAAGTCAGTGCCTTCAGGTCACTGAGCCGTTGTGTGGGTGGAAGGGAGGTTTTCTTGGGCTTTCGCCAGAAAGCCAGGGTATTTATTCGCAGCAGAGCTAGACTTTTAAGATATGGAAAACTTGGTAAATATGCCAAAGGGGGAGACAGGAGCCAGGTCGGGTCAGGTCAGGCCAAAGAGGGGGCATCAAAGAGACTGGAGGCCACTGGGGCAGGTGTGCCGCCGACACCACAGGCGGAGGTGGGGGTGTCACGGTGAGGTGGCGGAGGGCTGGGGGCGGGGCTGGGCTCAGCGTGGTGTCCCTGCCTGGCCTCTTGAAGCCTCAGTTCCACCTGAAAATGCAATCACTATCTTGCTGAGTTCAGGCAAGATATGATCTGTGAGGGGCAGCCAGGGTCCAAGTGTCCATCATGGAAGGACATCAGACCCAGGGGTTCTCACTCCTTGCCCACAGGTAAGTCTCTTGAAGAGTTTTATTTCCCAGAGGGCCACTGAAGTGTTTAGGTAAATACCGTGTCCGGTGATTTCTACACAGCAGCGTGAGAAAGACGTCCCAGGCAGGACCAACGCTTTATAGAGGATGTGTGCCATTCTGACTCTGAAAACACAGAATCTGCCCTGGCTGCCAGGAGCAGTCACGGTTTGCCTGCGCACTTCTGCACCACACCTCCCGTGGATGGCCTGGTTCGTTTGCAGATTTGCAGATTGTGCTCTCGTTTTGTTCAACTTTTGTACAACAGACAATAACATTTGCCAATGGCTTAGATTTACCTGGTCTGACTCTCCTCAAATATCCGGCAAGATTAAGTCCCATTTGTTCTTAAAAACGGAAAGAAAAACAAAGAGGCCTGGAGGATTGCGTTTTAAGTACAAGGTTCACCCCAAACACCGTCCCCTCCCGTTCAGTTTATTTCCCCCTAAGTCCAAATGGCAATTCTTGTTTCATTAGCCAGGAGTGTTAAATAACCAAAGAAAGCTATATTTTCCTTCTCCTCTTTCCCAGGTGGGCAGGATATGAGTCAGTGAATTGTGGCTGTTCCTCGTCCCCCGAGCTGGAGTGACAAGGACCCAAGGCAGGATGTCCACCTGGGTTTTGATGACTTGGCTAGAGGTGACTTTGGGGGACAAGTTTCAAAGACAAGCCGCGTGGCAGCGAACGACCACACTAACATTCTGCACAGTGTCCCAGGCCCATCAATATGCGAACGTGTGTATCACGTGGATTCTTTGGAAATGACATGTCAAGGCAAGCTTGTCACTACCGGATAGAACGAGGGCACCCACCCTAGACCACTGGCCCTCTTCTCTGGCCCCTAAAATCAAGGCTCTTCTAGGTGGCCTCCCGGGAGTATCTTCAAGGTGGGTGAACTCGTCAGGATTGCTCACATATAGTGCTTATGGAAAAAGGAAAATGCATAATGTTTTAAATTCAGTTTGTATTTCTACCTCGATCACAGTTTTTCTAATGATTTCCTTTGAATTAAATAGGCTTTGGGTCTTGGCTCTGCAATGTATCAATTATGAAATCCTGGGAAATGTTACAAATCCCAAACTTTCCTTTGCCCTATGGGAGTGGTTAATTTCTACTTCATTGGGCTACTTCAGCTTAAAGGATACTGTGCATGAAGCGTCCAGCCAAGGATCTTGATATATAGTAGGGTCTCAAAACTGGCAGTGAGATTGTCCTTTGCCCACTGGCCACAATTCGGGCAGAGGCGGTGCTGCTGTCCCAGAGGGAGCCTGGGACCCTCGGGAAGGACGTCTCAAGCTGCCAGCCAAGAGCTGCATTGTGGGTGGGGACACTATGGAGAGAACGGTTTGCTGTGGCTTCACGGGCCACTGGGATCTGCACAGGCCACTGGGAGGGTAGCAGGCGAGGCAACACCCTGCGAACAGCACGGTCAGGAACTGTGTCAGAAAGAGAAAGCAGTGCCAGGAAAATGACCTCCAGTTGTCCCTGTAACGGTGCACCACAGTGTGCTAACTTAGGGTTCACCCCTTTCCCGTGGGCCCCAAGTGAGGCTCGGCTGGACTGGCCGCGCTTGCCCTCCATGGTAGGTGCTTCATGACGATTGATGACCGAGGAACTGACTGCACGACATTCGTAGCTTCCCGGGGACCCACATTACACTCTCCTAGCCTCTGAGAAGCAGCGGTATTTTGTGGGGCGCCCAGTTGCCCGAGTCTGTTTCTCTGAGGAACTGCCTGGAATCCTTCCGGAAGTCACTCCAGGTACTCTTCTGTAGAAGCAGAGGAAACGTGGATGATCTTGAGAGAAGGTTCGGTGCAGCAAAATGGTGCACTGAGTGCCTTTTGTGGTGCCGTTCAGGAACGGTTTCCCTAAGGAACAAAACGCGACCGACTTTTCTGCCACCCTCAGCCAATGGTGCACCCCCTGCCAGTGGGGGTCCCAACCAGCTTTTATCTTCCCATTCTGTTGGGGGCAGGCCTGACTCGTTTTGAGCCTTGCTTTCAAGACCATGGTTCGATGGCTCCCTCTTTACCAGCGAAGAGCCTTCATTCATTTTTTTTTTCTTTAGGCTCATCCAAAACATGGATAAAGCCACAGCATTATCTGCAAAAAGACTCTGCCAGAAGACGGCTGTTGCAACCGGTTATCCTTTAAGTGACTGCCTCAGTTATTTTGAGTAGTTCCTTAGGGTAGTGCATGTGTACCTTGAGGAACCGTTGGACAGGCAGCTGCCAATTTTTGAAAAACAGAAGCTTATAAATAAGCTTACTAAAAACAGCCATTTGTAAGACCCCAAGGCGAGTTTGCACGTGGACAGTGACCTCTGATGCCCGCCATGGACGGGCACTGCAGGCTCGGCAGAAGTGTGTGTGGTGGAGCTGAGGAGCGAACCAGGAAGGGACACAGCCGAGTTCCTGCTGCAGAGCTGGCGAGGGGACCGGGCAGAACTCCTTCTGCAAAGCCAGGAGCTTCCTGGAAAGAGGCCCACCCGCAGGAAGAAGGGGGGCCGGGCCAGCTCCTGGTGCTGGGGGCCAGGGCTGCTGCTCTCAGCCCCTCCTGTTCCTGTCACACTTGAGTCTAGGGAGCGAGGAGACATGGCTAGGAGCAAAAAATGGAAAGCTCTGCTTTGTTTATTTATTTTAGCTATTTTTCCACCTTTTTATTTATTTAAAAAATTTTTAATTGTTATTATATTACAGTTGTCCCAGTTTCCTCCCCGTTGCCCTCCTCCACCCAGGCCACCCCCACCTCCACTCCCACAGTCAGTCCCCACCCCGTTGCCCGTGTCCGTGGGTCGTCCATACACGTTCTCTGCCCAGTCCCTTCCCCTTCTTTCCTCCATGACTCCCGCCCCCTCCCCTCTGGCAGCTGTCATGTGGTTCCATGTTTCCATGCTTCTCTGTTTAACACTCTCTGTAAAGTCCTGGGGCTGATGCAGGAGCACAATGAGACGCTCTCCCGAGGGCACAGGTGACCATCCCATCAGTTGGGAACCATGCGCATCCCAGACATCAGTGACATTACTGGAAGAACAGTCCTGCCCGTGGACCAGCGAGCTGGGCGTGGTGACTGGTGACACGGGGCAGCCCCAGCGGGAAGTGCTGAGGCCGGGGGTGTTTTCCGAGAGGCCAGCAGAGACAAGAGGGTCGGGCTGGGTCCAAGTTCATAGCAGAAGGACTTGTGTGGCTCGTGTGTCCCCAGACAAGCCTTGCCTCCAGTCCTAATAACCTTGGCCGAAGGATCCACTTTTATTACCTTAAAAAATATTACCTGCTGAAAGTTTAATAGCCTGGAGTCTCCAGGTCAGTAGCAATTACTGTAATTGCTTTTAAAAGATTAATTGCTGGAGTGTTTTAGTTTTTCTGTTATGTGGAGAACGTTCTTTTTCTTTTTTCCTTTACCAGCCATGCAACACGGAAAACCAGCTTCTTAAGGATGCACATTCCAGGAGTTCCCGGGGGGTCCTCCGTCCCCGGAGCTGGTGTGGAAAGATCATGAAGAGCAGAGCATCTCCTCCTTCCCTAGTGAGCCTGGTGATTTGCGTTTAAGGACCTGAGCTCTAGTAGAGTTAATATTTACAGGGAGGTAATATATTATTTACATGGGCTCCAGACACCAAAACATCTATAAATTCACAGGTAGTTAACCTCCTTCTGCTCCTTCCTTTCTCATTAAGCCAATTCAAGACCTGGTCTATTATCACACATGAAGTTCTTTCAGTAATTTTACCCACAAGCCCTTTAAAAGGAAAGTAAAAAGTGAGGGACTTGCCAAATTCTCATTTAGTAGGAGGAAACTTTGCAGACTTCAGACGTGGTTCTGGGTAAGGCGAATGAAACAGATGTGAAAGAAAAGTACATTCTTGCCATTTTGTCCTCCGGAGTTAATACAGGTTGCAGAGGAGGGGACAGATGTCAGGAGCGAGCTCTTCCTCTGGAACGGAATTTAACAAGCTATTCCTAAAGATTTCCAGGGAGAAAAGCGTGTGTGTGCACGTGAGCAGAGCTAATCCAACAGGCACGTCACACAGCTTAACAACATGTGTGTAAATTGAATAATTACCTATTATACAAGAATTCTTAAGCAAGAGTTTCAACAAGTCATAAGATTCTGCACCTCCTGGGTCCCTTTCTGCATCTGCTGCAGCAGCTCAGGGACTCCAGGTTCAGGTTTCCTGAGTGTCTAGGTGTATGGGGAATTTCCAGATTTCACCTTAGGCTTAATATAGCTCAGGCTGCATGACCCGCTTACCTCCCAGGAAGGGAGGCTCTCACTTAATTACACAGTGACGAGGAAATGAAAGTGGGTGGGAATTGGGATCAGAGTAGCAAACCAATGTCAAAGCTGGAGGAGTCCACACCCGAACTTGTACACGAATATTTACAGCATCACTTTTTGTAAGAGCTGAAATGTGTTAACTACTCAAATGGATGCATAAAATGTGGTATATACATACAATGAAGTATTTTTCAGCAATAAAAACAAATGAAGTGGTGATATATGCTACAACATACATGAATACAAATCACCACTATCAGGAACAAAAGAGGAGCTATCACTACAGATCCTACAAACATTAAAAGAATAATTAAATCATATTACAAACAATTTTATGCCAACAAATTCAACAATTTAGATGAAATTGGACAAGTTCCTTGAATAACTTTTAAAAACTGACATAAGATAAAACAGGAAATTTGAATAGCCCTATATATATTAAGGAAATTAAATTTGTTATTAAAAATTTCAGAAGAGAAACTATAAGCTCATATTATTTCACTGGTGAATTCTATCAAAAAGTTAAGAGAATAATTAATTCTTTTTGAACAGAGAGTCTGAGGAAACACTTTTAACTTGTTTTATGAGATCAGCATAGCCCTAATTCTAAACTCAACAAACATTGCAAAAAAAAATTAGAGGCCAATATCTCTCATGAATATAAACACAAAAATTCTTGACAAGATATTAATCAAATCAAACAATATATAAAAAGGATGAATATCATGACCAGGTAGATTTTTGTCTCAGGAATGCAAAGTCGATTTAACATTAAAAAATCAATTTGTATAATTTATTATATTTATGGAATAGAAGAGAGATACCATATAATTACTTTAATAGATGCAAAAAAATATTTAGCAAAAATTCAATACTTGTGATAAAAGAAAACCCAAAAACTATCAGCCACATAGGGAGAGAAAGGTACTCCATCAAATTGATAACAAGAATTTACAAAAAACATGGACCTAACATCATATTTGATGGTGAAATAGTGAATGCTTTCCCCCTAAGATCAGGAAGAAAATAAGGATGTCCACCTCTTCATTTCTATCCAAGACCCTAGCCCTTGCAATAAGGTAAGAAAAAGAAACAAAAGGCATAAAGATCAGAAAGAGAACTAAGAGGACTTCTGGCCAAGATGGAGGCGTAGGTAGACACACTGTGCCTCCTCGCACAACCAAAAGAGGAAAAACAACAATTTAAAAAACAAAAACAGCCAGATCTGACAGAAAACTGAACTGAGTGGAAGTCCGACAACCAAGGAGTTAAAGAAGACATGTTCTTCCAGACCAGTAAGTGGGGTGGAGCCGGGTGGAGAGCGCTCGGCAAGATGCGGTTTGTGGAGTGGTACCGGCAACGCTCCAGCCGCCTGGAGAGGCCCGTGGCGGACGCGCCTGGCCAAAACACAGCAGGCGCACTCGGGGAAACTGGGGCTGAGACCGGTAGACTGGGCGGTCCCTCATTCTCGCACAGATAAACTGGGAGGAAAAACTGGGGAGCAGAACAGACCGCTTGGCCCACCGATGCAGGGACATAAAGCTTCAAACCACTGATTGAAAACACCTGTGGGGGTGGAGGTGGCAGCGGGAGGAACTCCCAGCCTCACGGGAGAGTTCGTTGGGGAGACCCACAGGGACTTGGAACTGTGCAGTCCTGTCCACTCACCCCGGAGCCAGCACAGAAAGGTCCAACTTGCTTGTGGGTAGCTGGGGAAGTGCGGAGAACAGAGCAAGCGCCATTGTTCTCTCAGGCCCCGCCCCCACAGACAGCATCACAACACAACTACGTGAGTTACCCCGCCCTGGTGAACACCTAAGGCTCTGCCCCTTAAAGTAACAGGTGTACTGAGAAAAAAAAAATGGCCCGAATGAAAGAACACATCAAAGCTCCAGAAAAAAATACAACTAAGTGATGAAGAGATAGCCAACATATCAGATGCACAGTTCAAAACACTGGTAATCAGGATGCTCACAGGATTGGAAGAAAGATGGTTGCAATTAGTTGAACAAATGAAGAATACAATAAAGGAAATGAAGGGAAGTGTGCAGGGAACCAATAGGAATGAGAAGGAAACTGGGACTCAAATCAACGAAGTGGACCAGCAGAAAGAAAAAAAACATCCAACCAGAAAAGAATGAAGAAAAAAAATTCAAAAAACTGAGGAGAGGCTTAGGAACCTCCAGGACATCTTTAAATGTCCCAACATCTGAATCATAGGGGTGCCAGAAGGAGAAGAGGAAGACCAAGGGATTGCAAACTTATTTGAACAAATAATGAAGGAGAATTTCCCCAAGCTGGTGAAGGAAATAGACTTCCGGGAAGTCCAGGAAGCTCAGAGTCCCAAAGAAGTTGGACCCAAAGAGGAACACACCAAGGCACAACATAATTACATTACCCAAGATTAAAAATAAGGAGAGAATCTTAGAAGCAGCAAGAGAAAAGGAGACAGTTACCTACAAAGGAGTTCCCATAAGACTGTCAGCTGATTTTTCAAAAGAGAACTTGCAGGCAAGCAGGGGTTGGAGAGAAGTATACCCAGTCATGAAAGGCAAGGACCTACATCCAAGAATACTCTATCCAGCAAGACTTTTATTTAGAATGGAAGGACAGATAAAGTGCTTCTCAGATAAATTCAAGTACAGCGTGTGAGAACCCTTTGCCGAGGCTTCTGCATTCGAGGCTCAGGCCTCCCAGGCGTCGGAGGTGCTCTGCTTGGGGGGGTCTCCTATCACAAGGTGCTGCGTTTGTGTGCGGTCTGGTCTTGGCCATCATAGAAATGGAAACTTTTGTTCTTTTCCCTGTCTGGAGCAATCTCATGACAGACTCCAGGCAGACAGTGTCAGAATTGAGTTGCATTGTGCTGGTGTCTGAGAACTGAGTTGGTGAGTGCAACCCCCCTTCCTCACATAGGAGTGATTGGCCATTAGAATCTTAGTTGGTGTCAAAACCGCCAATGCACCGTGCGCACCCCCCCTGCCCCCCACACACTCCATTGCCTGCAGCCCCACCAGCACCTACAGGGTCAGAGAGCCATCAGCTGACCACAGCTGTATAATTTCTGAATTTCCCCAAAGTATTTTCTGATATTGGGGGTGGCTTCTCCAACGATTGGAAGAAATCATCAGCAATACTTTATTAATAAAGTCATCCTTCTGCATCCTATACTAAAAATAGTCATCAAAAAAACAAGCACAAAAAAATTACAATGTACTATGAAGTATCTTTCTTTTGGGTTCTGCTAGCTAACTTTTATTTTGAGTGGATGGTTTCACTTTTCTCATCATACTGCAGTTGCTGCTGACAGAACAGCGGCCGACAACCGATGTGTTCCCGTCCCGACCTTTCCCTCATTTCCTCTGACTACGTTCTTCTTTCCAATTCATGCCCGTGGCTTTTTTAGCTCTGTCTCCTCAGTGGCCCAGATCCCATCCTTTCTCCTCCACCAGTTCTTTTATCGTATCTCTCTCATTTCTGAAGTGTTCGCTACTCAAGTGCCTCACCCTTCTCACCCCCCAAAGCTCGTAACCAGCAGCCCTTGCCTCCTGGCCTCCTCCACCTTCCGGAGGAGCCCGGAGTGTCTCCCTGCGGACTTGCTTGGAGCTGAAGGCAGAGCTCAGAGCTCCAGACGTCTGATGCGGTTTCTTTCCAACGAACCGATCCATTTGCCTCGATGATTTTACATTTTAGTTCTCGACATCCAAGCGTGGCCAGCGCTTTTTAAAGCAGAAGAGTTCTTTGTCAGAAACAGTCTTTTCTTCTAGAGACATCACTGGAGGATATCAGTTTTTTAAAGAAAATGTCAACGACCATCTAGTAAGGAAGAAAGTCCTACTCACAGATTTCACCCCTCGATTTTCTGCTCTGTTTGGAGGGCTCGCTTGTTCACCCCTTCCTTTGATTATGGGGAAATGTCAATTAACCAAAGAGGTAAATATTCCCCAAGTCTTTAATAATATCTAAAATCTAAAAGGCGTGTAATTTCATTCTAGTCCTGAGGCATTTTGATGGCTGCATAGGTTCATGGATCTTCTTATTGAATTATTGAGCAAAAGCCTTAAATAAAAACATCAAAGTGTCTTTTATCTTAGTGTTCCCCAGTCAGGGGACACGCCACCCTTGCAGCTGGCACTGCCTTCTCAATTGTAACACCTTCTGATTATTCACGCTCAGATCATCACTACTGCAGCCTGGTGTCTCTGAGCGGGACCACGGGCCGTCCTTTTCCTGCTCCCGACCTGAATGCTTTCTGGTTTTCGACAATGCCTGTGCTCTGTTGAGACTCCAGAATTGGGCCATGGCTTTGGTTTACAAACAAACAGGGCAAATGTTTCCTGAATCTTCTGTAATCTTCCATACTATCTAAAGTCACGTAACTTTCTTGTACTCCCCACCAGTTTCTAACGGTTTTGTGGGTGAATGGATCTTCCGACTGAACGGGAGGAGCGTCATTTCAGAGGTGTTCGCTAAAGCAGGAATCCGGCAGCTGTCCAGCGAAATGGGCTGCACAGACCCTCAGCCCAGAAACTTCAGTTTCCAGTCCTGTTTTTCCTTGGTTACGTCCTAGGCTGGTGAGCAGAGACTAGAGCGGGTGGGGACTGAAGTGGCTTGAATTACTGGGGTTGGGAGTTAATTTCTGAGTACATGGTAATTAATTAATGATATCTAATATCTGTGTTTGTTCCTGAAAGGCTGTGTGTGAATTCAATTTGGCTGTTGCATAATTTTCTCATTTACTTACACTCTACATTTTAGGATGCTCTACCTCGGCACCTAATTATCTCTAAAAGGTAGTTGTTGCCGACGTTTCTCTGTTTTCCTGCTCAGAGGCTTCCGATAAGTAGCTATTACCCTCTTCGTAATGCTTCAAGTGCCTTGGAAGCTCCACTTGTAATAAGACAATGATTTTAGAAGCCCTTAATTTACTTCTTTTAAACAAAATCATGTTGGACTTTCTTCGGGCAGAGCGCACCTGTGCTGAGCCACGTGGCAAGTCTGACCGCAGTCCCGGCTGGTGCACGGAGGGCTGCCTCGGAGCTTGGCCTGTGTTCTGGTTGTCTATTGCTTGATGGCTTCAAACAACTATGTATTGGTGCCTCGCCTGCCTCAGTGGCTCGGCAGGGCTCACTGTGGGATTCTGCCTGCAGCCTCTTTCCTGCCCCTGCAATCGGATGTTGGCTGCAGTCCCCTGAAGGCATTTGACTGGACATCCAGGGGCTTCTTCATCACTTGTCTGTGTGGAGCACGAGACGACTGGAAGAGTGGGGGGCTGGCTGGGTGCTTCTCCGTCCCCAGAGCCTCTCCCCTGTGCTGGACAGGATATGTCGCACACAACTGAATCTTTTTCTGAAGCTGGGCAATTTGTTTTCAGCGCTGACAGCAACCATGGAGCCGTGGTTCAACTTGTCCCCTGTCCCCTCCGCTCCTGAGCGCTCCTCTCAGTGGCAGTCCGCAGAGCCGCCCTCTGCCACTGGCCTGGGTTAGGCCTCTCTCTGCGTGGACTTCCGGCAGGCTCCGGTCGCCGAGCGGTTCCCACGCAGACAGAGAGACGCGTTTTCCTGTTGCAGTGAGAGCATGCATGGCCGATCGTCCAGAAAGCGCTCATTCACAAAAACACGAGGAACAGCAACCACGGATACCGGAACTGTATTGAAATTAATTAAAAACTTGAGACTCTGCCCTTCAGGTGTGGCTCCAGGTCCCTGTTTTCAGGTCTGCTTAGAACAGCCTCTATGTTTTCTCACTGGGCCCTGTAGCTAAGGATTTCTTGCACGGAAAGAACACAGCTCTACTGTACTTAAGTCAAAGGAGTATTATTTTCGCACTGAAGTGTAAAAATCAGGAAGCGTTCTGGCAACAACAGAAGTTGGCGGTCCCTCTCTGGGTTATCGGGGATGGTTCCCCTTGGTGGCAGTCCCTGGGGTCAGGGGCAGGCTTCCTGTTCTGCAGTTTCTTGATGGGGT
Organism: Micronycteris hirsuta; assembly: GCA_004026765.1. Lineage (NCBI taxonomy): Eukaryota > Metazoa > Chordata > Mammalia > Chiroptera > Phyllostomidae > Micronycteris > Micronycteris hirsuta. The sequence continues at coordinate 148,500 of PVJI01000616.1, forward strand.
CTCAAAAGGTCTGGCCACTTCTCAGCTTGTCACCGTGTTATAAAGTGTGGGGGGAGCTCAAAAGAAAAGGAGGAGGAGGAGAAGGAAGAGGAAGAAGAATATTATTTTGTGGAGCAAGGGGAAATCCAGTGGAGTCATGTGGTTTTGATTCCTCTGCTGATCTTCACTGTGCTCAGGGGGTGCTCTCTTCCAGCCTCCCTGAAAGAAAAAGTCTAGCTGGAACCCCTACTCAAGTTCCTTTCCTTGGTGTCTCTTAGTACAAATGAGATGAGCTGGCATGTTCGAAAGGGCATTGACAGAGGAAGGAGAACAGGGGAGAGCTAGGAAAATATCAGTGGTACATGAGAGTCGGACTTCCCAAAGTCAGATTTCTGATCCCTCCCAGGCCAGTGCTGTCCTAGAGTCATGGGTCCCTCTTAATCCAGGTCATCCTAGAGCTGGTCTCCCCTCAGCACTGAGGAAAGCCCCTCCACAGCTGCTCTGCTGGTGAGGCTGGGTGTTCCCAGTGAGGGTTCACCACATAGACCCTAAAGACTGACACCATGAGCTATTCACCTCTTGGTGGGACTGCCAACCCCAGCTCCTGGAAAATGACTTTCCAAGTGTGCGGGCCCACAAATGTCACTGTAGCTGAAATATATAAAAAGTGATCTTCATCTAATTATATACACACATGGTATCCTCAGACACCAGGCCTTGCACAGACGAGGAGCTCAACAGAGATGAGTTGAGCAAATGAACGAATGACACTTTGTCTCCCAGATGGTTTACACAACGTGATGGACACGCCTGTAGCCCAGCAAATAGTTAAATAAGCCCGTTGTGGGATTTACCAACCATCACCAGGTTCTTCCAGACTGGATCATTACCTAAATCCATTCCCCTTTTTATCCCCTCTTTCCATCCACCCAAAGTCTTCTGCGTGGACGCATTTTGTGCAGAAAGTGTCAGGAACAGGTATGCATTAGCAAGAAGGCCTCCCCTGACCTCTCCAAGGCCGTGGTGGGTATTCAGGGAGAGTAGGGCTGAGAGCAGCTTCTGTGTGGAGGGAAACAGGGGCATTGCCTGCCTTGGGGCACAGTGAAGTCAGGGACGCTGGGGCAGAGGAGGCTCCGCAGGGCCATTTTCAACTTCTGAACAATTTGCTTCAGGTGTGAAATGTAAGCATATCATCAGGAAATTACGAAATTAGTGTTCTGAAACCATAGACACAGGAGGGGAGGCTTGCTAAGTGTCTTCTTACAAATAGACAGAACAATAAAAAAGTAACCAGAAACCTGTATACATAATTAATTGCTGTGAACACAACAATGAGAAGCAATTTTAGCTGTTGGGTTTGGCAAAGGTTAAAAAAGATGTGGGTTTCCAGAGCGACCTGTGGGAGTAAGGACACAGGTGCTTGCCAGCCTGCCGGGGTGAAGCGCAGTACATGAACACAGGTTTCTGGGGAAACAAGGAACTAAGGTGCAGCAAGAGCCTTTTGCAAAGTGCGTTTTCTTTGAACCAAGATGCCCTGTACTTCCTCCCTGAAAACACTCATCCCACTTTTTATCTGAACGCCTTGTTTAATACCTAAATTATCTACCAGACTAGCCACATGGGAGGAGGGCTAGTCTCGATCATTTGTGTATTCCCAGCATCAACCGAGATGTGTGTTATTAGGCACTCAATACATGTGTCAATGAATTAGTGAACACCTCCCACTTCTAGTATGAATCCCCAGGAAACAATCAGACAAGTGTGCAAAAAATGTTGGTGGAAGACCATTTATCTCTTCATGCTTTCTCTAATGTCTAAAGTGATAGCTTGATTAAATAAATCAAGGAAATCTACCCAACAGAACACTATGCCACTATTTACAAACATGATCTGCATTTATTATAGCACTACAGGGCTATAGAAAAAAAAACAGTTACACAACTATACACTGTCATAGAATTTTTATAAAATAAAAAAACTGGGTGGTAGGAAATGAGGTATTTTATTTTTCTCTAGGTTTCTGTATTGTTTGACTTAAAAAAGTTTTTTGTTTTAAAAATTCCTTAAGCTCTCCTCATTTTTTAAATTCTTTTTTTCTTTTTGCTGCTCTGCCTGGGTGTTTTTTCCTAACTTGTCTTCCAAGTCACTGATTCGATCCTCTGCTTCATCTACCTACTGTTTATACCTTCCAGAGTATTATTTATTTCAGACGTTGCTTTCTTTATTTCTGACTGGTCCTTTTTTTATGGTTTCTATGTCTTTTTTCATGCTGTTGAGAATCCTTATAATCAGTTCTCTAAACTCTCTATCTGGTGAATTGCTTGCCTCCATTTCATCTAGCTCTTCTTCTGAAGAATTCTCTTGTTCTTTCATTTGCGGTCTGTTTCTTTGTCTTCCTCTTTTGGCTGCTTCTTCGTATTTGTTTCTATGTAGCAGGTAGATCTGCAAAGACTGGTGTAGGCCTTTGTCAGACGCTGCTTGTGACTGGCCCTGGTCAATCTGTTTGGAGCTACCAGCGATCCACAGCATGTGGCTCCTTCTGCTGGGCCTGTCTGTGTGCAGAAAGACCCAGGCTCTGCACCAAAGCTGGCTTTTATCAGCACCGGGCCAGGGAAGGGTCAGCTAAAGTCTCAGAGCTCCCAGATATCCGCCTTTGCTGTTAGACTAAAATAGTGATATAGCCTCAAGCTGGAATCAGCAGCCTGGTGTAAACTCCACAGGGTGGGGCAGAGTAATTCCTGTTGGAGGGGCAATTGCTTTCCCTAAGGTTGATGCCTCTTGTAGGGGAGTGCTTTGCCTGAGCAAGATGGCTTCTGCAGTATGGGGAATGACTCAGCACAGAGTCATTCCCCATACTGTTCCTTCAGTTCTTTCCCCAGAGCCACCAGCCCCAAACTTTCCTCAGGTGTCTGTAGTCCACTCTGCCTTCCCTCTGCCAGAGCCCAGAGTAAGTAGCTGCAAATGAAATTTTGTGTGTGGCCCTTTAAGAGGCTCTCTGAGTCTCCAGCAGTTTCTCCCTGGTGGACAGAAACCCCACTTCTTTTCACAGCTGGATGTTTTCTGGGTTCCTTTCCGGCTCTGGTGCTATAGACTGGGGAGCCCACCTTGGGGTTTAGACCCCACACTTCTCAGGGGGAGCCACCTGGCCTCTGAAATAGCCCTCTGGAACTTCAGCTGCCACCCATGGGAGCCCAGCCAGCCCTCTCACGTCTTCTCCACACTCCCTACCAGTCACGTTGTGGTGAAGCGGGTTCTTCTGTCTGTCTGTGGTTATCAGGCTTCTCTCCAGCCAGTGTTCAGTTGGTTATTCAGGACAATTTCTCTACAATTTAGTTGGAACTCCAGATTGGTCCTGGGAGGAGGTTAGTGTAGCTTCCATTTACTCCTCCACCATCTTGGATTTCCCACCCCCAATTCTGTTGAAAAGCCAATAGAACCACTTCCCTTTGAAAACAATGCAACTATTTATTTCCCTTTGGCCTTTCTCCATATATGGGATGATTATGTGTCACATTTGTGAAAGGAGAAAAAAATGGCTTCAATTAGAGAACGCAAGAAACTAGCACCTCATTAACTGAAGGAAGTGAAAAGAAGGAGTTGTGTCTTCTAGGGACGTTCTTTGGTAGAGAAACAAAAACCTTATTGAAAAGGTATTTTTATTTCTTTTTTAAAGATTTTATTTATTTTTAGGGAGGGGGCAGGGAGGGAGAAAGAGAGGGAGAGAAACATCAATGTGTGAGAGACACAGTGATCTCTCTCAGGGGCCCACAACCCAGGCATTGAACCAGGAATTGAACCAGCGACCCTTTGTTTCATAGGCCTGCACTCAGTCCACTGACCCACTCAAGCCAGAGCATGAAAAGGCACTTTTAAAAAGCCAAAGAAATAAGAATGCGTGATGGGCCATAAGTTGACTTGGTGCCCAATGGGGACTCGGAACAGCAGATCTGGAATTGATGAACCATGAGGGGTTCCTTTTCTTTTGACCCACACAAGTAATTATGACTAATTCTCACCCTGAGTCTGCAGCCTTCAGCCATCACCACTACCCTTTAACATCCAAACAAACTGGTTTGAGCCCCTAGGCCGTGGTCTGGCTGTGGAATGTGCATGACCTCACCAAGATTTCTGAGGACTCCCCAGGTTCGAGGGTTGCCAGCACAGTTTGTATTCCCACAGCCACTTCTCGCTGCAGACTCCTGCTTTTCTGACTCGGGGAGACCTGTCCAGTCTCTCCCTTCCCACATCAGCTCCCTGTTCCCCTGCTGCTCTGCCTCCCTCAAACAAGCCTTTCTCTCTCTCATTTCCCAAAGAACCAACAGGAGCAGAATCCGACGAATGGCTGAGGGCCCAGAGACTCCTACAGAGCTGCTCTGAAGAGCCGACCGCTTGCAACTGAATATTGAACATCACAGTCCTCAAGTCCCTTCACAGTCCTTGCCGCCTGGGACCTTCTCGCTGGCTGTCTCTCTCTTGCGTTGGTGCCTCCTCTTCTTTTCTAGAACCTTCTCTTTCAAATCTGCTCCTCTTTCCATCTTCCAGGCCCACAAAGGCTTTTTCTTTCAGAACTGACAGAGGGCCGTGTTTGCATGTCCCTTACTTCATTCAGAAGAGCAGTTTCATTCTCTCTCTCTGCCCACCCTCCCCTGCCCAATCCCAGTTCTTCTAGACTGGGCAGGGGGCTTCATCTTTTCTGACCAAAAGCCCCAGACTTGTTTTCTTAAGCCTATACCCCCAACTTTGAGGGATGCCTTTTCTTCCTAGGATGGAAAAATGCTATAGTCATTTAATTTTTCAAATAGGAATGTCTCCTCATTAAATATACATAGATATCAGTCAGAGGCACCTAACTGCATGAATTATTTGCTTCATTTCTGTACATACATGCTTATGCCTATACATATACAGTTTTTAAAATAAACACAGGCACACGCTTTAAGAGTCTGTTCCAAATTCTTTTGTACGCATTCTCAAATGCGTCAGAGGTGGGGCAGCAAGACAAGAAGGTGTGGAAAGGAATTTTGAGGTTTGGCACAGACACTCTGTAAGAAATCTCAAATCAGCTACGTCTCAGAGTGGAATTTAGACCCATGGAAACCAGAGTTTGCATTTGAATAAAGGTGCGGCTAGCCACGACCTTCGACCTTCGCAGGGCTCAGTGAGAGAGGGTTTCAGCCTCCTGTTCCTTGAAGACAGTCCCCTGGAAGTTCCCACTTAGCTGGGCTCTTCCTCACTAAGCTCTCTACTGGAGAGGGCACCCAGGGACCAGACGGAAGAGGTGCCTCTTGAAGTGGCTCCAGGATGTATGGTTACAATTTCTCTTTGGTTTATTCCGAGCAATGAATAATTTAGAGCTGCATTTTTAACTCTTGATCTCCATTGCCTATTCATCAGATCTCTGTTTTTCCCCTTCTCTGTGCCTTTGATTGTCCTGGAAACTTTTAATAAAGTACCTGGCATTGAGTTTGTGCCTAAGCAGTCAAGAAACACTACCGAACTCGCACGAGTCCATGCATGTGCATTGACTGGAACCAGCATAAATATTGTCTTGGGGTCACATCCGGGAAGCATTATGGATTTATTGTGGGTATCCGTGCTCTGGAGGGACATTTATAGCAGCCGCAAGAAGGCCAGATAATGGCTCCATTTAGAACAGCCATTTAGTCCCATAAATACATTTCCTCAAGTAAATCTGCTGATTACCCTTGCGCAGATTTGACAGCTCGGCCCAGAGCTTTGCCCTCAATGCTGCCAAAGGCCCTGCCATGTGTCTGACCACATCAGGGGCCTCAGATGAAAGAACACCATTGGTAGGCTCTTTCTGGAAGTGATTGCACACAACGAGAAAAGAAATGGGAAAAAAACGTTGCCGGAGCAAGCATTTATCATCTTGCCAGCTGCCTGTACAAAACCCTAAGCATGGCTTCCGGAGAGGTCGGCCACGAGTCAGGACCCAGACGAGGGTGACCACAAACACTGGAGGTGACAAAAGGAAAACATAAGTTTTCTTTCAGATATGCTATAAAAAATAACGGAGGACAGTGCATGCTGGTTTGTTAACCCTTCATGGGGTCAGCTTGTTTAAAATCCTTTAGGTCCTCCCTTTGGCTTTTGGCATAGAGTTCACATTCCTTAGGGCAGAAGGAAAGACTCCTCTTGGTTCAGCAGCGTCCTTTCTGCTGTAGCTGGTCTTCCGTGGTCTGCTCCACAGAAACACCAGCAAAGGTCTTTTGTTCTCTGGAGTTTTTTTTTTAAGATTTTATTTTTATTTATTTTTAGAGAGAGGGGAAGGGAGGGAGACAGAGAGGGAGAGAAACAGCAATGTATGGTTGCCTCTCACATGGCCCTCACGGGGACCTGGCCTGCAACCCAGGCCTGTGCCCTGACTGGGAATCGAACCGGGACCCTTTGGTTCCCGCCCACGCTCAATCCACTGAGCTACACCAGCCAGGGCCTGTTCTCTGGAGTTTTTTCTCCTGGCCTATTCCTGCCTTTCCTCACCCAGTGGGATCTTATTTGCCATTAGTCAGAGTGCGGGTCATGCCCTCTGGAAAGTCCTCCTTGAGTCCCTTCCACTACCCTGACTGGCTTGGATGTCCCTCCTTGTTTCCCGGGCACCGATGGCTGCACTGGCCATCTTGCGTGGTTTTCTTGTCCCTCAGCCAACAGACTGGGAGGAAGGGTCGAGCTCCTGGTACTAGAACATAGCAGGCACTTGATAAACCTTTCCTAGTGGGTAAGAGACAGCAGGGACTTATTTCCTACCCTCTACCGGGCACTGTTCCCAAGTCCTTCCTTTGCCTCATCGCTTCCACTCCTCCCAGCAGCCTATGGGGTGTGGGCTAGAAATAGCCTCACTCCACAGGGGAGGGAACTGAGGGACAGAAGGTCCAAGCAACCTCCCAGGCAAGTCAGAGAGCAGAAGGTGTTGGGGTCAGGCTTTGCATCCGGGCAGTTGGACTGAACCCTTATGTCACATTGGGCCGCGTGGAGAAATGGATGAATAAATGCATGATGGGGAGACATCTTTTGAGCAGAAGCTGGGGGCCCACTGTCACATGCACTGGTGGGCCCCTTGCTCTCAGAATCTGATCCTCCGTGGCGCCTGTGGGTATGTGGTGTCCTCCGTGGTGTCCTGGCGGGTGGGGGGAGCTGCTCTTTCTCTTAGAGATCTTATTCTTTTTTTAAGATTTTATTTATTTATTTTTAGACAGAGGGAAGGGAGGGAGAAAGAGAGGTAGAGAAACATCAATGTCCCTCATGTGGCCCCCACTGGGGACCTGGCCTGCAACCCAGGCATGTGCCCTGAATGGGAATCGAACGGCCAACCCTTTGGTTCATAGGCCGGCACTCAATCCACTGAGCCACACCAGCCGGGGCTCAGAGATCTTATTCTTTTGACTTCTTGCCAATTTGTTCCTTTTGAGGGTAAATAATTACGGATTACAGGGGTCGGTCTAGAATAGGCTCTAAACAATAAGCCCCACTTGCCCTCATTATTCCTACTCAGATTTAATTAATATCTTAGGAAGACACTCCCCTGCCCTCTAGTCCAGGCACCCTCAGATTCAGGCTGCTCCAGATCCTGCCCAGGGGCTCGAGTGTCCTGGCCCCTCGCCACCAGCATGTTCCCTGGAGCCAGGCTCTGAGGGTCAGCCACTCTGACTGGCTGGGGTGCACTGAGAGTGATAAGGATGAACGCAACCCAGGAGGTAAGATGGCGGCTGGGTTCCTACAGGGCTGTCTTCTGCTTTCTGTGGAGAGGATGACTTTCTGGAGAGCTGGACACTACTTCTGGAAAAGGGCAGAGGGCAGACCTGCAGACCATGTCCTTGGGACACTTCTAGTGCCTCTGCCCCTGGAACAGTGCCTGGGGCTTCGTAGGCCCATGGTAAATGTCTGCTTGCCTGTGGAAGGTAAGAGGGAGGAAGGAAGAAAGGGCTGAAGGAAGGAGGGAGGGATGGAAGGAAGGAGGGGGAGAGGGAGGGTAGGAGGAAGGAAGGAAGCAAGGGTAGACCAGGAGGATCCCCAGGCTCGGGTATGGAAGAGGTGGGAGTTAGACATGAGGAAAGAGGAGCTGTCACTCATATCTGAGGGTGGGGTGGTCTTCAGGATGGGTGGGTTTTATTTTCAACATCTCTTTCCTATGGACTGATGTCTTTTAGGTCTTGGATACGTGTTTATGTTCTTGTCTGCAGGACTTCGACTTTGTGAGTGAATGAAGTTCTGCACTGCAGTTTTTTTTTCAGCAGAACTGACATACCATACCTTGGGGTTTTAAACAGCCCTGCAAGGTCCCATGGGGGCTTCAAGGCAGACCCCTCAGTCTCAGCTTTTTTTGTACTCACCCAGCACCTCATGGTTCAGATCAGCTCATGAAATTGAAACGTGAAGGGAGTTTACCACAGGCATGTTTTCATTTAATTTAATGTATTTATTTAAAATTTCTTCTTTATTGATTTTAGAGGGAGGGTGAAACAGAGGGAGAGAAATATCAATGAGAGAGAGAAGCATTGGTTGGTTGCCTCCTGCGTGCATGCTGACTGGGGACCGAACCTGCAACCCAGGCATGTGCCCTGACCCCGAGCTTTGGTCTGTGGGATGACGCCCAACCCAGCTGAGCTGTACCAGTCTGGGCCAGGTGGGCTTTAATTTTAGACAGAACTGTTTTTTAAACAGCAGAAAATGATTCCAAGATTTCAGAAAAGTTATGGAATGAGTTCACTGTAATGCAATTCCCACAATCTCACCACAAAGCTCTCCTATTGAGATTAAATCTCAGCATTGCAGAGTTGCTCATTTTTTATCTTTCCTGATTTGCCCAGATAGATGGCGATGACGAACCTGACTCTGATTATTTCATCACAATGAGGTCAGCTCAATGAGAGATCTCATGGCTGAGACCCAGGAAATATCATACCTCACTCAAGGTAAGGTCAATGTCATGGGGAAAATCACAAACCCTATAGTTAGAACAACCCTCCTGTATGGGCTCACATCCATTTTTCAGACTCGCTCTTCAGCCAGTTCTTCCAAACAATGCGTTCTCTATTCGCAGGGTTTGCTGCTCTAACCTCAGACAATAATGGCCATTCACTCACTCAAGCCCGAACTGCCTTCCCCTCGCTACTAAGATTCCTTAATTGGAATCAGCCTCTCATTGACCTAAACCCTTCATTACAAACGATTTCAGACAAGCTCCTGATGACCCTGCAGGAGAGGTGGCACCTGTTTCGCGCTCATTTAAGATGCTTTTCCACTCCAGGAAGCTGTAGTCACTGCTCAGAAAGCGAATTTCTTTTGTCCTCAATTTCACAATGAACAGCTTTGCATTTAGCAGCGGAACCTGGGACCACTCTGTCTCTGCGTTTCCTTATTTATCCTACAGGTCGATGAGAACTGGTCGTAGGGAATAGGTATCCTCCTGACGGGAGTGTAAGTTGACATCGTATGCAGAGAGCAGTGTTGTACCATGTAGCAAAAGCTTTAGGATTAAATAATATTAAATATTAATTAATTATAATTAACATTAGAAAATAGTATTAAGTAAATGCTAATCATTTAAAATTCTTTGGTCAAATTAATGTCTAGAAATATATCTTAATTGTGGCTATGTCAAATGATTTGACCATAAGGAGGCTCATTGATGCATTCCTTATAAAAAGCCAGAAGCTAAAGCCGCCAAAATGCATAATAATAAAGAATTAGTTAAATGAACTCATGGATTATACAAATTTTTATGGCGCAGCCACTCAGTGAACTGCTGCTGGGTCACCAGTGACCATGACGGTGGAAGGGCTCTTTCAGGCATGGAATCAGGCAGGGTCTTGCACGAGGCTCATTGAAGCAGGCTTTCGTTACAAGAGGACTAAGTGTGCACACTTACGTCCTCACAGAAGCCTCAGGGGAGAGGCAGGAGCTCGGGCAACAGCAGCAGAGCTCTTTACCAGCCCTGCAGTTGGGCAGAGGGGCAGCCCGTGGAACCAGAGAGGGCTGTGGAGAACCGAGAGAGGGCAATGACTACTGGTCAGGGACAAGGACAGCCCAAGGGACCTTGTAGAGCGGAGGCCCGGAGAACAGGTGCTCTGATTCCTAGCTCAGGCTCCTATTGATTGAGCTAAAAACAACCCAAAGGGCCCTGACTGGTGTGGCTCAGTGGGTTGGGCTAAACCAAATAGGCCACCAGTCAGGGCACACAGCTGGGTTGCAGGTTCTGTTCCTGGTCAGGGCACGTACAAGAGGTAATCCATCAATGTGTCTTTCACTCTCTCACATCGATGTTTTCTTTCCCTTTTTCTCCCTTCCTTTCCTGCTCTCTAAAAATAAATAAATAAAATTTATAAAAACAACCCCAAAGGTGATGGGCCCTGCCCTGTGGACTGCATTCACAGGGGACAGAGGGCTAGTGACCATGGGTGGAGGGGAGGGTAGAGGAGGGTCTCCCGGGGAAACATAGGTATGAGTTCCCTGTGGCTGTGGTAACAGATTGCCATGAACTCGTGCTTGAAACAGACATTTATTCCTTCTGGAGTCCAGACATCTAATGTCACGGGTCTGCAGGGTTGGCTCCTTCTGGAGACTCTGAAGGAGAATCTGCTCCATGCTTGTCTCCGTGCTGGTGGCAGCCAGCAATTCCTGGCCTTCCTTGGCCCGTAGACATGTCACTCAAATCTCTGCTCTGTCCTCACCTGGCCTTCTCTGTGTTTCTCCTCCCCTTCTCCCTTGTTAAAATAATACGGGGGCCCACCCAGTTAATCCAGGACAGTTTCATATTGAAACCCTTAATTTAATCATATCTGCAAAGACCGTTTCTCCAAATAAGGTCACATTCACAGGACTGGATGGACCTGTTGGAAGAGGGGCACTCTTCAACTGACTGCGGGCAGGCAGAGGGTCCCTGGAACAGCCACAGGGAGGTATTTACACAGACCCATAGGTGTAGGGCCAACAGAGCTGGAAAACAGTGGGTTCTTGCCCATCTTTGTAACAAAAGCACACACCTGTGTGTCTAGGCACAAAAGTAATTCCCAGAGCCCACCCAGTGTTCAGAATGGCTCTCCTTCTGTGGAAAGTTACAGGTGATTTTTAACAATTTATTTAGAGTTTTCACAGTTAAAAAAAGGTGATGCTGCATTACTTTTGTAATATTGTTACAGAACAGATGGGGGCGCTGAACGATATGAAAGACCCCCCTTTTTCCCCCGGGGGTGCCTCCCCCTTACCAGGTTCGCTTTGCCCGCTGCCAGAGGAAAGACATAAAAGGAAGGAATTATTATTTATTTGGAAGTTGTACAGACTAAGGTTCTTTAGAATACCCATAAACGCACACAGTCCTTCCCTCTCCCTCTGCCCTGTCTGGGGTACTGTATCTCACGCAGTTTCCCGGCACCATCCACATGGCAAATAGGGAGCACTTCCAAAGCTGTGTGGTCCCAAAAAAGAGACCCCAAATGGCTGCCCCGCCTGGGTTTCAATCTCAGCGCCAATCTTTCTCCGCAGCCTCATTTCTGGCTCCTCCCACAACTGGCCACAGCTGCCAGCATTCAGGGCAGGTGTGGCCCTGTGGTGTGGAGCCAATTATCTCCAAGCTCTCCTGGACCCCATTACAAATCCCTCTTTGGGGGCCCCCCTCTTGGCTGCACCCTGTTACAATATGAAAAACACCAGAGAGAAAGAAAGAAAAAGTCTAAAGGACTGATACTGGTTATGATGTGATCTGCATGAGAGAAAGGACTTTGCCCATATATAAAAATATAAATATACTACATGTAAGTTCTACATGTTTATAATATAAGAAAGCCCCCAATGTGATCAAGTCATCTATGACATCACTTGACCCAGGCTTCTCTGCTGACAGCGTGACAGGGAACGAGCATCCGCACTGCGTTTTTAAAGCCCCCGCGCCATCCTGCTGTTTTCTGTGGGGCCTTTCATCTTTGGCGTCCACTCCATCACGACAAAGAATGAAGGGCACGCCCTGACTTTGAGAGACTGGATGTCATTGTATTTGCTTACACCAGCCAACGCTGGGCTTGCGGATCACTGGGCCCACAGGTGTAGAAATGCGCTGCCATCCCCGCCCACCCCCGCCACCGCGCCTTCCCCACACCTGGGTCTGCAGCCTGGAAACTGGGTTTGCCGCTGAGTGTGCCTCCGTGGTGGAGCGGGGCCTCTCAGGGCTCCCGGGGAGCCTGAGCCTCTTCACTCGGTGTCTCAGTATGAATTTCTGCTCTTTGGATGACTTCTAATTAACTGCCCCCCTACCCCTCCAGTCTTCTGCTCCTTCATCTCTCTCTTCTGAATTTGTCCAAATACATCTAGGCAGCCAACCTTTGTGCAGCTGTGATGGAATCATTATATTTTCTGCTTTTCATTTCATTCACCTTGAAGATAAGGAAAATAAGCATCCTAACTATGATTTGCAAAGTCAAAGGGAAGATCTTTGTACTTCTGCATGGCTTTGAGGATTGGAGAAGCTGGGGGCTTTGTGCATTTAAATAAAATAGGTGCGGACATGGAAAAGCTGGAGTGTCTCCTGAGCTGGAGGAAAGAAAAACTTGTCATTCTGGCTTGTGTAAGCAGGTAAAATTCAATCCACTCTCCTAAAGCCAGGATGTGGTTGGGTTTTTTGGGGGTTTTTTGTGGGACAGAAGCCCGTGGTTAATTGAAATCCCCTGTGATCCACTTATCTCTGAGACAAACGGCAAGGCTGACGCTTCACCAGCAGGGATCCACCTCTCCGTTTGCGACCTTGTAAGATTTATTGAAACCATCTCTTAATGGATAGGAGTATTTCATTACCCATTAGGAGAGAAAGGCATTCCCAAGTTATTTTAGTTTTAAACGCCCAATGCCCTGTGTCAAATGAAAAAGAAAAAGGTTTCAAAAGTCATCCAGTTGAGCGGAAATGCCACTTCCACTGCCACCGGAGGTCCCTGTGCAGAGGCTTGCCTGGTGGTCACCCATGAAACGTGCCCAATCAGAGCATGGGACTGTGACCTTACTCAGAACAATTGTCCTTATGGAAAGAGGAGACCCGGGCTGCAGAGAAAAACACAAGAGGAGAAGGCCTCATGAAGTCAGAGACGATGGCGGGGAGGGGAGGGGCCAACAGCCGTCTGGAGGTGGAGAGGCTCGGACCCCAGTCTCCCCACAAGGCTGCAGCGGGAGCACAGCCCGGAGTCTGACTCCAGGCTTCTGGGTCCCAGAACTCCAAGAGCGGGGATTCCTAAGGTCATAAGCCAGCCAGATTGTGGTGGTTTCTTATGGCAGCCCCGGGAAATGAACACACCAGTCTTCGCACACGATCCCCACTTTAAGAGCTGGTTTTCATTACCTGACTGACTGTCCACGTTGGTTTTGTCTGACAAGAGGGCTTCCCTGCCGCTCAGCAAGTCACTCGTCCTTGGTCCCCCTCCTGAACAGGCATGTGCACACGGCAGCAGTGGCCGAAGGCTCCCACACATCCCGCTTCATCATCCCTGGCCGTCGTTTGCCCCTGAGTCAAGCCTACACAATGCTTGGCAGTGAGATGACAAACTTAGGTACTCACAAGGGCCAGGCGGGTAGTTTGAAGGAGTCAAGTGCGCCGGTTGTGAGAAAAATCAATACAGATACGCTTTGTTTTCCTTTTAATGGTATGGGCATACTCTTCACACCTGTGAATACATACACCTTTTTCTTTCCTTTTGAAAATTGACACACGTACCCCTCCCAGGCATCTTCTGTTTTTCCACTTGGCTGAAGACGTGGGGACCCAGCAAGGACAGATTCAGGTTTTGTGGGGCCCAAAGCAGAGAGAATTTGGAAGGTCTGCTTCATGAAAAAAAATTGCAATAGAAAGCCATACTCATCAGCAATTCAAGTGCACGTTAAATTATTCTTCGTCACACTGAGCTGCACCGATGTGACATGAAATAGCTCTTAGATGAAGTCCATTGGCTCAGTGACGAATTGTGCAGCTTTGACACCGAAAATACTTGTTCCTTCAGGTTATTTCACTGTGTTTGAACAATTTTCCATGTTGTTTTTATCTGGGACTGCCAGGCGCCATCACGACAAAGGATGTATCAGGTACACCAAGGCTAGACATGATGCGCTGGATACAGAAAACATGCGACTTCACATGCAGATGTGCTTTCTGTTTGAAGCACTGCTGGAGATTTGTGCCCTCAGACACAGGAATGTAGATAAATTCCATTTCACACTATTTCCTCCCCGAAATAAATATGGCACATGTACATTGGTGTACTCTGCATTATGAACTAGATATATTTCAAACAGGAGAGACCTCATGTTTTGACAAGGTGGTAATGAGAACTGAGAACTCTGCTTATAATTTGGTATATCTGAAAATCGGGAGGATTTTCCAGAGATCAGCTTTGGGCTCTGTATATTTCCAACCCGTTTCTCCTGACACCGCCTATTTCTGGTGCCAGGCCTGGTGGGTCACATTCATCCTGCCATGGGACCTTGAGGCCAGTGCCTCTGGGCCATGGTGCTAGGTGAGTCAGCACAGGCGGGGACGGCTGTCAGTAGCCGAACACTTGGACATGACGGAGGGTCCTGGAAACATTCTCACTAACGTCAATTGAATCTGTACTTGGGTCCCCCTGAAAGGTGATGCCCAGCTCTGACCAGCATGGGGGCTTGGAGGGAGGGAAAGTGAGAGGAAGGGCGATGAAAGGGACAGTGGTCTCGACCAGTTGCTCTGGAAATAGCTTACTCTTGCAAATTTTACAAACTGAATAAATAAATAAAGGACCATGTGAACAAGGTGCCAGGCCCGTTCCCAGAGCGGGCAATGCTCTCCTACAGGTGAGGGGCCCCGAAGTCGCACTTCCTTAACGTCACGGAAATCTGCTTCTGCCACAGGGAGATGGTGTCCCACAACGAGACAACAGTGAAGGCTTCCAGCCAAGTCATGGACGCCACAGGCTCCTGGCTCCCTACTTCCAAACCAGCCTCCGGGGAGAGACACGCATGGATCAGAGGAATGACCAAAATAACAAGCTGTGCTTTTGCTGTTTCCCAAGATGCCTGGGAATAATCCCTGCCTGCCCATTCGCCGCAGAAATCAGCAGCTGGGCCATGTACACTGCATTTAATTGTTTGTCTGTCTCCCTGAATGGTTAGTGAGCTATTCGACAGTGAGAACCCCTCTCTCCATCTCTGATACCCTGTGCCTCATGTGCTTGACATGCTTATTATAAGCTCTCAGATCTGGGATTTGTGGTGTAGGGATGAATGGGTGGGTGAATGGATGGATGGATAGATGAGTGGATGGATGGGTGAATAAATGAATGAATGAATGGATGAATTGAGTGGATGGATAATTGGATGAATAGATAGATAGATGGGTGAATAGGTAGATGAATGGATGGGTGGATAAAAGGATGGATGAATAGATGGCTGGCTGGCTGGGTGGATGGATGCATGGATGGATGGATGGATGGATGAGTGGATGGATGGGTGAATGGATGAATGAAAATATTCAGGGGAGATGCAAACTTTTTCACATTTACAATCTCTTTGATCAGATTTTCTCCTCTTGGAAATAAAATTTTCCTTCCAGCTAGGACTGATGGAAATCTTTGTGTTGATAATATCTATAATCCTCCTCCCAAAGCAGGATCCCAGAGAAACTTGGCAAGAAACACTGACTCTGGACCCAGCCTCTCAGCCTCAGCCACAGGGGGAACGGGGAAGCTTGTGGCCACAGGAACCATGGTTGATGACCCGGGTATCTGATCCTCTTAATCTGAAGGCAAGTGAGACAGTCACACAAAACAGCCATGGACAGCCCAGTGTGAGAGAGGGGCAAGCCGGTGAGAGAACCATTCACTCGTGACTGGGGACAGAGGATGGGTTTCACGGCAGGCAGACCGAGCCAAGCCTGCCTGCCAAGCCCTTTCCAATGGCATAAATCCTCAGTTCAAAAGAATCCAGTTGCATATAAAGACTCTGGAAAAGGCACCTGTTTCAGCCAGTGTACAATAACTGATACCCCAGTGCAGAAGAAAGGCAGTTTCACGCAACCCTCTGCAGCTGGGATTGAAAGACAAAATACAAAATAAAAACAGTAACTCATTTATTGAGAGCCTCTGAAATGCGCCTCGATTTCCGTCATTATCCCCACTCCTCCCATCACCTGTGCGTGCTGGCGTGTAGGCACTATTATCACCACGTGACAGGTTGGGAGATGCGGTCTCATGTCACATGCAGGGTCAAGGGCAGTCAGGCCTTGAACCCAGGTCTTTCTGATTCCAGAGCTGAAGCTCTTCCGTTTTCTTTAGGAAATCTTTGATTTATGGAAAAGTTCATTCTCTTTGGGGGAAAACCCATGTCCTAGTTCTGAAGTGAGACTGTTTATTTATGAGCGCTAGGTGGGGTTTCGAAGGCCATTTATGTCGATGGGGTGAAGCAGTGTCCCCCCGTGGGAACTGCTGGACACAGCTCTATTCTGCCGGGCTCCACAGCCAGGCAGACGGCCTGGGCTGTGGCCACACACCCCTGCGCCTGCAGCCAGGTGGCCCCTGAGAGGGATCAGGGGCATTGACAGATAACCAGGAGTTTATGGGAGGGAAGGCCATGACGAAACATACCGCTGGGCCGAGAGGGTTCCCTCTGCAGGGAGTTAGGAGAGAAAGCTCCCCACAGACCCCTCAGCACAGTTTTCAGGAAGCCGGGGTGACGCAGCCTACAGAGAGAACAAAGGGCCCTGTGCCTGGGGAGTGCCGGCGAGGGCGGGCGCTCCCATAGCCTGTCCAGCCTCAGCCTCTCGGGCTGAACAGCACCAGTGAGGCTGGAGGCGGAACCGCCCGTCCTCAGGGGCCCCAGGTCGGCTGAACGTCTCAGGGACACGGGCGGCTGCTAGGAAGGCTCATTTCCAGAAAGGCAATTTCCCGCCTCTCCCTGGCATGTGCTTGAGTCTGGTGATCCTGCCAGACTGGGGGTCACGGTACCCAGAAGCCCAGCACCGGAAATGGATGCTTCTAGGTACTGAGCTCATTTGATTGCTTTCTCAAAGAGGCTTCCGTGCAGGCATTGACTCCATATTGCGGCCCAAATCCCCCAGATCCAAGCTCCATGCGGGCAGGGAACCGTGACCTGCGGCCGCCGGCAGAGGCTCACCGAACACCTGTTGAACGAGTCCATGAGAACGCTTGGAGTTTTCTAGAGTCTGTCTCTTTGTTTAAAAAGAAGGAACAGACTGCACAGGCCTGACGGGCTGCCCAGTCCTGGGGAGCGGCATTTCCGTCACATTCTCTGTAAATGGTGTTCCTGGAGTCGTGCCACATGCAGTACTGACCTCAGGGCCCCAGCAAACTGGACACAGTCCACGATGCACGTTCACCTTTTATCTTTCGTTCCCCCAATTCTTTGTTTCCCGACTCCTGGCAGGAGCGGGCTTGTCCTCAAAGTCGTTGCTCCTTTGAAGTCGTTCCGGAGTGCAGGACCAGAACCCCCCTGCTAACCCAGTCCAGCGCTCCCTGAGGCTGGGACATGGGCTTGCTGGCATGAGGAGCCCCGAACCTTCCTCGGCAAGCCCCGGGGCCGGTGAGGAGCTCACGCCTGGTGGACACCGTCAGCCACAGGGCCGCTTCCCCAGTCCAAGTGTCACTGCTCCTTGTCCCCCACATTGGTCATCAGCAGGCCCTGCCCACTCACCCTCCAGGGAACACAGCCTGAATTCTTCCACTTCTCCCCACCTCCCCCTGTCCCTCCCCAGAGTGAGTGACACCGTCTCCTCTGCAGGAGCCCCTGAGCGGTCTACTCCTCCCAGCAGCGGAATGAATCGTTTCAAAACACACTGGGCCACAACCAGGGGGAGCCATTTCAGTGCAACCCAGCCCTTGTCCACACCCTCTGGCCTCGCCTGCCTCCCTGGCCTCACCTGGTCCCCACTTCCCTTGCTCACAGGTCTCCCACTACACTGCCCCTCGTTTGGTTCCCAAAACACATCAAGCATATTTCCACCTGGCTCCAAACTCACAGCCCCTCTGCCTGGAATGGTTCTCCAGGCCTTTGACTTTTCTGTTGGTTAGTCCTTGGCTCACATGTACTTTCTCAGAGAAACCTAGATCATCCTTCAAAACTCTTATTGGGCCCTGGCTGGTGTGGTTCAGTGGACTGAGTGCCGGCCTGCCAACCAAAGGGTCAACGGTTCAATTCCCAGTCAGGACACATCCCTGGTGTGGGCCAGGTCCCCAGTAGGGGCATGTGAAAGGCTACCACACATTGATTGTTTCTCTCCCTTTCTTTCTCCTTTCCTTCCCCTCTCTACAAACAAATAAATAAAATTAAACAAAATCTTATTAGAATCTGGGATTATCTTGGTTTTCCCTTTCCACTAGTTTATTATCTATCTCCCTACCTGAAGGGCCAGGACTATGCATTTCTTAGTCTCCTCTCTCCCCTGGCCTAGCACGGTGCCTCACATATAGTAGCTGCTCAATAAATAGTTGTCAAAAAACTGAATGATTGTGACCCAAGTTTGTTTTTCCATTGTCACCTCCTGTCAGCCCCCTGCCCCCTCATCTTCCCTCTGGCTGTTTGCCAGCATCCTGGAAGAGGGGCCGCGCCCCTGTTCCTGTCACCTCTCCCCGGAGTCACACCTTCCCCTCTCTGCCTGTCCCCCACGTCTAGCAGAGGTCCCAGGACATGGCAGGCAGGTGCTCAGTTAATGTTTGCAAGGCTCCTGGGCTCTCTCCCAGAGAAAGGACAGATGCTCTGATGGCCGGGGCACCAGCCGGGGCTGTGAATTCCAGTAGAACCCAGCCATGGGGGGAATGAATGGAGAGAGCCCAGAACCCGAGCCTGGAGGCCAGGTCTGGGCCTTCACCCTGGTCCTGGACAGGTGAGTCTGGTCTCCAGGTCTCAGCTCCCTGAGAATCGGGGCCACCGTGGTGTCTGAGGCGTTGGCTGCCTCTGGAACCCCATAAGGTGCCAAGGCTGCCACTGACAGCCTTGATTTTCCCTCCTGTTGACTGGAAATTAACTTAGTCCCCCAGGGGCGTGAACCTCGATTAATGTTTAGAAAGGATTTACAAAGAAAAGAAGGCCGTTAATCCTGAGATAGAGGGCTTTTCATTTCTATTTGTGTAGCGGGTGGAGGCTGTATCCCTGGCTGGGACGTCCCCATGTTCCTTCCCGCAAAGTGCCTTTGCTGACATCCCCAGGTTCCTTCCTGTTGCACGGTCTAACTTTTCAGCCCCAGAGCCAGGTAAGCCTCCACGGCTTCAGCCCCCACAGCTGGATGATGCACTTGGCGTCCAATTCTGGGCCAAGGAGGCTCACCGTGCTCAGTGAATGCCAGGGTTAGCAGCTAAAGCTTCGAGAAAAAATGGAGAGGCAAGGCTGACAACAGTCAAAGTCTACTCTTTAGAGCCTGGAATGACGGCGCTCCGACTTTGTGTTGGGCAGGCTCAGGTTAATTCTCCGCTGTGTGGGGGGCAAGCTAACGGGCTTCTTTAAACCTCCCACCCCCTGCCTGTTAAATGGAGGTAGTAGCAGCGCCTACAGCAGAGGGTTCTTGTGAAAAGATAACACAGATAAAGCCTTTATCCTAACGCCTTGCAAGCAGTAAGTGCTCAATAAATACTGGCCATTATTACCTCTCGGGCCCGTGGGTTGCCGCAGGACGGGCGTTTCGTTCCCTCACTGTCCAGAACTGAGATCTTGCCTGATTTTTCAAGCATTAGTCCTTTTAAGGCTTGGGGTAAAATCTCAGCTGCGGCCTCTCATAACATCAGAGAACTAGGCGTTCAAACAGCTGTGGGAAACCATGAAGTTCTCCACCAGCACACGCAGGGGAGAGTAAGTCAGTGCTGACTTGGGTCCCCTACTTCACCTGAAACAGACTGCAGGCATCCTGGAGTTGCTTCTCAACCAGCGGGGCGGGGGTGGGGGTATGGAAGGAAGGGGAGGTGATGCACCCCAAGTGTGCCTTCGGACAGCCCCTCCGGTCTGAGATTGGAGGGCAGCGACCATCAGTGCCCTGGGAAGGGTTGGCAGACTTCCCCCAGATCCGACCCCAGATGCTCTGCTGGCGCTGAAGCTCAGCCTGGGGCTGTGGAGAAGGGCAGGGGGCTGTGCTGGACTGGGCTCCCCCAAACCCCTCCACACTCTGTTCTCTGCTAGATCTCTGCCGTTTTGCTCAAGATGACTTCTCTGAAACATGGACGCGGTCCCTTATGCCCTCTGTTCCAACCCTCAAATGCCACCAGCTGGATGTCGCTCAGGCTTCCAGACATTTAGGACATTGGTGGTTTAAAAAAAATGTTTTAAAACTCACAGCACATATCAACGACTTGAACTGAGGGGTTTGATTTATAAGTGTGAGGCTGTCTTTCAGTTGGGTGCCCCGGAAACTTTCATTGAAGAGTTTGGGGAGAGGGAAAAACCAAAAATTCAGTCCTTGCTCATGCAGGGGGGAAAAAAAGTGGGAGAGCGGGGAACATTAAGAGACCGTAAGGAAGAATATGCCAATGAACATAAACGCACGCTGCTCTGTAAACTGTAACAGCTGTGCCCGGATCTTTACACATGCAGCCAGGGGCTTCCTACAGGAGAGGATCTCTGGGAAGTCGCCTCTGGAAGTTATTCTCGCTGACCTGGCACGTTCTGTTCAGGGCATTCTGGGGGTGAATGGACGAAAGCGAGTTACCTTTTTCCTTTCATAACAAGTGTTTTTTTCTTATGAGAATCCTACACGGCTTGTAGAAAGTTTAGAAAGTGTAAATCATGGACACGAGGGGGAGGAAGCGGCTGTCTCTAGCACCGTGTGAATGGCTGGTGGCCTGAGAGCCGGGGCACCCTTTCCCCGGACCTACTGTGTGTCCATCTTGATGTCCTTCCACAGACTTAGGGGGACTGGACGATGTTTCCTATCACACTCTAGGTGGTGGGTTGAGTTCATTGTTTTTGAATTCACTGGTCACACTCAGACCAGGACGGCCCGGCCATTGTCATTACAGAAGGCCATGGGGACGCATTTCTGGAGTTGACATTCGAGGTTCACACTCACCATCACTTAGAAGGGCCCATGATGCCCCTTTACCAGACAGATATTTGTTGCACACACAGTGGATACAAGGCGCAGTGCTCAGGGGGTTGTGAAAGCTGCCACGAGTCCGGTTCTGACCCCTGAGCTCACGGGATTAACCCTGAGAAGTAGCATTCAGCAGGACAGGACGGAGTAAGAAAACAGAATAAACTATGCGTTTATTCTTTCTTTATTTATTTCCTCATCCAAGGACATGCTTCTTGGTTTTTAGAGAGAGGAGGAAGGGAGCGAGCAAGAGAGAGAGAGAGCAAGAGAGGGAGAGAAACATCAATCCATGGCCTTTTCAACACGCCCAAACTGGGACTGAACCCATGACCCAGGCATGTGCCCTGGCAGGGAATTGAACCTTCGACCTTGGGGTTTTCTGGGATAACGCCCAACCCACTGATCCACAAGGGCCAGTGTTATGCATTTTCCTTTAATAAAAAAAATTGGCAGGAGGATTCCCTTGTCTTTGCACCCAGGCCAAGAGACAGGGAGCCCTGCAGCCCCTGCAGCAGAAAGGAGGAGTCTTCCTGTGCAGCGTGGCCCTCAGGGGAGTTCGTTGTTTCCCTGTTAGTTGTCCCCAGCCCCTCCTCCCTCACTGCAGTGCTGCTCCTAGTGTTTTAAGATTCAACGGATATTTTTCCTAGAAGGCTCCAAGCCAAGACAACTACTGCATCTTATGCTCAACCCAAGGACGGGTCGGGGGAGAATGTGGCCCATTGTTGGAGGTGGAGCCTCCAGCTGTGCTCCTGCACATGTGCACGGATCTCCAGGACCTTGGGGGATTTTTTTTTTTTAAAGGATAATTTTGACAACATGGGATTTGTGTCTCTCTCACTGTAATGCTCTCAAAAGACATCTTGTGCCTCTGCCCTATCTCTTCAATCCCGTGCACGTTGCCCCACAGAGGGCCACCGTCACCAGCTGACGGGGAGGGGGCCAGAGCAGGGCCTGCCTAGTGCCACCTGCCACTCTCAGCAGCAGTCGGGCTACAACGTGGCTTCAGGGGGCCTTGTTTGTGTGACTTTTCTATTTTGGATGATACAAAGAAGCTCATTACCGGAGCCACCAGTGATGCGCAAACGATTGTGTTACACACACCATTGCTTACAATCCTTCAAAGGCTCTTAATTATCTATATTCTAAAACCCAGATGATTTAGCTGCACACAACTAAGCCACATAGCCTATTGTCTATGGGGTCCCGGACGCTGCCCCCAAGCACCAGCTGTTGAGACCATTTCCCACTCACCATCTTTCAGGACCAGCCCTCTCCTTCAAGATCTGTTTGCTTGCTTCCTTCCGCTGGAACAGCCGCCCCGGAGCCGTCTCTGTTGGAATCGTGACCATGCCGGCTTTTGTGTGGTTGGTCTTGCCTGACAGCAGATCTTTGCACCCCTAGCTCTGGCTCCGTCCCTGGCACAGAGGAGGAACCTGAATAGAGAGGCTAAATTGGAGCCCGTTTGGGGACTTCCTTCTCTGAGGGCAGCTCTGGACTAGCAAAAAAGGCAGGACAAGCAGCCGAGGGCAGTGGCACAGCCTGCCGGTGGCAGGAGTTTGTGCCAAACCTGTCAAAGTCTGCACAACCCAGACAGTTCGGCGTGACCATGAACTTAATTAACCTTGAGCATAAGAGCGTAACACCAAGCAGAGAGATAAAGGCCATCTTTTCTGTGTGACGCTTGTCCAGCCTCTCCTGGCATCTGGCTTTGGTCAATGCCTCCATTTAACGGGTCAATCTGATTCACTCTTTGTGTGACAGATACATTTTCCCAAAATGACCACAAAAATATTTCCAGTCCCACAAGCTCTTCTAGAACCTTGCTATTCCCTCTTCTCAAGTAGGGCAGGCCTTTGTGACTGCCTCGTCCGTGAGGGAATGGCAGAAGTGATGCTTGGTGATCCTCCGCTGACACCACCGGGAGCAGAGACGGATTGTCCCTTCTCAGTCAGTCTCACCCAAACTGCAGGTTCATACGTACCATACATATACATGGTTATTGGTTTAAGTGGCTAACTTTGGGGACGGTTTATGTGGGGACATTTATCAACCCTTGCCCTGGACTGAGAAGTTTCTCAGGGTGTGTGGCTTTGGGCAAACTGGGAGGGTTGGTCACCTGCACCTTCGGGCCATCAGAAATGCACGTGATCTGACCTCTTGCGTCCTGATTAATAGGGAGGGTTCTTCTTTTCTAGATTAATGTTCCTGAGACAGGCAATGTAGGCCTTGTTGAGCAATGGGGTGGTTGTAGTATTTGTTTTCTGGCTGAATTTCACCTGGCCCCACCCCCAACCGCTCCACGTGGTCTGTCTAAGCAGCTAGTCTGTGAACTGCAGTGTGGAGAAGGGAGGCCCCGGGTCAGGAATGTGTGTGTGTGGGGGGGGGCTCCCTGCTCTCCAGGCTCAGGGCTCTGGTGCTGGGGCTTCCTCTGCCTGGGACACCTCCACCTGCTCTTCTCATTGATTAGAATTCTCCTTTTTTCCTATTTTCTGGTACCCCCCCCCCCCCCCCCCCACGCTCCCCTGCCCCAGGCCCAGGGCAGGGCCTGCATCCATGCTGGTTTGGGTTGAGTCTTCAGGCCTTCAGCAGTCACTGCCTGGCCAGAAGCGGGTGCTCGCAAACAATTTTTATTTTAAATGTTGAAAGAATACCAGAGTCCAGAGGGCACTTATGGGTATTTAGGTCCAACTGCCGCCACGGCGGAACTTCCTTCCTGAGAGCCCCAACAGGGGAGCGCGGCCCTTTCCACACCTTTGGGACAGAGAGTGGCTGCCTCACAGGGCTGCCTGTTCCGTCCCATTTTTAATGAAACATTTCAGTGTGATATGAAGAGCCATCTCCCTGTGACTGTTAGCGACTGCTCCCAGGAGCCTTCTCCCTCCTGCCTGCCTTCCAGTAGGGAAGCTCTAGCTTCTCATCAGCCCGTCTCCTGAGGATGAGGCGCTGGGCAAATCTCTAGCCCTGGCTGGAGCCTATGTCTTTCTGCAAACTGGAACTGTTTCTTATTTTAGCCCACTGAGGATGGCATTATGTCCTAAGGGATCCTGCCAATCTCTTGTAAAAGTTAAGAAAGAGTCTATCTTTAAAGTCATGGAGAATGCTGACCCTTCTGCTAGATGGGGTTTCTGTCTCTCTGGTCTCCTGCTGAGTGAGATCATGGAAGATCATCTCTGACGCTGGACTAGACTCAATAGCTGCCATGTGATGGATGGGCAGAGCCTCTGCCCACCAGGAGGGGTCGCCATGTGGGCCCATTGGGTCCTGTCTGCTCACTGAGGGGCTGGCCGCCCCGGGGGCCCTGTGGAGAGCATCTGGACCCTGCAGGGCCTGGAGCAGCCCTGGGACCCTCTGAGGGAACAGTTCTGTGGTGCATTCCCAAGGTGTGGCCTGAATCAAAGAACCAAACGCCAGCCCCACTGTGGCTCTTGCTTTCAGGCCAGAGTCTTACATCCTGAACGGTGAGAGTCTTCACACTGGGGCTTGTGACAGTAACGACAGCTCAGTGCTGGACAGAAAGCTGTACCCCAAGTCCTTAACGAGGATGGATGACATCTCCCAGTAAAACCCAGAGCTTCTCGCGCCCTTCCTCCCTGGGCACGAGCCTCCACTGTTTCCATGTTAATGAACCCAGTGAACCAGCATCCACCTTTCAAAGGAATCTGAGGGAACCGCTCCTGCCAAGTCCCGGCTGCGTCCCTGGGACACTCAAGAACATGGGCCAGGCTCTTGTGTAGGTTGAGGGAGTCCAAGGAGAGTGAAGATTATAGGGAAAGTCTGCCTTTCTTTACAAGGGCTTGCTTTGCATCCTGAAATCTCAGGTTCAGCGATTACAATGAAGTCCTGTTGTAGAGAGAGCAGGCCTTTTATCACCACTTAAAATCTAATTAATCCATATTGAAGCACAAAGATTTCTGTTGTCCTTTAGGGTGAGGGGTCATAGAGGCCTCTTTGTTCATCCTTAGACTTAGCATCATCAAGCATTGGGGATATAATTTTACCAAGCACATCGGAAGGTAACAGGTCAAATTCTTATCAGAAAGCCTAACTCGCAGTTTGAACAGAGCCCTGCATCCTTTACATGACGCATTGTATTCATGAAGAACAAAAAAGCACTTCAGGGTGCCCAAGGAGTTAACGAGCAAAGCTTATATCCCGGGCAGCATAGACCCAAGCCCAGCACACTACTGTCCACCGCAAACAGACTCCAGCTCCTAGAGGGGCGGCGAAAGCCACAAGATTTGTGGCGATGGCTTTTGTCTTTAGAGTAGCAATGCAATCTGTCGGACTTTTATTATCTTTGCTGGGATGGGTTTTATCCATTATTACAACTTATCTGCCCCATTGGAAAAACCTCAACCTGGAGTTGAACGAAATGGAAAACTGGACCATAGGACTCTGGCAAGCCTGTGTCATCCAGGAGGAAGTGGGGCGGCAATGTAAGGACTTTGATTCTTTCCTGGCTCTGCCTGCTGAACTCCGGATCTCCAGGGTTTTAATGTTCCTGTCCAATGGGCTGGGATTTCTGGGCCTGCTGGTCTCTGGGTCTGGGCTGGACTGCTTGAGAATTGGAGAGAGACAGCAAGAGCTCAAGAAGCAGCTGCTCATCCTGGGAGGGATTCTGCTGTGGACCGCCGGCCTCGCAGCCATCGTGCCTGTCTCCTGGGTCGCCCACGTGACTGTCCAGGAGTTCTGGGATGAGACCATCCCGGAGATTGTGCCCAGGTGGGAGTTTGGGGAGGCCCTCTTCCTCGGCTGGTTTGCTGGGTTTTCTCTCCTGCTAGGGGGGTGTCTGCTCATCTGGGCAGCCTGTTCTGCCCACGTTCCTCTGGCTTCGGGCCACTACA
This sequence comes from Micronycteris hirsuta, assembly GCA_004026765.1. NCBI lineage: Eukaryota > Metazoa > Chordata > Mammalia > Chiroptera > Phyllostomidae > Micronycteris > Micronycteris hirsuta. The sequence continues at coordinate 174,375 of PVJI01000616.1, forward strand.
CAGTGGCAGAAACAGAGACTCAGTGTCCATACCTGGAAAACGGGACTGCAGTTCCGAAAGTGTGACTTTGACCAGACCCCAGAGACGTATTATCTGCACCAGCTGTGACGCAGGAGTCAATGCAAGAAAGGGATCTTGGTTACATCACTAAATCTGTGCCGCTCACATTTTCTCATTTAATAATTATTCTCCTATCCTAGGTCCCCCCCCCCCTCAAAAATCTGGAGAAGAGGCAATCTTATATCTAAAAGAAAACTGCCATGTTAATTAAGCATTACATAGGTATGATAAAAAATATTTCAGTGATCTGGTTATTTAAATCAGAATGTGGTGGTAGTTGTCCAGCATGGTCGGGATTAAGCTTTAGTGTGCTTACTTTATACTAGAGACCTTTTTGTTTATTTCTGTTGGTAGCTGGAAAGAATAATCACCTTGTTTCCTAAAGAGAAAACTAACACACTGAAATCTTTTACGCATTGTACATTGGCAAGACCACAGGTCAGGCTGATCCCAAAGTGTAATTTCCATGACGACAGCTTGGGTCTTCTTTGATCAGAGGTGGTTTGTGTGCAGGAAATTACAAGGTGCCCCGTGAGTCAGGGTTTATGGGGCTAAAAGGTTTCCGGTACATTCCGATATGCTCACCTTCAAAATACTGGCTATCTCCTCTCTGGCCTCTTCCCTCAAAAGCCTCATATGTAAAAAGGCAAACAACGAAAGATTTTTGCTTGATATCGAGATAGTGGCAGTTTTTTTGCCCTCATCAAAACTTTCCTTTGCTCCATGCAGTTTTTGGGATATGTATTTCAGTGTTGCAGCAAAAGAGATGTTGATTCTAATCTACAAAGTCTCATTGCTTAACTTTTCCACAGCATAGAAAGCATATTTAACCAAAGAAAAACGACAACAAATGTTTATGCACCTATGTATGAATTTGACAGGAAGGAATGTAGGTAAACAGACTTGATATTTTGTTTAATATTGTTTCGTATGTTATGTGGTATGCATAGCCTAAGGAATTTTTTTTAAAGTAGGCCTGATCTAAGAGCTAGAGAAATTTCTATTCAGAGTGATTTATTTGGTTAAGAATATTTTTCTTGAACCCCCCCTTTTTTTTTAATGATAACACTCCGTGTTACCACAACATAGGTACTGAAATGTGAGAACTGTTACAGACCAAAACCTGGCAGGTGTGATTAGCAAGACATGACGTGGCAGGCCTTGAACCTCAGCTGTCAATCAAACATTTTGCATTTGGACTTCTTAGTTCTTTCACTTATTGGGAAGGTTGGGAACAACAGGAAAGCCATTTAGACATTAACAATGAGAGGATGATAATTACTGCTTAATGCTCTTTGAGGGACAAATTGCTTACTAGAAAATGGGCCCTGGCCACTCCTTGTCATTACTGGTTTGCAGAATTAGTTCCCTTTCCTTTTATGAGACCTATTCAACATGGAATCAAACAATAGAGAGTCTGGCAAGAATCCTCTTATATACACAATGAAAAACTATTTCTGAGTTCTGCAAGTAAAAACAGAAGTGTGCCACACTTTTCACCGCAACAGAAAGGCAGGAATTAGTTTGGCGGCAGCTCACAGGACTTTCGAATGGCTTTAGTATTTAGAACTGCGGCTCAAGTAGCCGGAATTTCACTCTCTTTGCTGGGATGGGTTTTAACCTGTCTCACAAACTACCTGCCACATTGGAAAAACCGCAACCTGGACTTGAACGTAATGGAAAACTGGACCATAGGACTCTGGCAAGCCTGTGTCATCCGAGATGAAGTGGGGACGCAATGTAAGGACTTCGATTCTTTCCTGGCTCTGCCTGCTGAACTCCGGATCTCCAGGGTTTTAATGTTCCTGTCCAATGGGCTGGGATTTCTGGGCCTGCTGGTCTCTGGGTCTGGGCTGGACTGCTTGAGAATTGGAGAGAGACAGCAAGAGCTCAAGAAGCGGCTGCTCATCCTGGGAGGGATTCTGCTGTGGACCGCCGGCCTCGCAGCCCTCGTGCCTGTCTCCTGGGTCGCCCACGAGACTGTCCAGGAGTTCTGGGATGAGACCATCTTAGAGACTGTGCCCAGGTGGGAGTTTGGGGAGGCCCTCTTCCTCGGCTGGTTTGCTGGGTTTTCTCTTCTGCTAGGGGGGTGTCTGCTCATCTGGGCAGCCTGTTCTGCTCAAGCTCCTTTGGCTTCAGGCCACCGCTCAGTGGCGGAGGCGCAGTGCCTCCGTCAGTACCTGGAGATGAGAAACACGCACCTGCCAATCTAAGTCGGATGGCATGGGTGGTGCCCACTCCTCGGACGCTGCTGGCTGCAGCCTGGACCGCAGAGGGTTTCCCACGGCAGTCACTCGGTCGCTGCACTTTTTTCTACAGTGCATGTGGCTATCAGCTGCTTACACTAGGATTTCTTTCTAAGACAATAAACCCACTTTTATCTCCTACTCTGAGTCCGAAACCAATCAAGACTTAATAGTGCTCATGCTCATTACTATGGACGAGTTTTCTGAATTTTCACGTAGATTCTGTGATTGCACAGAACTGGCAAATAAAACATTCTATCAGTACTTACGTATCTTTGAAGGTGTTATTCGTAGGGATGCATCATCCTGGCAGTTGGAAATCTTACTGCTAATCACTTCTTCCAGATGTTTAAGACCACCTACTATACAGAAACAGCCTCACTGCGTATTTATTTAAAATGTATGGCAGCTGCTTATAACTAAAAAATCTGCTGGCTCTTTGGAAGCTTGAGAGGTGAGAGTCGTAGGCACAGCATCTCTTTAATCAGAGACTTCAGAGCCCCTGTGGAGCGAGAGCGGGGCCACATCCCCTCCTGCTTCTGCACATCAGAAGCGGGGGATGGTCATGGAACCCTGCCGCTGCGGAGCGGCCGCAGGGGGCGCTGCAGAGCAGCACTGGGGTGTGTGGGTGGCGAACCTTCTAGTCCGCTGGCCCCGGAGCCGGGTTTTACAGCGTCCAACTAAATAAACTGCTGGCTTGGGGAATTCTTCGTGAAAGATTTTATATTTGCTTGGTACACGGTTCAAGTAAACTCTTGTGTTCGAGCCAGTCAGGGAAATTACCTCAACAACAAAGGACACAAATAAGTCTTGGGCAATATGTATCTTTGTTGGGAAAAAAAAACAAACCCACCGATTTTTTTTTCCGCCCACAGACACAGGAAGAGTGCAGAAACTAGTTAATCTATGTGATGTATTTGCACACGTTTACAAACAAGACAAATTAAAACAGAAACATATTCAGAATTTAACCTGATTAAATATTTAGTTCAGTCCTGAGCTTTTGATATTTAATACAATATAAAGTAATAGCAAAAAAAAAAAGACTTTAAATTTATTTGATTTGCATGCTACAGAGATTCAGCTAAACGTTGTTCATTTGGCTAGCAACATTCTTTCTGTACCTGTAACACTTAGATTCTGATATACAAAGTTGTAATAACATACTGATAATTCAAACTTGAGAACTAAATAGTACATTCTTTTTACCCTGTGCAGAATAAATTCTACTTTTAAAAAATAGTATTTATAATATTAAAATTCATATTGTCCATATGCTTTTGTGATCATGTTATTAAAATGTTTTGTCACTGTGAATCATTTGGGTTAGTACAAATATGACAGGATTGTTAAAAGCTGCCTATAAATACATAACACTATTACTGATTTTTAAAGTGTGAAAAAGGATTATATTAAAATAAGTTTATCTCTCATGTTAGAAATGAGCAAATTTTGTAAAATAAAACTGAAAGCATCTTGGTTACAAGTGTTGACTACCAGCCTGAGACAGATTTTATTCTTTTATACTTGTCTGAAACTTCTTGTATCACAAAAAGTTAACAATTAATCTGATGGAGATTTATAAAGCTGTAAATATTCCCATATGGCCTCTTCTATGTCAGACATTTAAAATGGCCAGAACCGAACTATATATTAAACAGAACATAAATAAGACCGTAAATAAATAAATGAAGAAAATAAAATCGTACGGTGCAACTACACATAATCCCATAAACATTTTCATGGTCAAACTAAGAAGCTGAAAACAGCTGACCTTCATTTGATCCTACATTAAATAAACTTCTTTCACATTTGACCTGACAAGGACGAATGGTATTCTTCTCGTTTTCCTCATCTAATAGGACGAGCTGGGCAGCCCCGAAGGACGGTGCTCGATTCACAAGGCTGGTGTCTTCCCAGAGCAGTGCCATGTCCAGTTATAGCGTCAAAGACATTCGTATATAAGTGGTGGGACACTTAGGGAAAAACAACGAACATTCTAGGCTCAGAAATGGCTTCCTTTGAATTTCAATTCTGATAAAATGAACTTCCTAAAACGTGTGATGACTTTCGAGAAAATATTTCTTGCTAATGAGGATTCTAGCTTAGAAATAGAAATGTGTGTGTGTTTGTGTGTGTGTGTTTAAAGGGGCCCATTCCTTCAAGAGGACATTTGCATTTCTAAAAAAAAAAGAACTGATTTAGTTTGCTATGAACAGATGGTTAACCAAAAATGACCTCTTCCAGTATTACAGAGTGAGTAATAAGTATGATAAATTGAATAAAACTATTTATTTTAGAAGTCTTAAGCAGGCTGAGCTACCCTGGGGTTTGGTTTCTGTTAAGACGTGCTTGGGCTGGGTCAGCTGAAATTCTACCCAGAAGACCCTTTGGTCAGATCATGTGTCTAAACCTGTTCATCGGCAATGGCTTTTTTTTTTTTTTAAACAAATGACTTCAAATTAGAAATCTTGTCAGGCACCCTCTTCCCTTCGCCTCCCCACTCCTCACCATGAGTTATACAGATAGGGCCCCCTAAACGAGAGCTGCAAAGTCATTGCTGCTCATCGTTACTAATCTGTATAACAAAGGATTTGATTTTGTTTTGGCAACTTTGATTCATTCAAGATACCCTGTCCTCTCTTCCCGATTTCACCAGAGGAGCGGGAATGCGCTTCCCTCCACGTCCTCAGAATGTCTGTCCTTAGATGTCGGGCCACCACGTCCCTCTCCTTGACACCACCCTCAGACCTCGGATGGAATACTGCTGTGCGGGCCAGAAACTCACGTCCGAACGCCACCCCCACCCCTGGCCGGGCCGGGGGCCTCTGCCAGGGTGCCACAGGGTGCCTGGCTTTTTTCCTTTTTCCTCCCTGCCTCACAGTCAATGTCATAGGGTCTTGAGCGCGGCCGGCTGGGAGCCCTGCTCTTCTGTTTGCACGCTTCTGTTTTTGGACTCTGTGTTCTGTTTTTCTTTCCTTTAGACCAACAGAAAAGGACAAAAAAGAGACTGTTTTAAGGAAACAAGGTGTTCCAACACAGGGGACGGAAACGAACACAGGTGGACTTGGAACTCTGCACTGAAGCTCACGGTTAACTAACTTCCAAGGGCGAGAGCTGCTCTCTGGTACAAAAATACCGCACGGCGCTCTCGCCAGCTTCCTGGTCTACTCATGGGACAGCAAAGGGAAAGCAAAAACCACCTGTGCGAGTTCTTTCTCAAGAGTCGGTTCAATAGGATACACCCTGGGTTCTGCCTTGATTCCGCTTTTACAAAATAAAACCCCTTGGCAACACACACATACCGCACACCATCGGTGGACCTGATCATCCCATTCTGGTTATCTGATTTCTTTTTTGCTTTTTTTATATAAAAATTATGTTCAAGGTACTTTACAAATGACCATGTTGAAATCCTGATGTGAAATAAAAGCTCTTTCAGAGCTGACAGTTACAGTAGCCCCCCGCCCCCTCCCCAGACCAACCCACAAAACCAGCATTCAGTCTTCTGTCCTCCCGAGGAAACAAACAGGCGGCAGAGTCACACGTCATCAGCTGGCAGGGACGGGATGCTGATCTTCGCTCTGGTGAAGTAGGCGATCTTCTCCCTAGAGTTGGGGTGAGCAATAGGCCCGCTGGACCATGATGCTGCCAAGACTCCGTGACCATGAGAAACGGTCCCCAGACCTCCGGTGGCGTGTCCGTGAGCCTGGGCAGCAGGGACCCCTTTCCCGAGGGACGCCACTCAAAATCAAGAGGGCCTCTTCCCGTCCGGCAGGGCGCAGGGAGGCGGCAGCTCACGGCCCGGCCCGTCCCCTGCAGACCACGACAGGGCCCTCCCTGCCGGGATTTCCACTGTCGGTGGTCAGCCCAGGCGGGGGCATCTCCAAACCAGGTCGGAGAGGGGCCACCCTAGGAAAGTTCTCAGGAGCCTCACAGAAAACCACGATACCAGGCAAACTCTTTACTATCGGGATTCTGCAGCTTGATGATCAGTAAGTACCATGACTCACACAGAGGGAGAAGGCACCGGCCTGTTTTAAGGGGGGCTCCGTCCTGGGCCCTGAGGCAGGGAAAAGGAGCGGCAACCCGAAAGGGAGAAGCTGAGGGGGAAAGCGGCCGAAAGGTCGTCAGAGGTGGAGGGGTGCGGGGTTCAGACAAGAAGGCTTTCGGACTGTACGGTAACCAGAGACAGGGGCTACGTGTCCTTATTTTTCCTACAAAGTCCCCCTCGTGCCCACTGTCCCATCGACACACAGGCACTGAGCGTGTGTCCGCACGCAGACACGCCGGTAGCTGAGAAGAAGGGCAGGGCACTGACCCCCGTGAGAAGGTAGGAGTCTAGGTGGGGTGGGAGTGCGGGGCCAGAAGCGAGAACGGGTGCAAAAGACCAAAGAAAAGAGATGGGAGAAAAGCAAGAGTGAAAAAATGATGGGAACTGGAACGAGACTCATCTTTGTGGAATCGTGTCCTGTGATTTGTTCCATTCCACGAGAGACAAAAGTGAGAGGCGGGTTGACATTTGTGGGTGTCCAGGGCCCTCCCGGGGAACCCCACTCAACTCAGACCACGTGAGGACCCCCCACCCCCGACGGTGGCCGGGCGCGGCGCTCACCTGAAGGACTGCACCTGCCGGGGCACCTTCCGGCTCTGCTCCCGGAGCCGGCACACGTCCTTGGAGACCTGCCTCATCAACTTCTCTGCATTCAAGCCTTGCTTCTGCTCCTCTTTGGACTGCTCAGCCTGGAGGAGGACCAGAAACACAAACCCCCACAAAACACTAATTATTGCGTAGACAATCGCAGGGACAGGCTGGGAGGCTTCAAAGACTTGAACTGTTTACCAACTTGAACGACGGAGAGATCGGTAAGCACCAGGGAAGGAAGGTGTCTGCTGGAGACACTCAGCTAAGAACATCTGACCCCATTTCCCCGAGGAAATGCGTTTTATCAGAACAGGATCCAATGGGCCCCTGGGATCCTGCTCGGTCTGTGTCTCCTTCCCTGTGAGTGGAATTTGTCCGTCTAGTTTCTCCCCTGTGAAGCACTGGTCAGATAGTCCCTCTAGGTAGCCTCATGGCTGCGGATATTTTCAACCCACAGCACTTTCGTGGTGACTGCAGAGTCACTTTGAAACTCAGCTTTCTTTGCTGCAAAACAAACTGATCACAGAACACACGAGACAGTCCTTTTTCTGCTGAGTAAGCATGTACTTCGCTGAGGTCTACACTGGTCTCTGTGTTTGTCATTTACATCTGTGCCTGTATCTGTCTCCAAACACCTGGGTGACAAAGCGTATCATGGGGTTTTTGTCGGTTAATGATCCATTGTGGCCAACTCTGTAGGCAGTTCACCTCAGTGGTGAACACCTCGCGGCAGTCAGTAAGACTGATTTGGTTGAATGACGTGTGTTAATATCTCTGATGCATACTTGTCTTAGCAGGATCTTTTAAAAAGGTGAACATCTGTATTATTTTAAGCTTTCAAAATGTGTAGCACCACAGAACATTGGCTTTTTGACAGGGAAACACTCTGACGAAGAATAAATTTTGGCTTGGTGGACACCCTGAGGCTCCTTTGGAAAGATGTCAGCTCTCCCGGCGTCTCTGCCTGCCCCCACAACAAGCCGTGACGAGGAGCCTGGTCCCCGAGGATCGAGGGTCGGGGGCCCCTCACGCTGCCCCAGGCTCCAGAAGAGTGTGAGGAGCCTTCAGTTTACGTGCTGGGAGCTGACCCTCAGCGATGACCGCTCGCTCCCTGCCTGCGGGCCTCCGCGCCCCTCACTGGGGATGCAGCTCCATTCCCCACTTTCCAGACCACTTGGACCATGGCCCCTCTCCTGATCTCACCGGGGCTGGTTTCTCTCCCTCAGGAGACACCTGGCTGCTGTCCTTCATCAAACCTCAGTTCTGGAAGGGCACGGCAGTGTCCAGTTACCCTGGCATCCGCTGGACTGGCAAATGTAAGATCTACTCCCCACTGGACAGACGTTTCCTGAGCTCCTACTGGGTGTGACGGTTTCTTTCTACCAGGTAGGACAGATATGTAGGGCATTTTGTTGCTTAAACTTTCTGTAAAAATTATTGGTGTCAGTTTGATCCCTGAAATCCGTATGTTAAGTTCTGAGTTCCATCTAGAATTAGTAGTGCTAGTCAGTTAAGTGACTTGAAGTTTCCCTAAACACCATGTGCTATATGATTGAAAAAGAACTTTGGGCCCAAAAGAGAAGTTGATATTATGGACAAGAGTTTCTATTAGTTTGAGGGAGAGACTAATCTATTTCGGATTTCCACCCAAGGAGGTGTGACGTGGGCACCTTCTACCTGGAGGCTTTGAAAAGCTTCCTCCACGTAAGCCCCCCAGAGACAACGGACACCCTGGGACCTGTACCTGCTTCTCAGCCTGCTTCAGGAGCTTCTGGAACCTCTCATCCTCCAGCACGCCTGCGGGGAGGTCCGTCTCTCCCTGAGCTTTCAGCTCCTCCAGCTTCTGCCGCAAGCCCCTCAGGACCTGCAGCTCGTCGTTGAGGCGGTTCTGCCGGGTCAGGGAGGCCTGCAGGTCCAGCTCCAAGTCCAGGGACGTGCGCACAGGGCGCTCTTGCGCGGCTCTCCTGAGGACGGGCTGGCAAACCGCCTGCACGGTTGGAGCACAAACGACAAAGCCCCATCATGGCACTGCTTCTGCTTCCTGGCACGTGCCGGGTGGCACGGCCTTGCCCCTTGGGTGAGGCCTAACCAGCCAAGCCACTTGCTCTGGCCAGTGGCAGGTCGGTGGGAGTGCTGCATGTCACTTTCGGGCAGAAGCTTTTCAATGCCAGTGTGTGGCACTGAACATTTCTGTCAACTGCCAGAGGGACAGCAAAGATCTGCAGTGGGGTTCTGAGTGGGGACAGCAGGAGCAGAGCATCCAGCCCAACCGCAGGGAAGAAGCAGCTAAGCAAGAAATCAACCTTGATCATTTCAAACCTCACAGACTTTTCCGGCTGTTACCATAGCAGAGCCTCGCTTCGCCTGACCACCTGACTACATGAAGGCTGCCCTCTGAAAATCAAACACGTCACAGGGAATGTACATTCCCCTCATTGCAGGACACAGAACTACCCCCAGTGCTGACACCTTCGGCTACCAATTCTGAGTGCCAGCCGGAAGGCAGCTGGTCTGCAGAGCTAACGTTCAGACTTCCTCCTCCAATCAAGCCTCGAATCCTGGCTCCTCCCTGGTCAGTTTCCCATTGTCTCCTATCAGCTCTCACCCTGCATCACTGGGGTTTCTCCTGCAGCCGTCCCACCCATCTCCTGAGAAAGAATCTGAATGTGCGCGGATGAACGTCTGCGGGGGGTGTGTATGCAAAGCACTTGGAAGAGAATGCACAATTTGTGACCTTGAGGACTTCAATTAGAGCAGGAGACACTGAGGTAGTGACTTCTGTGCCACAGGGAATGAGGGCAGGGAGGGACATTTGGCCTGGGTCAGACTGGCTTGAGGAAAGGGATTCAAATGAGGCTAGGGAAGACGGCACAGCAGGGGCACAGCAGGACACTCCTTGCCTGCACCATTGAGAGTAGGAATGGAAAATGAGATTTCTAATGAAAGCTATTTGATACAGGAGAGAAGGGACTCAAACTCGACAAGTATTCTAGCCCGAAGACCTAGAACAACACGGCGCTCATGACAGACGTAAGGGAGGGGCCTGTCTGCCCCTTTTCTTATTTCAGAGCCTTCACCCATGGCTGACTGCCCTTCATCGGCCCTTCCTCATCCAGCACATTCTGCTGCAGCGTTAATTCTCTAGCATCCTGTAACCTTCTCATCATTGGGTGCCCTTCATTCAGTCTCTGCACTAACAAACTTGTTACACACCAGAACCACGCAGACACATACTGTCTGACTGTACTACTCATTTTGCAAACCCAGACACTCTTCCCACGTGTCGTGCACATGCAGCTTCTCCAAGGACTCCACTGCGCGGTGGCCTGATGTTAAGTGGTTAACAGCTGGTTTGCAGATCTGTAGCGTTGGCCACTTTCTTTGGTGTAAACACTCTTGCCAGCCAGCACAAGGAGACTCCAGCACAGACCTTGGGCCTCCAACCTGGCACTCTGCTTTTCTAGTCGGGTAAACCTTTTGCTTATCTTAGCAGATGCTTTTTTCTTACACCTCTACACCTTTTTCATGAGGCAACTCCTAAGTCAGAACACCGTTCCCTGTTCACTTCTAAGAAACCCTGTCTACTGTAAAAACCATTTATCAATCATCTCCTGCACAATGTTTCAGGATTCAACAAGATTCAATCCTTTGTCTGATTCAAGCAGTCCTACTATCCAGCTGTCTTCCAGCTCCACTCAACTCATAGACACTTTTGGTGAAGATCTCTCTGGAGAGGGCTACCATCCTCTGCAAGCACATGTCGCTTCAGAACGCAGGCGGTGTAGAAGGAACCGAGAAGAATTTTCATTCAAGACAATGTGAATTGAGCTGCTTCTAAAGGAAAGATGTGATAATCTGAAATTCCCTGAAAATGTTGGTGTTCAGTAATGGTAGTAGATTTGCCTTCAGGAAAAGAAATAAGCGTATCACTTTCAAGTAACTAGGACGTTACAGCAGGGGGTGCAAACACGGTCTGGCCACATGTCTGGGACCCTGCACACAGCAGCATTAACCCAGTAAAGATAACATCGCTGACTTCCCTCTCCAGTCTCTCCCCCAATGCGTGTTTCCGCCCTCCCATGCACCCGCACCCCCCCCCACCTCCTATCATTTTCTTTTGAGATTTGACCCAGGTGTCCAGGCCGAAGACCTCTCTCTACGAGGCCTTTCGATTCTCCCAAAGCGGGGCTCATGCCTTCCTTATCCACTGCTTTCGGGGTCCCGGGTGCCCTCTGAGGCTCCTCCAGACTGAATCATCTGCAGCTGTACCCCTCATCTACAGAGTCCAGCACATCTAGGGCTGCTTGCTTACTGAACAGGCTTTAGGCTGAAATGAAACAGCCTAGCAAATTATTACTAAAACAGATCATTAGTTAGCAAGTAACTGCCCGTGAGTATTTCAGCCATTGGTAAGTAGAGACAGGAACTTCCAAACTGCCCAACCTTTTAATTTATTCAAATCTTCTCTCACCTCTATCCTTTAAAAGCCACCCAGAGACCCGTGGCCTCCAGGACTGACCTGAGCTTCCTCATCAAGATGAATGTGAACCTTCTAAAAATACCCATTTTCAGGCAAGTCACTTAAACCATTTCAGTCCTTTGCCCGAACACATGGCTCAGAGGAGGGACCGGCTGCTACACGTTTCCCACAACTGCTCAGGAGCCAGACGTGGTGTGGAAACACTGCGCCCTCAGTAGGAATGTGGGCAACCCACTCAGCCACCCCTTCTCCGTCGATACTGCAAAGCGACTTCCTGCCTTGGTTAGCTCGGGACCCCAACTGGTGATGCATGAACAGCCCCCAGCGCATTGCCTCTCCATTTCCGTAGCTGCAGACATTTGCGGCTCTGTCACCGCCGCAGCTTCGTTCAGCAGCCGAGAGCAGGAGCAACAGCACCCAGCGCTTCTGGCGGTTATGCTGCGTGGCCCTGACTCGGGACAGGGCTCAGGCAGCGGGCTGTGGCTGGGGGACTACGTACCCTTTTGACCCTCAAACTGCGCCGTTCAGTGGAGTTTCTCACAAACAGAGATTTCTTAGCCAGGGTTGAGCTGTCACTGTCACTTCGGTTTAACTGGCAATAAAGGATAAAAAAAAAAAAGTAAAACACTGTATAGCAGAGTGCCAGAGGAAGTTGACAATTGAGAGTTTATCAGAAAAAGCAGGGGGTGATACCAGTTTATTTCTGAAAGAAAATCTTCTGCAAACAAGCTTTTCTCTGCTGTACGCTTTTTAAAATAACTTAATTATTATATGACCCTTTCTTTCACGTAGGAGAGACATATCTAACCTTACAACAGAGACTCATCTTAAATAATTATAACAATTGCCTTTTGGTGGCAGTTCTCAGAAACCATGTGTTAAGATAATTATACATACTCCGAAAAAAAAATCATCCTTTGCATTTTCAGCTAATAGGCACTATTCATTTTTAAAAGAAAGGTTGATGGAGAGGGCTCAGAAGACACAGTTTGCCCAGTCTAGAAAATTCTTAGCTGTAGAGCTCATCCTCGCTCCCTTGCCGGCGTCAGGTCTTTGCTGAAATGTCGCCTTAGCAAAGATGCTGCCTCGAAGCCTTCCTCAGGTCGCAGCCCTCGCCCTCACCATTCCCAACCCTTTGTCCTCACGGCACTGGTCCCCATCTAAGACATTTACTCATCACGTTTACTATCCATTGCTCGGCTGGACTCACAAGAGTGCAGGGTCTAATGGGGAGAGCTGAGGTCCCTGTCCTTCACAAATCCCAAGCATCCGGAAATATGCTGAACAGCGGGTGTTTCGTAAGAACATTTCTTGAATCGAAGGAATACATTTTAATGTTTCCTAACCTATTTTATAATATCAAAGCTTTATTGCTATAAATCACAAAGGTGACTTGAGAGTCACCTTAATACGCTAAACACAGACTTAAGTCCAAATATACTCAGCAGACAGACCCCTAATTTCACTTCTTGGCCAAATCAATGGCACTAGAGCCAATGAGACATTAAGTTTAAGAAAAGAAAGGGGAGAAGAAACCCCAAAACCCAAACTAAAAGGAACCATTAGAGTATGATATTTATGGGTGTTTTACAAAAGCATTTCCACAGCTCACGTGGACTGCCCGCGTTGCCCCAGGCGCGCGGTCCTTACCCGGCACACGTACTGGCTGCGCTCCCCCGGGGAGAAGGTCTGCGAGCGCACGATCACACTGCTCCGCACCAGCGGGTGCTGCCGCGCGCTCCGCCCGCCGCGCTCTTTGGGCCGAACCGCCAGGCTGGCGTCCTCGGCCTCCTCTGTGTTTGTCTCTTTGTCCACCTGGAGCGGAAGTGCTTTGTCAGGAGCTCATGCACATGGACGCATTTATGACCGTTTCTTCTGAGTAGGAAAGACCTAACCTTCCAACAGAGACTCATCTAGCACTAGGGCCGCTTTGGAGAGAGGGCTTGCCCGATGGGAACCCCGGGAGATGGACCCACGTGAGGGGCGGGGAGGAGGAAGGGGGTGGTAGCGGAACATCCGTCCAACGGGGTTACCCTAAATGGAGGCGTCACCTGCGACAGGCTAGGCCTAAAGAATGAAGGTTTACATTTAAGAGGGTAAATGTGGCTCTGCAAACAATCTTATTTGGGCATGCCTCATCATTAACTATCATTAAACTGACTTTTTTTCCCCAGAATAAATGATAAAAGTAATTAAATATAAGAAAATGAAAATATAAGGCAAAGTTATAGGTGTACACAGAACGTGGAATTATACGTATACATCCACATGAAGTCTTTTTTTTTTTTAAGATTTTATTTATTTTTAGAGAGAGGGGCAGGGAGGGAGAAAGAGAGGGAGAGAAACAGCAATGTATGGTTGCTTCTCACATGGCCCCCACTGGGGACCTGGCCCGCAACCCAGGCACGTGCCCTGACTGGGAATCGAACTGGGACCCTTTGGTTCCCAGCCTACGCTCAAACCACTGAGCTACACCAGCCAGGGCCACATGAAGTCTTTAGTCAGGGTGCACGTGGTATGATTTTTCTTAGGAATAAGGAATTGAGATGGTCTAAACTCGTTACAACATCCTAAGTTTGCTGTCACCCTTAAAACTTGAAAAGAATTCCCCCCTCCAGTGTCTATGAGCTTAGCAATGCGGCTGGCACCTGTGCCCAAACTGAGGCTCCCATCACCTTCCAGAAGAGATTTCAGTCAGAACGCCATCTAACGGAAATGGACTTTAAATGTGCAACATGTTTGAAGTGGAAATAGACTTACAACATGTATGAAACCTGATACAATTAAGTAGTCGTCCTGGTGTTATCCAGGAAATCCTGAAAAGGCTTTGAATAAATATCCACAGAACATCGACCAAGATCTAAATAGCACTGTTTACCTTCTTACATGAGAGTTAAGTCGAGAATGAATAGCTCGGGCCCATTTAAACGTTTTAAAGCCCTTGCTATGCTTCTACAGCCGGCTCCCACTAATGACTACCCTGATCAGCTTCAGCACCAAGTGTTAACCTGGAATGACCCCTGCAGAGATGAACTCAGCTGAGGGGAGTGCTGCCTTAGGAGGGAGAGCATGGCTGCAACTACTCACCAGGGTGGGCCCTCCTGGCGGGGGCTGGCCCCCGGGGTCGTTGGCACAGCTATTTCCCCTTCTACTCATGTCTTCATTCGTCTCGGGCACGCTCGGGCAGGAACTGGAGTCTGCTGTATGGCTACTGCCCGCTGGCCACGCACCTTCAGCTTCTTCTTCAGTCACAACTTCGTCGGAGACCTCCCTCAGCATTGCTAGCCTTCGGTGAAGCAGAACAAGACACACTTTCAGTTGCGGGGGCGTGGCCGTGAACAGTGCGACCTGGGCAGGTCACCTGTGGCCAGGGCAAGGAACACGAGACGCACACAACGAGTTGCGCTATTTCTTTGGCTGGGACTTTTACGAAAATGCTCAAAATAAAATTCTCTCTAGCAATCTACAACGAAATCACCATAGTGAGGTACTAAAAACTTAAATTCCTGGCATCTGACCTAATTTCCGGAGATTAAAATAGAAATATACTGAAAAGAATATAAAGTTTAGCCCAGTCATTTAAAAACATCGTCACTCACTATGACATAACTTGTTCATTTATTAGTTGTTCATTTCCTGTAAAATTAATCATATGATGGAACAGAGTGACTCTTGCTAAGAGCGAATTAAGACGTGAGGCTTAAAAATACCGTTATCAACTGGGTTCCTGGTCCAGGAGGGTGGAATCCTGTGGAAAGGGAGTCTTTCTGCTGGAATAGCACAAGACTGTCCATATCACAGCATCTTTGGCTTGGGGGCATTAAAAGTGGGGCTCTGGAACCTCAATACGGGCTGTATTCTGTTTAAACCCATTGATAGGAAAGCAAGCATACCAGTGTGGTTCAGAAAACCTCATGCTTTGCTGACTTTCCTGGTCTCAGAATGCAAACATTTCTTCTACCGGTGACTGGAAGTCGCGCTTTCCCTGTGATTGGTGGCACGTTGGCGCAGACCCGTAATTAAATGCTGTTGTGAAATGAAGAAGGGGGGCCAGCCGTGTGTGTGAAACCAAATGCATTTTACGTGCTCAGGAAGGTTTATTATCTAAAGATGCCTTGATGAAGTTTGTAACCACTTTTATGTTCAGTTTTTCTGCAGTGCTCTCATTTTTATTCACTACAAAGGGCTTTTGATAAGAAGAAAGTATATCTGTACCTTTTTACATCACTGTAGTAAGCTGTGCCTTCCAAATGTCCGTGATTTGGGTTTTATTTTATTTTTTAAAAGATTTGATTTAGTTTTAGAGAGGGGGGAAGGGAGGAAGAAGGAGAGGAAGAGAAACATCAATTGGCGGCCTCTTACATGCCCCCTACTAGGAACCTGCCTGGGAACCCAGGCATGTGCCTTGACTGGGAGTCGAACCAGTGACCTTTTGTTTGTAGACCCGTGTTCAACCCACAGAGCCACACCAGCCAGGGCCATGATTTTTTTTTTAGTGACATATCTTGTCCTTCTAACTTGTAAAACATTTTATATGCTCACATACACACGAATACATGCTATATATGTATACATACATGCAGGTATTAGCAGTTGTTCAATCCAACATAACAATGTAAGCAACTCCATATAAAAATGAATTCAAGTAATTTTACATGTATACTTAAAAAACAGATGCAGCCACTACAATTTGTTTTTAGAGGAGACAGGACAAGCCAGGAAAGATATTGTTCTTTATACATATGTGAATCTAGACAGAAGCTGTAATAACCTTTTTTTTAAAGGATGGGGTATGTATAATGAGAGGAGAACAAAAAAGAAAAGAAAGAAAGAAAAGAAAATAAGCTGAAAGTGGTAACAAATAGAGAGATATTTGCTTTGACTTCCCAAAGCCTTCATGGCACTTCCAGTAGTTTAAGGAAAAAGGGAGTCAGTTTTTAAATTTATCTATAAATCTGCACTAAGCTACCATACCTTCCAGAATAGATAGTTTAAAGTTTAAAAAGCTCAGGAAATAGTGTTAAAATTTACTGAAGAATGAGAGTCCCACAGATGTGCTAACTGTGCTGACAACCTGGCCTTCTCCCCATCCAACTCTGTAACGACCGAGGACAGTTGTTCCCAGGGCAGCGCCCTGCCTCTGCACCTCCTCCCAGGATGCCCGAACATGAGGCAGACCCATCCAGTCTTCCCTGAAAGACTCCTGTGAGAAGCGGAACACACCCTCTTTGAGTTCCCAATAACACGAGGAGATGAGGTCTTACCAGTCTCCATCTGGGCCGCTTTGCTCTTCTCCCGGCCCCGGTTCTTCTTCTTGGGCTAATTCTTGTTCCACAGCCAGCAGCTCCGCTGATGTTCTTGCCAGTAAGGCCGACACTGCATCCTGGAGCGTGGAAAACACGTGGCAATTAACACTGTACGCTTCCAGAAATAATGTAAACACTCATCAGAGGGGACTTCCAGTTGTGAGAAAGCTGGTACTAGACCCAGTTCTCCTGCTGACAACATGAAAGAGAAATAAAATGAAACCAAAAGCAAAGAATGAACAAAAAAACTCCAGCTGTTTTAAAGCGATGAAGAGCCACACAGGCAACCAGGGCTGGAGGGCCAAGACCCCAGGCAGAAGGGAACTGCAAGGAGGTGGTGGGCTGGCAGTCACTGCCTCTCTCTTCCCTTGTGGGCACGTGTCAGTTCTAGAGGGGAGGCGGACAGACTCAGCAGATGGTGGCTGCCCAGGGCTGCGGCAGTGCTGGTAGAATGCAAAGAGGAGACCTGAGTTCAGGGCTACCATGCAGTCAGCATGCGAGGGGCCAGAGCAAACGCGCTCTAGAGGGAGCCCAGTGTTCTGTGCAGGACTCCTATCGGGGCATTTGCCATTCCTAAGCTGCAAATGTGCAAAGCAGGAAGCTGAGAAACAAGCGAAAACTAGCTGGTTGGAGGCTACAACACTAAGCAGATACTTCAGTGGCCTCACCATTCTAGGGAGAGAAAAATTGGAACTCAGGTCCCCCAAGCGATCCAGGTGATCTGCCCATATTGTAATCTGCCTTCCAGAAGAATATTAAATCCTCTCTGGAGGGAGCTATCAGCCAGAGCCTCTACAATTCTTCATACACAACATCCAGCATCCCGTTGAAAACAGGACCCGGTGACTGAAAGCCAAGAGAAATAACAGACAAAAGAGGCAGACCCACGTGTGACCCACATACCGCAGTTACTTAAGAGAAGAAATTTAAAGTTTTACAATTAATATGCTTAAGAAAACGGATGGAGAATTTCACTAGAATAAACACACACAAAAATCACGTTAGCACATTAGAGTGAAATGGCTAAAAATTAAAGAAAAAGAAGAGATTTTCCAAGCAGCGAAAGAAAAAAGATGCATTACCTCTTAAGGACCAACAATTGGCAATCTATGTCCTGAGCATCCACCCCCAAAACTGGAAAGCACTTATTTGTAAAGACACTTGTACCCCCATGTTCCCTGCAGTATTAGTCACAGTAGCTAAGACATGAGCAACCTGTGTCCTTTGACGGATGATTGGACAAAAATGGGATACCCGCATACAGTGGAGTGCTATTTAGCCATAAACCTAAGAGAAACTTAGAGGACACGCCCCCCTATGACAGCAGGATTCACATTCTTCTCGGGTGCACATGGAACGTTCTCTAGGATAGACTACATGCTAGGCCATGAACAAGCCTCGGTAAATTTGAAAGAACTGAAATAATTTCAAACATGTCTTTTGACCCCACTGTAATAAAATTAGAATTTCATAACAAAAAGAAATTAGAAATTAACAAATATGTGGAAATTAACACATTCATAAATAACCAACGAGTGAAGGAAGTCACAAGGAAAATTGTAAAACACTTTGACATGAATGAAAATTAAAACACAATATACTAAATTTGAGAGGCCACTAACGCAGTGCTCAGAGGCAAATTTACAGCTGTTGGCTCCTATAATAAAAAAGAGGAAAGATTTTGAATCGGTAACTTAAGCTCCTACAATAAGAAAACAGAAAAAAGAGCAAAAAAAAGCAATCAAAAGGAAGGAAAAATTAAGACTAGCGTGGGAATTCATGAACTAGAGAACAGAGAAATATTAGAGGGAAATCAATGAAAACAAAAGTTGATTCTTTGAAAGGATCAAAAATATGATAAACCTTTAGTGAAATTAACCAAAAAAAAATAGAGCAAAAGCCTAAATTACTACTATCGGGAATGAGAGAGGGGACATCACTGTCAACTTCATAGACAGAAAATGGATTACAGGGAAATACTAGGACCAACTGCCTACCAACAACTTAGATAACCGAGATGCAATGGGCAAGTTCCTAGAGAGGCACCAACTACCCAGAATGACACACTCAAAACAATTCTGAACAGACTTACAGGAAAGGCATTGAACTAGTAAACAAAAACTTCCCACAAAGAAAAGTCCAGGCTCAGATGGCTTCCATGGGGAACTCTACCAAACTTTAAAGAATTTGCATCCATGTTTCTCAAGCTCTGCCAAAAGCTGAAAGAGGAGGCAACACGTCCTAACTCATTCCCTGAGGCCAGAATTACCCTGATATTAAAACCAAACAAAGATATCACAAGAAAACTATGAATATAGACAAAAAGTCCTCAAGAGAAAAATAGGAAACTAGATCTAGTACATATAAAAAGTAACATATACCATGACCAAGTAGGGATGTATCCTAGGAATGCAAGATCGGCTTACCGTGTGAAAATCAGTAAACCATATGAATAGAATACAGGACAGAAACCACAGGATCATGTCACTAAATGCTGAACAGCTCTTGTCAAATCCAATAACCTTTAATGATGAAAACAGTCAACACACTAGGAAAAGAAGAGGCCTCAATCTGATAAAGGACATTTACAAAATCCCACTGCAGAAACCATACTCAGTGGGGGCAGACGGAGATCGCCCCCGAGGTGAACAGACACGAGACCCGCTCTCGTGTCTCTCTCTCCGCTTCTCTCAGTATTGCCTGGGAGATCTCGCCCGGGCCCACAGGCAAGAGTAAGAAATAACAAGCAATCAGGAAGGAAGATGTGAACTAACTCTGTCTGTGGAAGATATACTCCTATACCTAGAAAACCCTAGAATCCACTAAAAAAATATTAGAATGAATAAATGAGTTCAGCAAGGTTGCAGGGTGCCATAAATAATCTGAAAATGCAATTAAGAATATAGTTCTATTTGCAACAGTTATCAAAGTAAAATGAAAAGACAGGCAAACTTGGACTCTGAAAACTACAAAACATTGGTGAAAGAAGGTTAGGAAGAGCTAAATAAACAGAAGCCATCCTGTATTCATAGGTCAGAAGGTTTAACACTGTTAAGATGACAATACCCCCAAAGTGACCCACTGACTCAGTGCAACCACTATCAAAATTCTACTGTCTCCCTCTCTCTCTCTTTTTTTGTATAAGAAATTGACAAAATGGTACTAAAATTCATATGGAAACACAAAAGAACCTGAATGGCCCAAACCATCTTGAAAAAAAAGTTTGATGACTCATACTTTCTGATTTCAAAGTAACTACTAAGCTAAAGTAATCAAAGCAGTGTGCTACTAATGTAAGTACAGACATGTAGATTAATGGGACAGAGTTTAGACTCAGGAAGTATAAATGCTCATGCTTACGGTCAACTGATTTTCAGCAAGGGTGTCAAGATAATTCAGTGGGGGAAAGAAGGGTTTGTTTTTTTTTTAATAGACAGTGCCCACATACAAAAGAATGAACTTGGACCCATGTTGCACATAAAAAATAAATGGATTAGAGACATAAATATAAAACTAAACTTTAAAACTCTCAGAAGAAAACACAGGAGTAAATCTTTGTGATGTCAGGTTTGGCAAAGCCTTCTTAGATATGATATTATCAGAAAGAAAAAAATAAAAGAAAAAACAGACAATTTGACTTTTATCACAATCTAAAACTTTACTTCAAACAAAACCATCAAGAAAGTGAAAAGATAACCCACAGAATGAGAAAATAGATTTGCAAATCATTTACTGGGTAAGAGACTTGTATCAAGAACATATGAGGAACTCTCTTAATGCGATAATAAAAAGATAACCCATTTAAAAATAAACAAGGGATCTAAATAGGCAGTTCTCAGAAAAAATATACTAATTATGAATAAGCTCATGAAAATATGCTCAATACCAGGAGGCACTAGGGAGATGTCAATGAAAACCACAGCCGATACCGCTTCCTATGCACTGGTATGCCTAGAATCAAAAGGACAGATTAGCCCGGCTGGTGTAGCTCAGTGGATTGAGTGCGGTCTGGGAACCAAAAGGTCCCAGTTCGATTCCCAGTCGGGGCACATGCCTGGGTTGCGGGCCAGGTCCCCAGTCGGGGCCACGTGAGAGGCAACCATACATTGCTCTTTCTCCCTCTCTTCTCCTCTCTCTGAAAATAAATAAATAAATAAATAAATAAAATCTAAAAAAAAAAAATAAAAAGGACAGATTAATGACATGGGAGGAGGACATGGGCGTGGGGGTGGGGTAACCGAAGCCCTCATCCATTGCCAGTGCGAATATAAAATGGCACAGCCACTTCGGGAAACAGCTGGGCAGATCCTCAAAATGTCAAACAGAATTACATGATCCAACAATTCCACTCTTAGGTAAGTCCCCGAGAGAAATGAAAACACATGTCCATATAAACTCTTGTATACAAATGTTCAGAGCAGCATTATTAATAAAAGTATAAATAGCCCAAATGCCCATCAGCTGATGAACAGATACATAGAAGGTGGTGTATCCTCACAATGGACCATTATTTGGAAATAACAAGGACTGAGGTGCTAATACAGGCTACTATATGGATGTGTCTTGAAAACACTGTGCTCGGTGAAAGAAGACAGTCACAAAAATCAAATACTGCGTTACTCCCTTTACATGAAATGTCCATAATAAGCAAACTTCCAGAGACGGAAAGAAGACCAGCGGTTGCCGTGGGTGGAAGGGGTCAGGGAGAACCAGGCAGACGGCCGGCGGGTGGTGCGGGCTTCCCTTGGCGGCGAGGACAATGTTCTAACACTGGAATGAGGTGATGGGCTGCCCAGCGCTGTGATTTAATGACACACCACTGAATTGTGCGCTGCCCATGGGTGAACTGCGTATTTTAAATGCGTGAGCTGTATGGTATGTGATTTACATTGCATAATGCTTTAAAAAAACTCATCCACAGTGGGAGCACTGTGAAAGTCTTCTTAAAGCCTTACTCAGCATCTGCCCTAAACCTGGGTGCATCTGTGGGCTCTGCCAACACGCCGGCTTCCCTCTCCCCGTGACCGCAATGTCCACTAGAGGTTCTTGCACAGAGAAGGTCAATGGGGCACTGCTGCCGTAACTGTCTGGCTTAGGCTTCGTAAAATCTTTCCTCTCAGACAGTCTGAAATAAACCTGAGCTCGGTAACAATATCCCACAGATGCCTAGTTGGCGATGAACGGCCTCGTGGTGAAGTGTGACTGCTGGTGACAATGCACTTTTTAAAAGAAAATATTTGTGGGGATAGATGTTGCAAATAGAGCCTAAGACACTGTTTAGGCTTAATAATTTTTAACATTTGCAAAATACAACAGTTCCAAATGTACAACTTGACAGTCAACACAAGGTGTGAAAATATAAACTTAAATCTAAAGGTTTTCACAGTCACTCAGAACAATGAAGCCTCCACATCAGTTTATTTTTATGGAAGGAAGTGTGGGCAGAAACAAGTGATGCTCTTATAAACCCTACTTGAAACGGAGATGGAAATTATCTTTCTTTTTGAGGAAGCTGGGAGAAAAGGGGGAGCTGTGAACGGAGAAAGGGAAGGAGAGCGCTCGTGAATAAAAGCATGCTGGCTTCACGGAGTAACACAGCCCACGTTGTCTTATTAAATCGTAATGATTGTTTCCTCTGATTTTGACTCACCAAGTCTATCGAATCCACTAGTGGCTGGTTTGGTTGAAATACAGAATCCTCATTTTCTTCCTCGTTCTTTTTGGAAGGCATTTGCTGAGAAGGAAGCAAGTTATACCAGAGAGTGAAAATCTCATTGGAGAACGGTAAATCTGCCAGGCTGATCTGGGTTCCAGCCTATGTGAAGTGAAAGAGAAAAAAAGAGAGAAAATAAAATGTTTAAATTCATACTTGCTCCTGATATAATTAAGATTATCGGGAAAGCTTGTTTTAGGGTAAAAAAAAAAAAAGCCATACTCATGATATAAAGCATCAGTGGACTTTTTCTAAGACCTGAAGATGTCTCATATTTTTAGGTGTGACCAAATACAAAATGATCCCAATGTAAAAGTCAGCAGTGGGCCCTGGCTGGTGTGGCTCAGTGGACTGAGCACCGGTCTGTGAACCAAAGGGTCACTAGTTTGATTCCCTGTCAGGGCATAGGCCTGGGTTGCAGGCCAGGTTCCCCAGTAGAGGGCACGTGAGAAGCAACCACACATTGATGTTTCTCCCCCTCTCTTTCTCTCTCCCTTCCCCTCTGTCTCAATAAATAAAATCTTAAAAAAATAAAAGTCAGTACTGGGATAGTTTTGTGAGATACTATTTTGCCCAAACCTAATAACTAAGCATACAACAATTTGCAAGTGAAACTACTTTTAAATAAAAAGTTAAAAAATTAAAAATAAAAAACAAATGACTCAGTATAAACCATAATACATCTTATAACATGCTATGGGTGATCTGATTATTATTGACAAAAGTAGATTATCCACTGAAAAATTTAAAAACAAACAACAAAGAAAAAACTCCATTGTGGTTGTTAAATGAGAAATTAGAAAAAAAAAATTTTTTTTGCATAAGTAGAATGTAAAAAAAATAAATAAAGGTTAAAAGTATTTATATTCTGCCAAATCACACATATCAGCCAGAATGTAAACTATATCATTTTATAAGACTATAAGTTAACATATTTATTAACTTTAAGGAGGTGCTGACACATACATTTATACTAAGCCTTCCTGAATCTGTTATCTGTGCTTCTTTCTAACTTTCTTTATTGTCAGGCGATACCAAATGTTTTTATATACAGAAGAAGTATTAATAACAGATCTTTCTTCTTATTAATCGGCATCTTTTAAACTTTGTGCATTGTGAAACATGTGCTTTTGAGTTTCTTATTGTACTGCAGAGAACAGTTCAGTCAGAGACCCACACTGTTACTCTTTTTAAACACATTTGAACACCTCGTTCTACGGGTGTGTAATGGTTGTCTGGTTGTGACGTACCAAGGTGTGTTACGCTCACCATCAGCCGTACGAAGTCTTCCGCTTTAGCACTCAAATACCACATTACCCTAAATAGAAATGTGTGTGTCTCCCTAGAACCCTGCTATCGTGGCTGGGAGAATGAGCTGAAGAGAGAGCTACACCACTCCACTCCACGTCTTGCCCAATTTAAATCTGTAACAGTAAATTATGTGTGGGATGTCTCTGGTGTCTGGCTCCATCATTAACTAGCTATGTGGACACATGACCTCCCTAAGCAGTTCTTCATCTGAAAATTGGGGTGCTCATACCTTTTTCATAAAACAGAGATGAGGACTGAATGAGATAATGCATACAAAGCACCCGGCACAAGACTTGCATTGAGAATAAAAACCATGCTCCATGGTGGCAGTGGGAACAGAGGTCAAGGTGCTCTGTGGCCAAAGGGTGGAGGTGGAAAGTAGATTGACAGAAAGTCACAATGTATGAGCAGATGTGGAAGGTCTGGCGTAAGAGAATGCAAACCCGAAGTCGCTCCTTCGGACGAAAAGCGAAACAGCCCCTGGGTGTGTCTGGGGCACTGGGCGGGCCTGGGGGGCCTCGGAGCTGGCAAACGGCACCCCGAAAGGACTCTGAGACCCTACCAGGCACTCTTCCCTCCGCTGGGCGCTGACGCGGCAGAGGTCCACCCGCAGGGTCTTCTGCTGCAGGGCCGTCTGGGAGATGGCCACTCGGAACACATCGCTGAACGACAGGGATTCCGCAGCCGGGTGCACTTTCGTTCGGAACAGACAGCTGACGTCCGCTGACGAGGGGAGCAGGGCGACCCTGAAGTATCTGCAGAGAACAAGAGGGAAACGGGCTGCAGAGGCTCTCCAGTTACCCTGGACTTGCATCTATCGCCTGAAATTACCTGCATGAGAGACAAACACGGGGCCACGTGGAGTTCGGTACCGGCGTCAAGCTCGGCTGCCACAATGGGCTGTCCCTTGCTCAGTGACACGGAGGCCCTGCCCCTGCCCCACCTGTGCCCTAGGCTGCCACGCCCCACAGGCCACAGCAGAGGCAGTGACAGGAAAGTGGAGGGGAGCACCACCTGCCCCTGTACAGCCAATTCCAAAACAAGTGATTTCTGAGCCTGGGGAGGGGGGGACACACTAAGTAGATACCGGCGACTTTGTCCCAAGGGTACTGCTCCTGAGTGTTTAACAAGAGATGTGGACAAGCATGTCCCAGGAGTGGAACATGGTGTCCTCCTAGAGAAAACAAAGGACTGAGCAGCACATTGCGACAAAAGACAGATGAAATTCAACAGTCCGAAAAATATCACTGTCCAGCATCTCAGAAGCATTAGAAATGACAGACAGTTTTAAGAGTCTTGTGCTTTGTAAAACTCAGAAGGGTGAGAGAGAAAAATAACTTCTAATACTAACTTTAAAGTGAACTTTCTGAGCACACATTACATGAAGGCTCACAGTTGCTGCAAACGGCACGAGATATCTTCCTTTAAATCCCAGGACAGGAACCCATGGCTTCCTCTGCCCGTCCTACGGCCAGATTCATCTTGTTCACTTTCTGAGAGATGCCGCTCTCCCATGGTAAGAACTGTACACGCACAGGCAGACTGAGGACCGTCCCTTTATTCCTGCATTCCCATCAATGCTGATTATGGAGATTCAGCACTGAAATCCTGGTGGCCCTGGGGCCACTGCTGTGAAGGCTGGCGATTCGGCAGACATCTCTTTTCTCTGCCTTCGAGGAAAAGCAGCATGACGGAGCTGGGATGAGGGAAAGAATGTTCTATTTCTCCAACTTCAGTTTCACTCCGTACTAACCACTACGCGATCCTAAAACGGTTCCTGTGAACACCAGTGAGGTTTCCATGGTTCGGAGCTAGGGGCGCAGGGGACAGGAGGGAGGGTGCTCTCCCTCCTTCTGCTGTGGGGGCCCCTCTCCCAACTGGAGTCAGGAGCCACTTGCAGAGACTCAGGGCTGCTGCTGACCTGCTGAAGCAAATACTCTGCCGGTCGAGGAACAAAGAACTCTGTTAAGGCTGTGCCATCCGAGTCGTCATCTTCAGCAGCATCCTTATGGAGGCTGGGACTTTCCTGTGTGGGCTTCAGGCCATGTTGCTACGTGTCACGGGGAGGGCCAAACTGCTAGACGAGTCCCTCCTGCACACCGGCTGGGGGAGAAGCATCCGCTGTCCTCACCACCGAGGACTACCACTGGTCCTGACCGACGCTGGCCGTCGCCATGCCTCCAGAGGGCACCTGTGTGTCACCCCCTGAGGTGAGCGATAGTGACTGTCTTTGCTTCGGTGGCGGCAAAACACCTGGGTACACCCGCCCTTCCAATGTGAGTCTAAAGAAAGGATGCGTCCTTGACGAGTTCTGTAGTTTTCTCGTGAATGGGTAGGTTGACCCTCACTGTTCATAAACTTGATCCCAGGCAGACCTGTTGCCCCGGATTTGCCCTACTGAAATGAAGGGGCAGCCAATGGCATGTTCCGGTATCCCAGCGTATTTGTTGCTGGTAGGGAGCAGTCACGAACCCTATCCTGAGGCCGGTCTTCCCTGAATACTACGGACTGGTAGTCCTGGCTCAGTCCCGGAAGCAGGCTCTTGGGGGTGATCCAGCCACCCCCACCACGTGCCTTCCTTCCTTGCTGGTTCACTAATAACACGGACCCCCAGAGCTTGATTTCAGGAGGTCCTCGGGCCCACTCCCCTCCTGGAACCTGTTCCCCTCCAGCTTTGGTGATCGTCAATACACAGCGATCTATCTATCGCTTACTCAGTAATCTCCATCCAGGTCTCTGTTCCTGAGATCCAGCTTCTTTTCTCTGATAACTCCTCCAAGCCCAGTTGTGAGTAGTCACAACTCAGCAATAACAAAAATTTTAACTGTATTTCAAAAATTCACGCCCCAGCCCAGCACAATACCTGTTGAAAAGGGGGATAGAAAGTCTTGGTTCCTGTTCTTAATAATGGATCGGTTGGATAACAGTCAAAACCCAAGATGCTCTTTGCACATTCTCCTTCCTCTCCGTCCGTATCTACTGTGGATGAAGCGTGGCTGGCCCTGCCCTGTGTTTCCCACAACTTCCTGGGATGGACTGTTGATTACAAGGTAAAATGATCATATGTGGACAATTTTAAGCTCCCCGATTTGATGTTCACGGATTTGACTTACACTTTTGCAGTATGAGGTATGAGGAAGGCATGAAGATTCCGGAGTTGCGCTATAATCACCATAAAACTTGACCTTTTGGCATCGTATCTGTCAAAAGAGAAGCTGATGAGATGAACAAAGAGCACGGGTCAGCGGTCGTGGCGCAGAAGTCTAGAAGCACCCCGCCTCCGTGCGCAGCGCCGTACCTGAGTCCGATCTGCACCTGGGCGCTCTCCACGACGGCAGCATCCTCCTCCCCGTACGGAACTTCTTCGGCCTCACTCGGCCTGGGAACAGGGAGACAGTGAGAGGAGGAGAAGTGATGAATGGGGTGCGGTTGCTGCCTGCCACTTAGTCAGTGTGAATGCCAACGTGAATTAACAGCGCTCCCACACCAGCCCCAGGGGGCTGATGCAGGGAGAGCCCACCCTGAGCCTTTCTTCAGCTTGTCAAGCGGAGTCTGTCTCTGACCCTTTGGGGAAAGCCTTTCTGATGCCTGACTTCCCTGGGCTTCCCTGGGGCATGCCGCGCCCCTGGACACACTCTGGGGTTTCTGAAGCATGCTCCAGGAACTAACTGGCTGTACCCAGCGGGCTGTGGCCAACCACTCCAAGGTTCTCAGTCAAGATTTAAGTCTCAAAGAGGGTGAGGCGTCCGAGGACGCCCACCAGTTTGTGGTTTCCCTGGCTGATGGCACGTTTTGGGCACACCAAACTGTTTAAGCACGCAGCCCCGACCCCGAGAGGAGTGGGTAGTGGCAGCTGAACAAGCCAGCCCATCCCCCACACGCACGCAAGCAGGAGATGGGGGCGTGACTGGGAGGCCTTCCCCGCTGAAGGGACCCTTACTGTTTCACGAAGGCCTCGTAGACCCCACTGTCTCCAGCCACGGACTCGTCAGACACGGCGGCCGACACACAGGCCGTTCTCTCCCCGAGCAAGGGGGCCGCTCTCCGTTTGGGTAACGACTTCTCCACCTCTGAGGAGGGAAGGGGGGCAGCGGTCAGGAGGGTTTTTTATTGGGGTGAGTTAAACAAAAAATACGCATGCAGCTGGGTTCTGAGAGAACCGAAATAAGACGCCCATCCGAGATGCACGGATGTTGCTCATCACGCCGACAGAGGTGGGGGGTTCAAGGCCCGGTGACGGATGAGGGTCTCGGCACCCCAGTGATTTGGTCATTAGTGGGTGAAGAATGCGGTTTCTCTTTGTCCTGAAATGTTGTAAGGGAAGGGGTGAAGCACACACCTTCCTAATGGCCCCAAAACTCTGTTTCTCAGCTACTCCCTGCAGTCCCATCCACGCAGCGGGGAGAACTGCCTGCCTCCCTCAGGGATGCGGTACTTCTATACTCGAGAGGGTCGAGCTTGTCAACGGCAGGAAGGAAGGATCCCTCTCTGGCTCTCCCCCCCTGCTCCCCACCACCCCATCCCCTGGCCCACTCCCACATGCCAGAGTCTGCACCTCTTATAGAAGTTAAAGAAAAAAAAGGTTTTCACTTAGAGAACTCCTCATCAGCTAATACCATTTAAAAAAACCCTTTGTGCTACTGAATCTGGAGCACCAACTACCCCTTAACTTTGATCTCTAACTCATATTTACACGCAGTACCCTGCGGGGAGCGGGGAGCACCCACAGGGAGCCCTGCTCCCATGTAATGAGCTGCAAGCCTGCGGAGTTCCTCCACCCTCCAGCAGGGACCGGTGTTGGTAGGCAGCTGGCCACTTCTGAGTCCTGACTTTACATCTGGTTCAGATGTTTAAGTTTTAACGTTTCAGATGACAGGATTGATTGCTGGCGGTGAGATGGCCTTTTCCTTAATGATGAAGTGGCTTCTCTCCGCCCTCCCCCTGTGGGAGGGGGAAGGTGAGGACGTGATTTATTGATTACCCCCCGAATAACCACAGCAGCCTGAGGTCGACTTTGACAATGACAGAGACTGACTGGGGAAGGACTTCAGAGTTACTGCAGCTCGGCGTCCATCACCCAGCAGGGGTGGTGCTATAGTGCAGGGCGCACAGAAGGGGAACTCGACTCGACCTGCATGAGGCTCTAGTGCACCTGCGGGAGGGGTGGGGGGGACCGCCAGTGTCACCGCCATGAGCCACCCACCCCCAGCCAAGGTCAGACGTCCCCTGAACAGACCAAGTGTTGGTGAACTGGCCTGAAGAGAATTAGTCTTCACAGTTAAATATATGCTTTCAGTTGTTTTCACGCATGAAACTGAATATTACTGGCAAACAAAGTTCTCCAATGTATTTTTCCTTAGGATGACATTTTAACTTTTTAAATGCATCACAATTATTTCTTTCATGGAACTGATATATATATATATATATATACACAATTTTTATATATAAGCTTACATATATATATAAATTTTATATATATAAAATTAATTAATTCTATGTCTCATGGAAGCTTCAGAGACATGGGTCTCTGGGCAGAGGCACCTCAGACAAACGCAGGAGCAGACCCAAGGGGCAGGGGCAGGACAGGGACTTCAGGGCTTTGGGACTCCGGGGCTGGGGACAGGGCTTGGGTGACTGACCGTCTCACTAATCCATCCTCTTTCTGCAGCCTCTGGCCTCACTGACCAGCCCCTGCAAGCACACTGAATGTTGAGAAGTGCTCACTAGAGAGCACTCCAAACACATGAGGAGAGAATGCAGCTTTGACACGTTCAAGAATTGTAAGCCCAGAAGGTCGGCGTAGAAACCACCCTGCCTTCTCCTCTCTCCCTTAGTAAATGTCCGTGGTTTGTGGTAGGAACAGAGTGTTACTACATATCACCAAACGTTATCACAATTACCATGAACTGAGTGCTGGGTCCCAGGTACCAATGTTTCAGATGGATTATGGCAGAACCCTCCCAGGACCCTACGAGGTAGGTACCTATTACCCCCACATTTCAGATGAGGAACAAGCTGGAGAGACCGGGTCAGCGGGGCAGCCAAAAGGCCAGTGCCGGCGCGGCTGGCTCCAGGGGCTGAGTCACGGAGCGCACTGCGCTCCTTCGGGCCCTGGGTTTCTGCTTTGCTCTCTGGGAGCCACCACGTAAGCACCATGCCTGCGCTTATTTTCCTCGTGGTTGATTAACCCAGAAACGCATCACTAGCAGCAGTGACACGCCAACCCCACACATGTCCCCCGTCCCTGCCGCTGTCCCTGGCAGGCGGGTCTGGCACGTCAGGATTTGAAGCCACATAAACAGGAGGGATTCTTCTATCTGTTTAAACATCTGGATTGGCCAATCAAGTAATACTTAGAATCCCTGGGACCGTGACTACAAATTAAATATGCTCCTTGAAGCAGTGAGAAAATAGTTCCGAAGAGGCCCGTCCCTGTCCACGCTGTGGCCACGCAGTGGCGCGGCGCATATGGATCGATGCGCGGCTCCTGCAGCCACGC
This sequence comes from Micronycteris hirsuta, assembly GCA_004026765.1. Classification (NCBI taxonomy): domain Eukaryota; kingdom Metazoa; phylum Chordata; class Mammalia; order Chiroptera; family Phyllostomidae; genus Micronycteris; species Micronycteris hirsuta. The sequence continues at coordinate 204,638 of PVJI01000616.1, forward strand.
TGGGGCTGTGGTTTCCCATTCGTTTCAGGCTGTCGCTGCCCCAGACCCCCCTCCTCGGGCTGCAGCTGTGACTGCGTGCCAGCCAGGGAACCATCCTGTCCTCATTACAGCCACGCCTAACATATAAGAGCTTCAGCTTTGCCAAGGAAAACAATTACAAAAACGTTAAATTCTCCCTGTTTGTGTCTCTGAGCATAAATGCAGGAGTTAAGGACTCCTGTCTGCGGCTCCTTCTTGGGCTGCAACTAGAAACGTGGCCAGAAGGTGGCAGGGCGACACCGCACCCTGGAACCAGCTTCCTACAAATGAGACAGCGAGGGGGAGCCAGGCACGCGACAAAAATTGTATTTATATAGAATTCCCTGAGCAGCTGAAACATTGAACCCTGGTACTAATTAGCTGGTATGCTAATTGCTTTGGCTTTCATCTGTCTTGGGCCAACTTTTAAAAGAAAGCCTTTTTCTTTGCCTTGTTCTTTCAGAATCGGAATCGGTTCGAAAGCGTGAAGTGTGCCCACAAAGCATGTTCCTAGCCACCGCCGTACACAGAGGGTGTCCAGAGGACGCACAGATCCTCAGTGATGAAACTATTACCAAGGGAAGGTGACTTTTATTTGATAAAGAAAAAACGTCTAGGGATATCAATTTAAAAGTCCTTAAAAGTCCCTGGCTGGTGTCACTCAGTAAACTGAGTGCTGGCCTGTGAACCAAAGGGTCGGTGGTTCGATTCCCAGTCAGGGCACATGCCTGGGTTGCAGGCCAGGTCCCCAGTTGGGGATGTACAAGAAGCAAACACACATTGATATCTCTCTTTCTTTCTCCCTCCCTTCCCCTCTCTCCAAAAATAAACAAATGAAATATTTTTAAAAATCCTTAAATGAAGCCAAAATAAAAAGAGCTGCAGGAAGCCAGTGGGGGGCGGGGGAGGGGCGCCTTTTTCCATTTGTTTATATGGATAAAGTCATCCTCCAATCTTCCCTTAAAATGGTGAAGAGGGAACCCGGGACAATGAGGCCCGCATTTACCTGCGGTTGCTTCATAGAAGGGCTCGCGGGCGCAGTCGTGGAGGTCTTTCTCCGCTACGAGAGGCTGGGACACGACTCCCGCGTCCGGGTCCAGCAGCGTCTGACTCTCTCCCAGGCCCATGTCTGCAAAGTGGCTGCTCAGGTCGCAGTCGTCAAAGTCAGTGGCGAACTGATGGAGGGGGACGTCGTGAGCGGACAGGGGAAACGCGCCTTCTAACACCAAGGGAGAGCCAGGCGGGGACAGGGAGGAAAGGGAGGACCGTGAGGACAAGGACGTCACCGACTTGGGGGCCTCGGTCAGCGGGGGGGCGGGGCCTGTTGCTGCAGCGGCCGCCCCGCAGGGACCACTCTGGCCCGGCTGGCCAGGGGACTTGACCACTTCGTGTTCGTGGATGGTGGTGATGGGTCCGGAAGGGATGTAACCGCCCTTTTCTTGCAGAAGGAAGTCCAGTTTATACTGGTAGTCCGCGTCTGTCTGGTCCCCCGGACTGGCGTAATAGAGCTCGCTGGAGCTGAGGGAGTTGAGCGAGCCCCGGCTGGAGGTGTTCAGGGAGCCCCGGCTGGAGGCCAGGGAGCCGAGGCTGCTCCCGGACGACATGGACAGGGTGCTGGCCGAGAGGCTGCGAGGACACGAGGACACACGTCAACACTGGAGTCGCACAGGGAGCGCCGGTGCAGCCCCTGCTGGCCCCCTGGGACCCCCGCGGGGCCGGCGGACTTCCTCAGGGGCCAGGCAGAGGAACCTGCCGTTCCACCACGTAGTTCCAGGTTTCTTCATGAACATTTTCAACTGCATCTCTAAACAGTCTTTAAGCAGCAATTTTACACTTATTAAAAAACACCCCTCTTTTGGAAAATATACGAAAATGGGGGGATCAAATACCTATTGATAGGTCTACCTGCAAAGATATCCAGAAGCAGCTATTCAATTTAAAACTTATAATAGAGCCCTGGCTGGCGTAGCTCAGTGGATTGAGTGCGGGCTGCGAACCAAAGGGTCGCCAGTTCGATTCCCAGTCAGGGCACATGCCTGGGTTGCGGGCCATGTCCCCAGTGGGGGCCATGTGGGAGGCAACCACACACTGATGTTTCTCTCTCTCTCTCCCTTCCTTCCTCTCTCTAAAAATAAATAAATAAAATCTTTGAAAAAAAATTTATAATAGAAGGGGGTAAATAATACACAGTGCTAGTGCAGTTACTCTGCTTAACAAATAAAACTTCTTATTTGTGAGAGAAACAAAAAGTTTCTGAAGACAGAGGTAACACAGACACCCTGGGCTCGCCCACCTTCCCTCTTCTCTGTGCATTTCCCCAGTGAATATGCTTCCAGACGAATCTCCCACCCTTCCTTTTTATGAAAAGGGCTGATGGGGAGAAAATGTATCATTTCCCTGTGTATGTACTGAAGCTAAAATATACCTCTTTCCCACAACTATTTCAAATGTTTTCCAAATATGACCTTGGGGTTCATGAAAAAAAAATCTGTGCAACTTTAACTCTGGTGATTCGAGTTTTAATTGTACTAGTGTAACTATGTTCTTTTCTTTTCAACAGTTGGACGTAAGGAGAAGGGTACTCAAAGGTGAACGAAAACACGCCTGAACGCGGTTGGGAACAGACCCCCCCTCAGAACTGGACGGACTCACCTTTTCAGTTGCGAATGCAGATACGTAGTTAACCTGGTAGTTTCTCCAAGTCTCTGTAACAGCTCTTTCCTTCGCTCCTCCAACTTCAGTCTAGGGGAAAACCACACAAATGAATTTGTATTTTCAAATGATTACGCTAAAGCACGAAAATGGAAGGAAAAGGAAAGATTCCTGTTACACAGACGTGATGTCCCACAGGGGGTAGGCCGGTGACCCCGGCAGAGAAAGCAGAACCCGGCAAGAAGCAGGTGAGCAGAGGCACCTGCAGCCGCACCTGATGAAGGGGGGCCTACACCAAGTCTCAGGGGAACTGAGAATGTTTTAAATTTGGTTTTCTAAAAATTAAAAAAAAAAATTTTATTGTATTTTTTCCATTACCATTTAACCCTTCTATGTGCCCCTTACGCCCGCAATCACCACACCGCTGTCCACGTCCGTGAGTCCTTTCTCCCTTGTGCCCGATCCCTCTAAAATTTTCTTAAATGGGTAAATAAATATCCTCCTGCTGTTAAGAATCATAGAGAGAGAGAGAAGGAAAATGAGAAACTAACCAAGATCACAGAACCTACAGGCCTGTGACTGGGCTTACGTCACTAAAACGACACAATAGGAAAAACGGAGAATAAGAAAAGGTCATCCCAGCTACTGAATTCGGTACAGAGCGTGCCAAAAAAATATGTACTGATAAAATGCCCTGTCTTAATTTGATGAGAATTTTAGGGATTAAGAAACAAATTGGTCTGAACTGTGCAAGAGACAGACATAAACATAAATGCCCTTCTTGTTGGCAGTATGGCTGCCTCACCCCTGCCTCACCTCTGCACCGGGTCCTCGCCACATTTCCGCCACCTGAATTCAACTGCGTTCATGTCTGAGGCTTTGTAAAACTCGGAGTGTTATGGGACTGGAACAAGTTATATGAAAATGCATTAAGCGCCCAGGGGTTTATGCAACAAAAAGCCTGCACCAAGGGCCGTCTGTCTCTTCTCGGGGCCTGAGACGCTGTGGAAATGAGCCTGTGCAGAGTGGCCGAGAGAGCCGTGGGTTCCAGGCTGGGGTTTGCTGTGCTCCTTGGGTACCCTTAGCAAGTCACTGGGTCCAGGCCTCAGCTTTCCTGTCTGTAAAATGGGGGTTACGGTCCCATGGAGTCTGCCTGCGGAAGTTGCTGAAGGGATCCAATAGAGAGCGCGAGAAGACTCTGGAGACTTCACCAAAACCAACCTTCCTGCCCTGGCTGGTATAGCTCAGTGGATTGAGTGCCGGCCTGCGAGCCAAAGGGTCGCCGGTTTGATTCCCAGTCAGGGCACATGCCTGGGTTGTGGGCCAGGTTCCCAGTATGGGGTGTGAGAGGCAACCACGCATTGATGTTTCTCTCACTCTCTTTCTCCTTCCCTTCCCCTCTCTCTAAAAATAAATAAAATCTTTACCAAAAAAACCCGACCTTCCTTGTTCAAAGCCTTGCCAAGCCCTGCAAGGTGGCGACATAAAAATCAGGTACTCTCCTCCGGAGAAAAAGAACATTTCCCTAATTTTCAGCTTCTTTGAAATGTTATTTGTGCTTCAGGCAGTAAGAAAACATGCCTGTGTTTTATTTATAGGTGTCTATCCTTTGATGTGCCACCAACACAATGCCATTACGTGTTAAAGCAAAAAAAGTAATTCTTGTCATTTTGTGTAGTACTTCAAAGGGTGATAAATTCTTAATTCACAGCTTTCAAAGGTGTATTTGGAAAAGGAGTACAGCCTGTATTTCTCAAATCTCTCAAACATAAATAAAAACCCCAAAAGGAAAAATATTAATACAAAATGGATGAAATGAATAAAGATCTGGAGAAAGCCTAAAAATCAACTAAAATCCATGTCTTCTGAAACAGGAGAAGCACTTTCTAGTTCAGTTTTAAAACTAAATATTGCACAAACAAATGAAGGCTTTTCCGATGCGTTAGGGAGGCTTCAGCACGGTATTGGTGTGTTTCATGCTGAAATTTAAAATCCCGTCCCCGTCCCCAGCGCTGGTGCCCTTCCCCTCCCCCCGCCCCGAGTGATTGCTCAGGTGCCCTGAGCCAAGCCTTGGGCCTCTTCATGGCTCCTATGAACCTTGAGGCCTGGCTTTTCGGTTGGCATGGGCATGTCCCCCCGTCAGGTGACAGGCTCCTGGGAGGCGGGCGTCGGCCCTTCCTCCCACTCCCACCCAGGCTGAGTGAGAGCCGGGCGCACCTGCCGGCTCCTCCTGATGCCGACCACCCAGACCTTTCCACACAGGGAAAAGCAAAGGCCACCTTTTCCTTTAAAAAATAAGTGACACTGATACCCCCGCCTACTTGCTTTAAAATTTTTCTCAGCAGCAGAAACGCTGATACAGCCAGTCACGTGCCACTTAATAAAGAGGGCGGGTGCGTTCCGAGAAATGTGCTGCTCTTCGCGGTTGTGCAAACACTGCCGAGTGCACTCACATGCACCTGGGCGGTACAGCCCACCACACGCCCAGGCTGCACGGGGCAGCCCACGGCTCTGGGGACACGCACCTGTACTGCGGGTCACCGCCCAGAACGACACACCATCACACCGAGGACAAGAGAAAACGCTGCAGTTAAGGGACATGGCAAACGCGAGCCGTGAGAGGCTGCTGCTGCTGTCACACGGCACTGAGTTTTTGCAAGGAGCTCTTTCTTGAAGTGCTCTGAAAAATGTTGGCTCTTCAGAAAACTTTTTGAAAGTATTCTTTAAGAAGTACAGTTCGGTGACTACATAAACCAGCAACGCAGTCATCTGCCGTCATCATCAAGTACGAGGTCCTCCTGCACGTGACTACCTGTGCTGTGCTCTCCTCCCACCGGTGGCAGCGCAGTAGGTCTGTTTGCACCCGCATCGCTGTGGACACTGACTGAGGCGTCGTCCTAGACCCCCCCGAGGGCCTCGACGTCACGCAGTGGGAGGGGTTTTTCAGCTTTCTTATAATTTGGGGCGCCACCATTGTATATGTGGTCCCTGTTGGCTAGAACATCTTTGTGCAGTGCACGGCAGTAATTAAGAAACAATGAAGACATCTAGGCAAGATGTAAGACAGAACCTCTCAGAGTTGCGAGAAAGTCAGGAGCAATGCTACAGAAAAGCACAGAGTTTAAGGCGTCTCAGAACTGCGTGGGAAGACTATGGAAGACGGGTAAAGAGTCCCACACTGCACAACTTCTTTTCACTGGAGAGCAACTTCTTGCTGAAGATCCCAGGTGAGCAGCTCTCTCCTGCCCATCTGCGTCACCACCACTAGGTGGCGGGCTCAGTCCCTGCAGCCTGGAGCAGGGACCCTGAGGGACAGGGTGGCAGGCACCCAGGCAACGGCCCCACACAGGGGCTGAACATTTGTGCCGAGTTTTTGACACTTACTTTGGCTGTGCAAACAAGAGTTTAAAAGCCAATGTCTCAGCACTTAGGAACAAAGCATATTTTTAATGGCACTTCATCAGTCATTTTTGAAGCTCTAGCCTAAATGAAAAGGACAAAGAATCATGCCTGAAGAGCTGATTAAAGCAAAGAAACAAATGCCTGCTTTTTCTCTCCCCCAGAACCCTCACCAGACCCTCATTCGACGGAGCAGAGCCGCTGAGGTGGACTCAGTACTTCAGACACGTATGATTGTGAGACATTGAGTGCTACATGCCACCACATGTCACCAGTGTTTTACACACGGGCCACACGAAGCTACCCATTCCTTCCTATTAACTGAGGGTTATCAAACTTTTATCCTAGCAATTCACGCTCCACACGCCTGTACACCCACAACGTCAAGGCAGTTCAGGAAACACCTGAATCCCACCTCTTGCCCTCAGGGTTTGCTCCTCTGGCCTTTGCTGGGCGGATCCTTATCCGGCCAGTCTCGCTCACGTCTGCCTTAGGTGGAGCCTTCGGTCAGCTCCACTGGACGTCAGGGGGGAGCAGGAGAAGAGAAGGGGCGGGCGAGGGCGGCAAGAATGACCAGAGAGAGGACAGGAATGCCACCTGCCAAGGCCTCCCCTTGTGCTACTTCGTGACCCCTAAGGCTGTGAGTGAACATGCATGAACTTGACCAGCATGTTCACTCACAGAAGTCAGTCCTCCCTAAATGGTTCAACTCCGGGAAGGCAAGTCCAAAGTTACCACCTAACCTGGAATGTCCAGCATTTCCTCCCTCCACCGTCCTCCCCACCATCCTTTTCAAATGTTTGGTGCTGTGTAGACACAGGACCTTAAACACTCATAGATCACAAGGAATTAGAAGGCAAGATGTTAAAAAAAATAATAAAGCAACTGGGTGAGGGCTGGGGATTTTGAAGCTACTTCCGGGTCACCAGGAATGACTCAAATGTGGGTTTCTTTCTTGTCATTCCAGATGGGGCACAGCGCCTTGCCTGTGGCTTCCTGGGGGCGCGCATCAGTGCCCAAGGACCACGGGGCCCACGGCTGACACAGGTGTCCAACCGGATTGGCCATCAAGGCCGGGACACAAGGTGCCTGTGCAGGCGTGCGCCTATCCAGTGGCGCCCAGAGGGGGTCCACAGCTTAACAGACCATCCGATCTGATCACAGAGCTGGATTTTTAAGAATCCCATCAATTGACCCGTTCCCACAGAGATCAGAAAATCTCTTCAAGGGTTTTCCTTTTACATTTCACCTACTTCAGAGGAGGGTTTCAACGGACAAACAAAACCCAAGCGAACATTCTGTGACCTGTTAAGATGTTAAAAGGAGGAGCAAGCCGTCTTTTCCTCCTGAAATGAGAAGCAATAAACATTTGCGTTCTCGTGAGTAATAAAACCCAGACCAGAAAGCGTCAGATGCTCTAACAGTCCAGACAATCTTTCTTATCAGGGTGCGATAGTTTGTAGCTATTGTCATCAGCATTCCTGGGCTGATGTCAACATTCCTGATTTGGCGTCAGTCACAGCATGTTCATGTTCCTGACAGACACAAGGAGCTGAGGGACACAGAGGGACAGGGGGACAGTGTGCTTCATTGCTCTGCAGGGAGGAAGTCCTTCCGTGCTGGTTCTCACTCCCCCGAGAACAGAGGCACCTGAGACCGCCAGCGACCAGGGGACTGCACACAGGCACTGTGGAGACCCGCCAAGGCTCCCGGTGCTTGGCCTGGGCAGGACACCCACCTCTCGGCCAGCGCCCGGCTGGGGGCTCCCCGCACCGACAGCAGCTCCTCCTCCAGCCGCTGCCGGTCGGCTTCCAGGCGCTCCAGCTCATCCCGAGTGCGTTTCTGCGGCGTGACAAACTGAAGCTCTTTCAGAAGTTCCTCTTTCTCATGAATCAGCATCAGCTTCTCCTTCTCCACGTCTAGCGCCCCGGGCCAGGCTTCGCCGTCCAATTTCGACAGCTCGATTTTTAAGTTGGCCATGCTACCGTAAAGAGACGAAACAGGTGTGAACGTACGTAGAGCCCCCGAGAAAGGGACAACACAAACCAGGCCAAGGTCGGGGCCCACACTCTCCGTCTTGGCCGTGAACCTCAGCGGAGGGGCCACAATTGCCTGGTCTGAGGGACAGGAGTGGCGTCCGCCTGTTCCCCAGTCTCTGGGCCTGACGCTGTACTTAGTTGTCACCGGCGTCATTTTCCCACCTTTAAAATCACAGTTAGCACACCCCTCTGTCTGAACAAAGGGTGACGGTCAAAGTGCATGGAGCCTCAGAGCAGATGCCCTGGGAAGCCGGGGCAGGGCAGCCCGGCCGTGTGACGGCCGGGGAGGTGCAGGCGCGGGAGGAGTACCTGCGGGCTTCCACTAACCATGCCGCGCTGAGGATGCCTGCAAGGTCCTTGCTCTAGATTTCGTCCCCGTAAGAAAGGACACTGTCCCTTAGTGAAATGGTTGTCCCTGGGGTATGAGCCAGTGAGGGAAGGAAGGGGGAGGAGAGAGAGCAGCGGGTTGGCCGACTGGGAGGAACACCGCCATCCATCAAGGCTCCACGGTCACCGGGCACAGGGGGCAAGGCTTGGCCTCCTCCGCCCGAGGTCTCCCTAAGCTGCACCCTGCAAATTCTCTTCCCTACTGAGGTGTCAACAGGTGTCTACGCCACGTGTCGAGCTGACACTGAAGTGTCACTGCATTCAACCTAGCTTTCCTCTGAGGCTGGCGTTTGGCTACACGGGAGACCGACGGCACCCAGTGGGTCCCCCACAGTGCAGGCACTGCTCGGGTGACAACAGGTGCTGGGATGTGGGGACAGGAATGGGGGCGGGGGGCAAACAAGCAGCAAAGGGAAACTGGACTGGTTTCATGATTTTGCCTGACCCCAGATTTCTCTCTGTCCGGAGCTTCCTACTCAATGGTCCAGTCCACTCCCGACTCACTAAGAATGTGCTGACTGCCTGCCTTTGCGCGGCGGCGCTGTGAGGACAATCCAGGTGGTTGACAAGGTCAGTGCCACGTGGCTGTTTCGACCGTGAGCACAAGATGAAGATAAACTGTGAACACTTCTGATGTCGGCATGAGGAAGGCATATTCCTATAAAACTGTTACTTTGGTCGTTGTGATAGAACGTATCAGAATATGAAAACCGGATGGGAGGTGAGAGCTCTGCTTTGCCTTTCAATGGAAGAAGTTGCACAAGGGAAGGAAAAAGGTGAACAAAAAAGGTTATCAGGCTAGAGAGGGAAGCAGTCGTACTTTCTTCTGCTGTAAGTGTCTCGTGTTAGTTAAAAAATAAAGTTGCCTCCTTAAATTGGCTCTGCATGTATAAGGTACTCCTGATTTTCACCGACCGTCTGCATTTATGATAGATGTAACATCAGCTATTCTTCAGCAGTAACCACAAAACCATAAACAACTGTCTCAAAGTACTGGAAAATTAATCATCAAAATGCTAAATAAGCATGGTATTATTAGCTTCATTAAGCATGAACAACAAAGGCGGGAGGAGAAAACAGGCGTCGGAGCAACACAACCCGCCTCTGTACTTATTCAGAATTGAGGAAAAAGCATTTTCCACATGCGCATAAACTCTTGAGATTTACAGCTCGTCAGCACCGCCAGGAGCTTCAACATAAGACCCCGAATTAGGTCACGGAACAGCAGTGTGACCCAAGGGGACAGAACGGGCGTCTCGAGTTTTGATGGGACTGAGTTAAGCAACAATGCATCGAAGGATGGAGAGGCTCCTGTGACTCATGTGACCGAGCACCACGTAGGGCTTGGATTTTGCTTGGGAAGGTGTGTCAAATCTGGGGAACAAAAGAGGAAGATTTGGGGGAGCACCTAAGGAGAAGTGCTGTGCACGCTCTGGGTGGAAGGATCTGGAAGAACCCAGAGGAAAGCAAGAGCTCAGGCTGGCCCGAGGGAAGTCAGTCACGCCCCGAAGAGCCCAGGGCATGAGGCTGGCTCTCTCAGGTTAACGCCGAGTTACGGGCATTCTCCTTCAGAAAACGGGCACAGTCCTGGGCTTTGTTCACAGCAGGACCCAGGGGCTCTACCTGCGAAAGGGTTGGCGTGCTCACCACCAGGGACTGCCCACAGCCTCCTCCAGAGGCTCCCCGTCTCACGGGGCCACAGGCCCACGAGGCTGCCCTCAGCCCTTCACCAGGGTGCCGAGAAGCAGGTGATGAACCACACAAAATGTTTCCTAACCTCAAGAGATGTACAACCGACCTGAAAAAATGTCTAGGCATTAAAATTAGTCAAGTAGAATGTTGAGAGAGACTAAGTGACCTGCTCAAGCGCAAATGGTTAATAATCTGTGGAATGGAGTTTAGGATTCGTTCAGTAAACTGGAGAATCAAGCCATATTAGTACCAGAGGCTACACAGAGACAAATATTGTATTTGGGCAGATCAAATAATTACTTTGTTAAAGCCAGATAACCTTGAAGAACTCTGGCTAATTACTTATAAATGATCATCATCCCCAGTAACAACGGATATACTTCAGTATCCATCTGACGGTCTTCCTGGCAGCAGGAAGCCAGGGCTCGCCAGCAGGTTGTCAGCTGAGCTTTCTGCACTAAGGAGAAGAAACGTGATCCATTTCTCTGTCCCCTGCAGGGTGACAATGCAGTCTCTGCCCCCACTCACATCTTCCTAAATGATTTATCAATAGCATTTTTAAAGTCGTAAGAGGAAAATAATAATATCAAATGTATTAGCATGACCCTCTCCCACCAAATAAGTGAGGTGTCCTCTATCCTGAAACCAAGGTGAGTCTGCCGACTAGACAGGAACAGCGAAGTCTCTTACAGCATACCCACGCAGAGTCACAGGGTGAGAAAATAGCAGCATGGGGTGGGCTAGGGGCTCAGGAGGGAAGGGAGAGAAGTGAGAATCTCTCTTCCTTCTCCCGGAAGTAAGTCACTGGACCAGGCACCTGTGGCTCTTCAAGGACATTGGCAGGAGTCTTCCCTTCAAACAAAGGAACAAGCTTAAAGCGACCGGTGCCGGAACTGGTGCGCTGCTCTCAGGCCCCGCACCCGAGCCACTGCATCGTGACTCTTATCTTTGCACTTTCAGTTGTAAGGACTGTGCCAGCTCAAAGCTTCTTCCTTCCAGAAGAGAAGGGGACAATTTCATTCCCAGGCCTGTCATGAACTCTCCACGTTCTTCAGCTTTGTGGGGAGCAGGGAGGAAGGGACAGCAAGCAGAGAGGGAACTCCTGCAGCCCTACATTCTGAAAACGGCAGGACAACTCCAGCAAGAGCGTGCGGGGAGCGCCAGCAGGTGTCACTACTGGAGCAGAGATGAACGGCGGAAATGCAGCTGCGGTCAGAGCCCACTGACCACTGGCCCGCACGGCCGCCCCCTGGTTACCTTCGTTTGGCTTCTTCATACTGTAGACTCAGCCTGACCTTTTCAGCTAAATTTGATCTACTTCTCACTCCGATCTGGTAAAAAACAAAAGGGAAAAAGTCAATTAACTCGGCTAATGAACAAAGGCAAACTGCTTTTGTTTCTGGGAAGTGCCAGTAATTGAAAAGCTAAGGATGATGGTCCTGAAATTGAGAACACCAGTTGAAAAAGGCCCTGACTTGATCTTCTCAGTAGGGGCAAAATGTTTCTTTCTGATTCGAGCTTGTCTCTCTTTCAAAGACGTTAACATCATTTTCTCCACGCATTGAATTCAAGATAAAAAAACATCAGGTAAATGTTTCTGGTTTCCAAGAGCTTATGAAGGGTGTGCAGGTGAATAGAATTTATGAACTGGAACTAATTTCCTTGTCACTGGGAGCCAAAATTTCCATCATTTGGCTTTCAACTGCACAAAATATGAACAAAATAACGTCAAAAGTTAACTTCTGCAAATAGGTAGACCCTGCTGTTGAGCGCTAACTGTTTTACTTTCATAGCACGTAACGCAAAGGGGCGTAAGAGAACAGGAAGGTTACTGGAAACTATGGCAAATCTGCTGACGGCCTCCCCGACGGGCGAGCGCACGTCCGTCCTGTACTGAAGGCCGCGGAGGGCGGAGCGCCGGGCCAGCCCTCCCACGCGCGTCACTTACGTCTCCGGAAATGCTTGTTTGTGAGCCGGCATCCAGGGTCTGTCTGGAGAGAGACAAGTGAGAGTTCCCAGGGCTGGACCTCAAGTCTGGCTCAGATCGGCCCATGCTCTGACCCAGGTGGAACCGCTCCTGCAGCTTGGCGAGACTCTGCGCAGGGGACACAATGGCCTCCGTCAGCGGTTGAGAGGGCAAACGTCCCCCCAGGTACAATTACATTGAAAGCACTCATCTTAATGGGAAAACCAATGACGGTACTTTAGCAGGTGCATAGCACTTTGAAGGAGTGAAAAAATAAGAGTAGCATGTAATTTTGCGCACACACACACACACGTGACTTGGGAAGTATGTGAGAGCATACTAAACAGGTTATCTTCCTTTTCCCAAGACAGCCTGGGAGTTATTTACCCCATGGATAATGGACTCTTTATAGTTAATACATACATTTCAGATTTTTAAAATTTCACTCCAAAGAAGGGTCCATGTTAACTAGAACTACTCTGTGCACCAGCGATTACGGAACCACGGAACACCTCCAATGCAGTCACATTTGAGATGCAGTGGGAAACGTCTTCCTCAGCAGATGTCTACCACAATCCTGCTGTGCATCTGGACGGGACCAGGAGGGCCATTCAGTGCGCATTCATGTTGGAGATCAGGAAACGGAGGCCCAGAGGCCACAGCACTCACAGGTGACCTGGGCCTGTCTGTCGGCCTGCTGACCGGGGTGCTGCCCAAGGGGCCGCACTGAGTTTGGTAAGGTGATGATCAGAGTGGACGGGCCTGCTGCCAGTCCCCCGGGCAGATGGACCAAGCTGGCCTTGGAGGGAAGACGTGAGCAAGTGAAAGTCTGAAGAGGGAAAAGCTTTATCTACTGCTTTATCTAGATACCCAATGTCCCTTTCAGGTCTATTGTTGATTTCTGTATCTACTGATTATTTTTTATACTTCGGTAATTAAGAAGGAACCTAATCTTTTCATTTAATCTGGCCTGCGTAGAAACCCAAAGTTCACAGGAAGAATTGAAGATGACCTACAATTGCTGATTTAGAAGATTCCACTCTAAATTTGTTCGAGCTCTATGAATTATTTTCAAAGGACCTAGTATGTGCCTCTCAGGAATTATTGATGTAATCGGCAGGATCATCGTGAAATAAAAACGAAACATATCCAGGTAAAGTCTTCTGTGTGCTATGTCTAGGTTAAAACCACATGTACTGGAGCAAGGCTAGCTGGGTTCGAATGGCCGTCCTGCCGCGTGCTGGGAGTGCGACTCCAGGTAAGTCACTGAACTTTTCGGTGCTGGACTGGCCTTCTCTGCACAGTGGGGATAATACCCGTGCCTATCTTTAGGCCTGCTTGGAGAACTAAATGATTTCCTTCCACGCAAGGCCTGTGGAAGATTGCCTGGCACAGAATCAGTACTTCTAAGTGTTTGTTATTATTACTATTGTCTTTCCCATTTGATCTCTCCCTGCAAATGATTTAAAACTCCCCCAAAGGCAAAATTATACAAGTTTGAGAATATTTACCTATATTCAGCTAGCATTTTGAAAATGGACATGAAGCAGCTGGATAGAGTGTTTAAAGTTAGAAGTTCTCTTAAAAATGCCAGCATCGCCACGGGCTCCGACATTCTCCCAAAGACACAGACTGATCCTCACTCGGCTATGTGAAGAACTCCAAATATGCAAAGAATTCTCAGAGCTTGTGATAATTATGGGATGGAAGGAGGAGACCAGGAGGAAGAGACACACTCTTTAAAAAACACGATTATGTCTGCTCAATAGAGAGATTCAGAACGTAGAATACCGGTCACTGAATGGTTGTTTCTTGTTCTTCTGCACACAAGGCTGGGTTGTTGGGAGCTGAGACCTGTGTGTTGAGGCTACAGGTGTAATGAGGGGCGCAACTGCCACTAGCAGGTCCCCTAGGGTGACTATACAGATGTCCCCTGCCAGGTCAGCATTCCCCACGCCACTCTTACAACCACCTGGGCGGAGGAAGCTTGTCTAAGATCCTCACAGAAGATGCCCCTCTGCTCAAGGCATGTCTTCGAACTTGCTGATGACAGGTGACATGCCCTTTACGTGTCCCCAGCTGAGGATCGCTGGTTTAGATAACCCGGCTTATCAGGGGTCCGCAGGAAGTTTTCGGTGAGCTGCAGGGTGCAGGAGAATGCTAATCTTCTTATGTGGGCTCAAGGATCCACCACCCACTGCCTCAAAGGCCAACCCAAGCTGGCCTTCAAGTAAGCATACCAGGACCTGGGAACCAATCTGTTTCGCTCGCAGGCAGCGTTAGTGCAGGAAGGTATGAATGGGGCGGTGGGGAAGCGTAAAGGGCCATCGGATGCTGCTGGAGAAATCTTGCCTCTGGGAGAGTGTTGGGGCCCCAGAAGGCGGTGGTTGGACTTAAACAACAGGCCCCATCACCTACCTGCATGAGATCCTGTTTTTCTTTCTCTCCTGAGCTAATAGCCTTTCTGATGGATTTCAGTTCGGTGAGAATGGCTTTGGCTTCATTGAGTTCATAGCCGCTCTGGCCTCCGGACATTTTTTTATCAATTCTGTTCAAAGGGGAAAAAAGAGAAGGAAAAAGAAAAGTCAAAGAATGACAGAGTACAAGTGAAACAGACTGGGGGAATGACCCCGATCCACCCTGAGAAAGGGTCAGGACGCGGGGCAGTGATTTAGTAGGAGGTCGGGAGCGCCAATACCCTGGACAACCACGGGGACTCGGGGCTCAGCGCCGCAGCCAAACTGCAGCTGCAGGTGCCTGCGCAGAACACAGCGCAGCGCCCGCGGCCTGGCGGGCCCTCGGCAGGCAGCAGTGCGTATTATTTCCACCAGGGGGCGCTCTACAATATTTGGATCCTGCGGTTGGTTTCCCATTTCTTTTAAATATTCAAAATGTATTTATTCTATTTTTATAACAACTCTGAGCTGGGGTAACATCAATTTGCCTTGCGGAATGAGTTCAAGTCCAGGAGGAGGGCAGATGGGCTCATTTGTCAGCGTGGAGTCACGGGCGCTTCCATGAGTGGAATTGCTGCCCCCGCAGAGGTGCTCACCAAATGTCCTCACAGCTCACATGGCACCTCACTCTGGGTGTGTAATTTGGGCCCCACCAGCTCGCTGATTCTTCCTAAACAATGGTTTAACAACTCCTTTGTGATCGCGTTCCTGGCGCCCCCTCCCCCCCGCGCCTGCCTGGGTCACAGGCTGGGTCACAGTGGGCTTCCCTGGCGGATACTGGCGATGCCTCAGCCCTGGCCCACAGCTCTCCGTCTCAGACATATTCTTGTTCTTACCCACAGAGAAAAGCCATCACAAGAAGCCGGCTCTGAGCTTCTTGGCTTTAAAACCTTTAATAATTTATATTTATTCCAATGGGAAGGGTTTAACGGGAAAAACCCCCCAATGCCATCTTATTCACTCTTCCAAAGTTTACTCAAACAAGTGCGGTGTGTAGATAACATTATTTCCCTTTAGCACTCATTCAGTTAATAGTTTATGCTCCTGAACAAGCAATTAACATCTTATAGAACCTAAGAAAATAAAATAAATTTCATTGTAAGGTCATTTGATTAAAAAAAAGTACAACTAATGACATCACTGAATTAAACACACACCCAGTGTTTGGGGCGGGAAGGGGCCCTAAAGAGCTACCAGTCACTTCCTCCGCAGGAAGAAACTGAGGCCAGAAAACTGAGCCGAATGTGGCCCCTAAGCTGCCTAAACGTTTTGCCCGTCAGAGGACTATCCTCAAAATGACAGACTCCACTGGGGGCTCTTGTAACTGTCACACTTAGAACATTTGAAAAAGCACTTTGAATATTGTTTAATTCCATTTATTGGGGAAGGGATTTATCAATGAAATTGTCGAGCCCCTTAAGGATTAAACTTAGTTGTGGCAAAAGGCTTAGTCTGATTTTTGAAAAATCTGTGTGAGTCTGTGAAATAGCTGGTAATACAGGTGTCTCAGGCCGAGTCAAAGTGACTTTCCAAAATCCAGGGGCTTTCTTTCTATGCAGGTGAAATGCTCAGAATTTAGCAGTAAAACAAATCTTTAATTCAGAAATCGACTTTAACATTTGAAAACAGAAAAGTCAGTAAGCTGTTTTCAGGGGTAAACTTTAGCATTTAAAAATAAAAGCAGAGCTACTTCAAGACTGCTAATTTAAATCTCAGAGAGCTTTAAAAATAGATGAGAATTTCCTGGCTATCCATGGCTCCACTGAACGTTAAAGCTGGCAGGAGCGAGCCGTGTCCGCCCGGTGTTTGCCAGGCAGCCTCTGCGGTCTCTCCTCCCGGCTCCTGCTTTCTTCGCCATCTCTGCCTTCCATGTGGCTCTCCTCCCGCCCCTCCACATCGCCCCCTCTTCTCCTCCACCTTCCATCCTCCCCCTTTTTTCTCTTTTGTCCCTGACAGTACAATAAAATATTAACATTATTCGCTGATTTTTAAAACAAAGTAATGTGTTTTTTTGTTCTTAATTTGAGAAATACATTTTATATTTTTCCCTAAAAAAATTAAAAGATTTTTTTCTTGGTTTATGGGTACCCTATAGTTAATTTTTGCCCATATCTTAGTCTCTTCTGAAAGAGAAGAGATTGCCATTTGCATGCCTTCCCCCCAAAATAAGTACCCTGGAGCCAAACTTTCCTAGTATCTGTCTCTGCCTTCGGCTCACTGGGTGTCTCCTCATTCTGTCTTTTCCAATTCTGAATGAACACTGGTGGCCGCAGAGCGGAAATACGCCTCTTCCTGGTATCCACCGACTCGTAAGCTACACTGTCGCTTAGGCCGAAGTCAAATTTGGGACCTCAGACAGAACGAAATGAATAATTTAGAGGATAAAACCACCTTCACTCATCCGGCATAACCTATTATACCAAGCAAAATGAGAGCCTGAGTTTAAGTTACACTGTAATTCCAGATTCAACAAAAATATTTCATTCTATTGTGAATACGTGAAAGGTAGCAAAGGACTGCTGTGGGATTCTATTTAAATCTCTTCCTGAAATACACTTTCTGCTGTAACCCCAAGGAAAAGTCCCTTTATTGTATCAGGAAGGCGCTTTCTTGGAAAGTGTGGGCTGTGGGCTCAGCCAGTTGTTCCTCAGGGTTCCCACAGCGGGGTGGTTACGCTGAACAAGAACAGCTTTCCTGCGTCTCGTCCGCAGGTGAGAGGGACGGGCGGGCGGGCGGACGGACGGACGGACGGCAGAGGCCTCTGATGTCTTCCCACCCCGAGTTCACAGGGTCAGCCTCACTGCAGTGGAAAGCATGCACTCTCACAACAAATGCCCATTGTTTTCTCCTGGAATGTTATTGACAGATTCTGAAACATGCCTCAGATTCCTATAAAAACGGCTCGCCGGCACGCTGCTTTGAAACAATACAGCATTGTTAACATCAGTGTAACAAAAACAGCAAGTTTGGCTAACCTTTAATCCCAGGCGGGGATGCGAGTAATAATTTCACGTGCCTGAGAAATGGTTAACGTGTGGCTAACCATTCCGTGGCGCGCTTCAGAATCCGCTTTCTCTCTGCGCTCTGGCCACAAAGCCCTTCTCTGTGCTCCTCTGGGCTGACACACAGCGACTAACGGGCACATTTGAGTCACCCCAGGCCCGCCCTGTTTCCCAGGGAGCTCTGCAACCCCACTGGTAGAGCACAGCCACGTTTAAGCACCACCTGGGGATCTCGTAAAATGTATCTGGTGCAGACCAGAAACAGAGTTTTGTTCAGAGTCCCTCCGATTGTTCTCACGTGTGGGAATGTTTGAGAACCACCAGGACGGGCGTGTCTGAAACAATGTCATGGTCAGCATTACAGGCGGTGAGTAGGCAAAAAAAAAAAAAGGAAGCGTGAGCCACCAAACCAATGTGGGAAACAAAAGTCACGTGACTGGTGGTCCAGCGAGGTGATCGGGTATCCGAGATGAGGTCATCATCCAAACATGCAGACTCATCGGTGTGTCTGCCTGGCCAGCAAGCACACGGGGTCTTCAACAAGGGATGATGCCTTGCTACCTTGGCCCGCTACTGAGGGAGACGTGGGGACGGACAGGGACCCTGCCCAAACGTGACGCTGCCCAGGAAATCCCTACCAACACTGCACCCCAGATGGGGGCACTGCGCCCGGCGTCCTGGAGGAGGGAAGGAGAAGCAGCTGAGCGCCTCTCAGGGGATAAGGCTCCCAAGCCCCTCTGTGGTCACGGGGCTGTGAACACGGGCCTCCTTCTCGCGTCGGGGCCTCTGTGGGTGAGGACTGTGGGTGTTGGGATGTTTTGGGGAGCCTGTCTGGGTTTGGTTAGGCTGCGCCTCGGGGGCGGGGAGCACAGTTGCTTCCAAGGGCTGAAAGCAGGGCATACATTTCCAGTTCCTGCTGCCCTGGGTCTCCCACATCTGCACTCAACCCGGCCCAGCTGGAACTGTGCCAGCAGCACCCCACCCCCCTACCCCGATGTCAGCATCGACCTGGGAAGGACAGAGTGTGTCCGGGAAGTGAGGAACTCACTCAGACTCCTCTGCTGACACTCCCTGACCGAGGCAGAGGGCCACCTCCTGCAGCGCTGGGCCAGGGCCGTGCCCCATGCAGCCCTGGGGCAGAATGTGGAGAGGCACCTACCTCGGTGCCCATCTCTCAGCTCCACGCACAAGGTCAGGGAAGTTGGCAGGGGCCACGGGACAAACCAAAGTTTGTCGCTTTGGTTTCTTTGACCTTCTAATGATTAATAAAAACCTCAGACCTTCGCAAAGCACTGCATTTTGCCACGGATAATGCACACCCATGTTTTGTGCACGTCAGACATGGGATTCTTATGTCCATTATTCTACTCATGGTATGTAATCATTATACTCATGTATAATGTGCATCCTTATTTTTCCCTCAAAAATTTGGGCAGAAAAGTGTGCATTGTACATGGCAAAATATTGTACATAGATTTTTCCAAGTTTTTTTTTTCCCAAATTTGTTTGGTTGGTTCACTGCTTTTTATTTATTTATTTATTTACTTATTTTTTTGCAGCGCTTTGAACATTTTACTTGATGTTTCTTTGAGAAATTTCTTTTTTTTTTTTTTAACAATGGGCAACATTGCTTTTTCTTTTTCTTTTTTAAATCTATTTTTAGAGAGAGGGGAAGGGAGGGAGACAGAGAGGGAGAGAAACAGCAATGTATGGTTGCTCCTCACATGGCCCTCACTGGGGACCTGGCCTGCAACCCAGGCACGTGCCCTGACTGGGAATCAAACCGGGACCCTTTGGTTCCCAGCCCGTGCTCGATCCACTGAGCCACACCAGCCAGGTCTTTGAGAAATTTCTTATTTCTCAATCTGTACGTGTATTAGTTACAGGACTTTGAATTATTGTAAAGTCAACTTCAGTAGTTTTATACTCACTGTTGCAATGTTTCAAAGCCTTGTTCTTTATAGAGCAATTCTTGCTTCATCTGTGAGAGTTCTCTCTTCAGCTTTTTAACCTTTTGTGAGAAATCAATGTAAATATGAATGTTTGTAAATAATTAGCAGCACGGTTTTAAAAGGTAACCCATCAGTAAACTATTAAACACATAAACACAGCCCTTGGTTGAACATTCACTCCGCTCATTTCTCCTTGACACAGATTCGGTGGCGGGCACATCGGTTATGCTTACCTTGCCCATGATGGACATTATCACTCATAGGAACCCTCATCACCTCACTTAGCAGCATTCCTGTGGGCAGGGCACCCCTACCGTCTCCGTTTTGTGACCCGCAGCCAGTAAGGGAGACTCAGCACTTTAGACCGAAGTAGGGTGAGCTCTGGAAGTGTGGACTCATCCTGCCTGAGGCTCCAGGACCTCTGGCCTGTCCCCCGTTTCTCAGCCGGGTCAGGCAGCACCCGCTCAGTGTCCCCGCGCTGGCCGTCCCTGCTGGCTGGGGTGCTTTCCCCTCCATCTTCAGCAGCAGGCTCCCTGTCACTCAGGGCTTAGCGCACACATTACCCTTTCAAAGGAGACTCCACCACCCACCCTACCAGCAGCACCACACCGTTTTATTTAGTTCCCAGCACTTTTCAAAAGCTAAAGCATCCTGTTTACTTGCTTACTGCCAGTGTCCCTGAGAATGTAAACTGCATCCCACCAGCTGCAGTCCGCGCTTCTCGACAGTGCAAGGCAAACAGCAGGTGACTGATAAATATTTGATGTCAAACTGATAAAAAATATATATTTTTCTATTGCCAAATACTTTCCTGGGTAATGACAATGCTAAGGTCTGATGGGCCAGAAAAACACCAGGGTTTAGCCAGGAACTAGAGGTCTTCCCACGGCTGCCCGAAATTTGTTTCCACTTGGGAAGTCACAGCGTCCGTTGTAAGCATGTTCTGTTATACAGTATTTCAGTGCACTGTTGGACTTTTATTTCCTTATTCTGCCCACCCCACAAATACAGACTGACTCTCCCTGTGTGTGGGGCCCCAGGTCTGCAATGTGAACAGAACAGTGGCCATCTTCGCCCCCAGAGGTCTTAGAGAGCTGGGGGGAGCCAGGTCCTGAGTGAATAGTCGCTGAGCAGGCGAATCCCGCCAGTGACACAGGTGATGTAAAGGGAACGTTCAGGGCACTTCAAGACACAGAAGGGGGCTGAGCCCTCCCGCCATCCGAGGAAACGATGGGTAAGCAGAGAGGGTCAGCGGGGCTTCTCGCGGTGGGAAGGGTTTGCAAAAGGCAGAACCTGTGGACAAACCCTCATCCGGGGGAGGGGCGCTTGCAGTCTCTGGGATCACAGAGGTGGGGGGTGACTTGGGGTGGGGCTGGGAGGGGCGGCCTGGTTACAGAGAGTCCTGAAGCCACGCAGTGGACTTGACCATCTCATCCCGAGAACAGTGAGCGTCAAGGAAGTATTGCTAAGGACGAACTGCGGAAGATTTTAAAAGTCCCTGTGGTGAGTCCGGTGATCGGACCGGAGGGGCCAACGGGACCCCGCGTCTGCTCTGCCGGGCGGCACGCAGGTGGCGCCATGGAGAGCAGACCCCAGAGGAGGAGCTCACGTGGTGGAGGGCGACCCACCAGGATGCCGTGAGGGGCACAGGGTGGAGGGCGAGGGAGAAGCCATGCCAAAGATCACGTCCAGGACTTTGGCATGCCACTTGGGTGCTTTCCTGGAGAGTGGGACCGGATCTGGGGGGAAAGAGCAGGCTTTTCTTTAAAACATTTTTCTGAGACCCAGGAGACTTCAAAGGCAGTTGGGATATGTGGACTTGACATTCAGAAGTGTCTGGACTGACGTGCAGATGGTATATTAGATGCCTGGGAATGAATGGGATCGCCCAGAGGGAGTGCGTACTGAAAGATGAGAGTTCAGAAACAGGCCCCACCACCTTCATCCTCAGAAATCTGCAGCAGGAAGAGACAAAATGAGCTGTGGAGGCGGGACAAGAGAAGTTGGAGGGGAAAAGGGAGTGTCATAGAATGTAGGCAGGGAAACGTCCAGAGGAAGACTCGGCGCCACGAGGAACAAAGTGACCGGCGCTGTGTGGCACTCCTGTTGCAGGCCAGCCACTGTTCTTGGACAGAGTAGATATTCAACAACGGATCGGGGGGTTTAGCAGAGTGTTTACCAGTTTGCTTTCTGAGGCACTAACATTTTATTAGGAAAAGGAATGCAGGTAATTGTGCTACAAGGCCCGATTCACGGCTACACGGGGAAGACCCACCATGCCCCCCGGGATCCTGGAGGGCAGGGGAGCGACTCCGCGGGCATGGGGTGGAGGGCTGGCCTCCCGAAGGAGGCGCGGCCGGAACTGGGTTTGGAAGGGGCCGCGACTCCTGAAGAGGGCCAGGCTCTTCCGGGGGCAGCACCGAGACGGTTCGGTGTTGGCGTTAGACTAGTATGTCAGAGCCATCGGTAATCAATAGCTCATTCCAATGAACTTCTGCTCTGACAGCACCCACCCGGAGCTTTTTACCAAAAAGACTAACATCTTATTTTAAAACACCAGTTAATCCAAAAATCAATAGTGACTCCAACAGCTGGGGCTGAAACCTGTCTTTGCCTTTGAAAGCACAGTTGATGGGAACCATGGGGACGGTGAGTTCACTAAACAACTGAATTAAAACAACGGTGTATCTTACTAGCAAAACACAGTGTTCTGCTCAGTATCATTTGGACTATGACGACACACCAGTTTAATTTCTTTTGAAAAATGATCATTTAAAATCTAACGTTAACATTTGACAATTCAGACTCTAAGTGATGTGAGTGACACTTTATTGCACGTTGAGTAACAGTGACAAAGAAAGCTAACCTATGCTTTCTCCCACATTGCTTACTTTACTAAAGTTGGCTGTAAACTATTGTTTTTATTTGGGGGGGTGGTCTTCTTAGTGGATTACCTGAATGATTCTCAGCTCCCAAATATTAGTGTTAGATATTATTTTGTTTGCTACAAAAACGTTTGATTCTATTACATCCACAAGTGAAAACAGATTATTATTTCCAACCAGACATTATTTCCCCTTGGTTTTGGTTTTAAGACTATGGCCTTAATTAGTTCAACTGTCTTGGTTCTCGGAGGACCATTTGACATTGTTGGTTAGCTCAGACAGGATCACTCTTTCTACTCTTCCATTCTCCAACCCATCCTCCAAGGTAGGACACAGGATGTAAAAGCCAATGTCCTCAGATCACAGCTAAAGGATTAAGCTGATGCTGACCTGCAAATTTAGCACAATGCAGACTTTCCTAGGGAGCAATAATGAGCTGAAATTCATGAGCACTCTATGTATTCCAGACATTGTGCTAAATAGAAATACCTACGTTTAACCCTCACAGTTCCTCTCTTAGATACATACAGCTTAGTTATTCTTTCATAGCCGAGGAATTTCAGACCTAAAGAGAATGAATCAGTAATCTGCTGAAGGTTTCACTGCTACTAAGCAGCAGAGAGCAGCCTAGAACCCAGGAGAATTTTATAAAAACTGTAATTATAAAAGCTTTAGTTATAATGGCATGATAATACTTGAAAGATTAAAGACAAACCTGAATTGTAGCAAAATGACCTAAATAAAATCTATGGCCCTTATTTTAGTTCAGAAACTTCATTATTGCTGTATCCTATTGTAGCTGAAGATATGAACAGCCCCATAAGCGCTAGAGCCTGTATTTTTTTTCTCCTGGATACATACTGGACTTTTTGCAGCCGTAGTCAACCATATCATTGTCCAGACCTATTTCGAAGGAATCAAATCCCACAGCCCAGAACACCGGACTGAGGGAGGACAGCCACGGCTTTTGCCTGTTTCCCACTTTCTATCCTGACTGCGCCAAAGCAACTGACATTTCCAATTGACATGCAAGTTATTTTGAGGACCAGGAAGATGCTGTAATTAAGTGTGATAAGCCTGACTGGAAATCGTAGAGTTTCTCACCATCTCTTACAATCCTAGTATGATAAGTTCTATTTTACGAGAAGGAGAAAGAAGATGACAATGAAGGAAAAGTAACTCCCAGAAACCTGTGGACTCTGGAAGGATTCCAAGACAGGCAAGTTTCATAAGCCTGCCCCACAAGTGACCCTGCAACATTCAAGCCATAATGAGTAAAGTGGCATTTCACTAATGACTACCTTCCCCTTTTCCCGTGTTCTCTATCGTCTTGCCGGGAGCTCCGTAAGCAAGCCAGCAAAGGGCAACCCCCAGCGGTTCCTTCTGGAAAGACTTCTCTCAGCTGCGCATCCACATAACTGAGACCCATGCCTTATAGAAAATGAGAACTCAACTCTGGAGAGTCACAGGATTGATAATAAAAACGTTTTTGACCTGACTGAAGAACAGAGGTAAGTAGAATTACAGATGCTCTTAGAACCATTTGCGATGACTAATGAATGAATTCGGCCCTCAGAAACAAGATGATTGAACATAGTATTTTTTAACCCAAACTTTTGTGTAACAACAAGAGCAAGGGGAAAAAAGCAAAGCCAATGAGAAACATTATATGAAGTAGTTATGAAATATTCTACCTTGAGATACAAATAATAGATAAAAATATGGAAAGGCAATGCTAGATCTCCACAAGTAATTCAAATAAATCAATTAAGTTGCCATAAGACTCAATAACATGGAGTAAGTTTTCCTTTGTGAATGCTGTGTGCACTCGAAAATAATAGGCATTTTGCTGATTCTAGATTGTATGTTCTACAAACGTTAGTTTGATCAGGTGGCTTGATGGTACTGTTCACGACTTCAACAGCTGTGCTGATTTTGTCTGTATATCTATCAGTTACTGAGAGAGGAGTGTCCGTATGTCCAACTATAATTATAAATGTGTATTTCTCTTTTCAGTTCTATTGGAGTTTTTTTTTTTAAAGATTTTATTTATTTGTTTATTTTTAGAGAGAGGGGAAGGGAGGGAGAAAGAGAGGGAGAGAAACATCAATGTGTGGTTGCCTCTCACATACCCCCTACTGGGGACCTGGCCCGCAACCCAGGCATGTGCCCTGACTGGGAATCGAACTGGCGACCCTTTGGTTCTCAGGCTGGCACTCAATCCACTGAGCTACACCAGCCAGGGCAGTTCTGTTGGTTTTTAAAGCTCTTGTTATATGTACACGTTTTTAGGGTTATGTGTATTTATCATTACGGCCTTTCATGAACTGTCTTATTTATTAGCAGAAAGTCCCTAGTAATACTATCTCTGTCCTAAAGTTTACTTTGGGATTATTAATACGGCAACTGCAATTCTGTATTTTCATAGTATATATTTTTCATTCCTTTAATTTTGAACCTATCAGGATATTTATATTTAAAATGGGTTTGTTGTGGCCATCATAGAGTTGGCTCTTATCTTAACCATTCTGATAGTGCCTGCCTTTTAACTGGAGCATTCAAACCATTTACATTTAGTGCAGTTATTGACACAGTTGGATTTAAGTCTTCTACCTTTACATTGGTTTTCTAATTGTCATATATGTTCTTCTATCTTCTCTGCTTCTATTCATGCCTCCTTTTGGACTGACTGAATTTTTTTTAATCGTTATCTCCACTATTGGTGATGACTCTGCATTTTCTTCGTGGTTATTCTAGGGCAGGGGTCAGCAAATGACAGCCCGTGGGGTCAAATCCACCCTGTGGCTTAATTTTTTATGGTTCATGAGTTAAGAATGTTTTTCATGTGTTTAATAATTTTCTCAAAAAATATTAAAAGAACAGAAAAATCTATGATAGCAACTACATGTGGCCTGCTATATATCAGTTTTCTGTTGCCTCAGAACAAATTATCCCAAAATTAGCAGCTTAAAATTGCACTCAGTTACTAGATTACAAGATCTGGCTGGGGTCTCTATTCAAGGTATCAAAAAACTGAAACTGAGGCATCAGCCAGGCCGAGTTCTCATGTGGAGGGAGGCTCGGGAAAGTCCACTCTGAAGCCCATTCTCGCTGTCGGCAGAAAGCAGTTCCTGTGGCTCCAGGCAGGACTGAGACTCGGTTTCCTTACTGGTGAATAGTCCGGGTCAGTCTCAGGTCCTTTCTCTGTGGGTTTTCCATGTTCGATACGGACCTGGAGCACTGAATGTTTCCTATGTCTTGCAGACACCAGCTAGAGAAACGCTTTTATTAAGGGCTTGTGTGATCATCTCCAGCCCACCAGCAGGGTCTCCCTATCTTTTAGTTATCTGTATCATATAAAATAAACAATCACAGGATTAAAATCCATCACACTCAGCCTAGAGGCTATGTAAGGTGGGGAATTTTGGAGGCATCTTAGAATTCTGCTGGCCGTATCTGCCAACCTCAAAATAATTACTATTTGGCTCTTTATAGAAAAAGTCTGGCCACTCTGACTCTACTGTATAAAATATACAGTCAACCTGCAGATGATATTATATTCCTTTAGACACAGTGTAAGTGTCTTATGACCGTATCCTTCAATTACCCCATCCTTTGTGATACCTTCGAGTTTGCTTCTAAATGTTTTATAAACCTCGCATGTATTTGTATCATTTTCTTTAAATAAGCAATGACAATTTAAAGAAACTTTAAAGTATTAAGAGGTCTCCTATTCACACACTTATTGACTATCACTTACATTTTCATTATTTTACGTAGGTCCAAATCGGTACCCTCTTCCCTCTGCTTGAAGAAATTCTCTTTAACATTTAATATAGTACAGTTCTGCAGGCAATTGATTCTCACAGCATTTGTTTGTCTGAAAAATTCTTCATTTGGCTTTCATTTATACATGTAATAAAATCTACCATCGAACCATTTTTAAATGTACAATGTAGTGGCATTGAGTGCGACCGTCGTCACTTGTACCTCCAGGGCCTTTTCGCTGTCCCGGCTGACACTCTGTGCTCACTGGACAGCAGCGGTTCACTCCCCCTCCTCCAGCCTCTGGGAACGACTGTTCTACTTCCTGTCCCCCTGAGTTTGCCTCTTCTAGGAGCCCCACGCAAGTGCAGCCACACAGTGTGGGTCCTGGTAAGTCAGGTTTATTTTACTTCGCAGAACATTTTCAGCATTAATCCAGGTCGTGACATGCATCAGAGCCGCGTTCCTTCTCAGGACTGAATAATATCCCATTGCATGCACGCAAGCTCTGAGAACGGTTTGTCCTGCTGCTTTCATTCCCAGCCTCCTTGCGTTTATACAGTGCTAGCTCAGTATCCACAGGCATGAGGAGATCCCCTTCGAAATCCCCAGAGCTTGCTCTTGCTCTCTCTCTGTAGCTCCCTCCTCTCAAGCATGCCCCCACGTCCTGACACTTCCACTTCCCTGAACTTTGTCCTTCTGTGTCTTCAACCCAACTAGACCTGGTGTGAGCCCTTCTCCCCGCACTGTGGGTGGTGCCATCTCAGGGCTCACTTCCCTGGCTCCCCTTCAGTTAGGGATGAGGATTCTACCACCTATCATCCCCAGTACGCAGGCTGTGGTTTTAGAGAGCTACTGCAGGTCTCCAACTGCCTGATACTGGAGGACAGTGCCTCCGGCAGTTAATCCTTCCTGGGCAAAAGCAGAGGCAGTTGGATCTTTTAAGAGATATTCATGTGACTCTAATAGCCTGAATTCTAGTATATCTCCCCATTGGACTTATTTCATCAATTCCTCTTTCTCTCTCTACAGGCACAAGACCCAAGTTCAGGATCCAATCGGCTAATCTCAAACCACACAATTCTCTTCCTGTAGATCTTGAAGGAGCTCTCTTGAATTCTGGTTCTTTGATTAAGTACAAGCTGTGTCTACCACCCTCAATTCTGGAAATAAATATGCACATGAAAATGCTAAAGATTGCAAAATGTATGTAACATATAAATAGATTTTTTTCTCTCTACTTCATTGTCATGGTGTCAGGAGATTGTTGATTCTCCCAAAAGTTAATGTGGGCACATTAGGTCAATTTACTTTTGTGTATATGTCAAGGAATAGTATCAAAATATTAGGAAGTGTTGGTTTGAAAGTATTCGTTATAATATCTTTATCTCACACAGTTCCACAAAACTACCTCCCAGAGCCCCTAAAAAACCAAGAGAATGACTTTTGCAGGCTTTATAGATGCATTCAAATCGATCATTTCTGATTCATTGTCTTCCCATTCCTGTCTTCTTAGACTGTGTGTTCTTTCCTAGAAGTTAGCAGCACTTGATTCTGTAAAAGGTCATGGGCATTCTGGCTGTAGGGGCATTTATGAATTAAGATGGAGAAGACGGCACGTTGTGGCCAGAGGGACTGATGTGGTAAATTACGTAGGTGAGGAGAAACTGAGTATCTCCACCCAACAGCAGGGCGTCAACGAAGGGTCTCTTTTGAAATGCATATTATTTAGCCTGCCCTATGGTACCCTTCAAAGCTAGAAAATGAGACCAAACTCTTTAGAGAAAGAAACAAAACATTATTAAATCAATAAATGTGATCAAGTATTATAGTTTCACTTTACTCAAGGCCTGAGGATGCTTTTTAAAGGGGAAAAAAGCACTGCTGTGCTACGAATTCTAAGTATTTCAAGTTACTAGCATGTCATTACAGAGATAACACCAGTTCTTGCGTTAAATAATCACTCTTTCATTTTCTCCTTCAATTTTGCTCTCTTTTCTTTAGTGAATGTGGGTCAAGTCATATCATTCTTCACTTCATTCAAAATTCACCGACAGGTGTACTGTTTCCTAATGTAACACCAACTACAACACAAACACACTTCTGAACATCCTAAAAGAAGCGCCATGTCTAATGCACACCTTGGTCTTTCACCTTAGAATCGCTCCGTCGTCTTCCATAGCCTGAGATCAGGTAAGTCACGGCTGAAAGAACTGAGGATGGAAGTGAAGTTTTAACTGCAGTGAGACTATAAAGACACCTCTCATGTCTAGTGAAGAGGTGATCCTTATTTGTGGTAATTTACACTCTCAGAAGACAGGCTTCTTTTCATTCGAAAACACTGCTATGAGTTTTGCGTGTTAGGTCATTGGTTAAAGTGTCATAATTTGATGTGCGCATGAATTAACTCTATTTACAATTACTAAGCAAACTTGACAGTCAACTGCAGTTCTTTTAAATCTGTGCCCAAGATTACAAAAAGGCGAGATTGTGGACTTTTCTAAGTCCATCACCATTGCTAAAAATAATTCAAGGTGAACTCATATTAACAGTTGTGAGTAAATATATTTGACAATACAAGATAGTACATTGTTATTAGTAGGAGTGCCCACTAACTAGCCATGTGTTTAGAGTAGAGTACAAATAATTTAACCAAAGTGCTCTTCGTTTACATTTTCTTTTCTTTTTAAACAAAATTAAAAGCAGGCTCAGGGCATGTGCTATGGTGCTCAATGAATTTCTCAAATACATTTATATTTCTAGAGATTTTCTTTTATACTTCCAACATTTTATTTTGGTTTCATAAACAATAGCAAAAATGGAATCAAATTCACAAAAACTTTCCTCCACCAAGTTTTCAGCAAATATCACACTTATTTGTAATTTTGGGGTATACATTTTTTAAAAATATCAATTGAATTTAAAGTTTAGTTTGTATGAGATATTCCATTCCCTACCCCAAGATGACTAAGGTGTAAGTATCTACTATGAATACATGAAATGATAAATTTTGTAGTAAAAATATTTACATTCATATTTCTAAAGCAATTAAATACTACCTTTAAAAGTTATGAGTATATTCATTAAAAAGTATTGATTTATGCCCTGGCTGGTGTAGCTCAGGGGGTTGAGCACTTGCCTGAGAACCAAAAAGTCACCAGTTCTATTCCCGGTCAGGGCACACGCCTGGGTTGTAGGCCAGGTCGCTGGTTGGGTCATGTGAGAGGCAACTGATCGCTGTTTCTCAATGTTTCTCTCCCTCTTTCTCCCTCCCTTCCCCACTCCCTAAAAAAATAAATAAAATCTTTTTTAAAAGTATCGATTGATTTATCTCAGCACTTCAACAACTGGAAAGAGGGTGCCAGGGAGTTACTGTCACCCTATTTGACCAAGGAGGAAACTGAAACCTAATGATCGCCAATACCTGTGACCATGACATAAAATAATATAAACAGATGTTTGAGACAGGTGTTCCTAATACCTGGCTCCCAAACACGTGACCCGTAACTTCTGATTCAGTACCACAAACGGGGCACACCTGCCCATACTGTTGCATCAGCCTAATGAAGGATGAAGCTCGTGTTGGGCTTCGACAAAAAGATAATTGATACTGTGAGCAGAAATGCAGGCAGGTGCTCTGAGTCACCAACACAGTGAAGCGTTAGTTCACTCATGAGCTACTCTTTCTGCGGCATGAATTTGTGAAAGGGACTAGTACGTACGTCATTGCCACAGGGTAGGCCAGCCAAAAAGAGGCCATTTTACCAAAATCCGTGAGACTCTGCCACGTTACCCACCCACTTCTGAGAGGGCCGCCTGGCCGAGCTGCCCACAGATTGCAGAGAGAGTGCACCATCTGGCTCCCAGGGCTCAGACCGTGACCCAAAGCATCGCGAGAGCAACTCAGGCCACAGGGGCCAGCGTGCTGGGAGAGCCTTCCCACCGACGGGAAATGTTGAACAAGCACCTGGTCACTAAGGCGGGAGATGAAGAGTGTCACTTCCGATCTTTATTACAGTTACTGATGAATGTCCACCATCCGCTTTGTGAGGGAAGTGTCGTCTCAGGGCACGCCTGCCTATCCGACTCACCTTTGTGGTCGCACAGCGGTGAAATATGTAAAGGAAATGCAGACTGCTGAGAGCAAAATCAGGTTACACCTGGCATGGAGTAAGCTTCATCTCAGAGGGTCTGCTGCATGAGGAGAGGGGGCTGGGGAGTGTGACCCCCTGGTATCTCCCCAATGGAGATGGGGCGCCCTTTCCTTCTAAAAGGCTTCCTGTGAAATAGCCTGTATTTTTGTTTTTAAATCCCTTCCTTGGTTTGCATCTTTCCTAAAGGGGCATTTACATGAACAAACCACAGTAGCCTATTGCCATTATGTCCTTTACCGCAGGTCTTACAAAGATAAGAACTGTGAAAAATGGTTAAAATTTCAAAGGGCAGTAAGTAATAACTCCCTGAGAAGTGAGTGCACAGCTCAAGTGAGAGTGGAGGTTATTACCAGTAAGCTTTGATGAATACCTTCATTTCCTTTGTTTAGTTAAGGAATCTCGTCTGGTGGGTCACCGAAATGGACAGACACAGCATGGACAGACACAGCACAGACAGACAGCCATCCCAGGCATCTGAAAACCCATCACACGATGTTCCTGAGAAAGGTACAGAGGACGTGGGCACACTGGCCCAGGAAGGGCCCCCGATACCCGGGAAGGAGTTTATGGTAGGAAGACACTGAACCCGTCCGTCAAAGGCTTCCTTTCAAACCCAGAAATCCAAACTGAAGAGAGGCTTCACTTCCAGAAAATAGACACTAATGTTTTTCACACTCTTTTTCTGAGAATAAATAGAAAAGTTGTGAGGAAAACCAAACAAAACACCGATTTAAAGACACTGGCGAACTAGAACTTGTGTGAAAGGCCCACAGTCGTTACCTAGACTGGACACTGTTTTTTCTTTACACCTGGCATGGAGTTTGCCCGTGACAAGTCGGGAGGATGCAGCGTGTGAGAGTTCAGAGCTCAGAACGACAGGCAGTCCAGCCGATGGAGCTGGGAAGCGTGGGGAGAGAGAAGGGGCCTTCCTAAAACCCTCCAGGGGTTCACCTGCAGTTTTGAAGAGCTCCGCCCCAAGAGAAAGGGTAGACTGGAAACAGACCCACTCTTCGAAAAGCAATGAAACCCAGATGGCAGACAGCTCAGACCCCGACTGCATCAAAACTGGGTGTCCCTGGACTGCCTGCCTATGAAAAGCGCAACTAAATTCTCACTGAAGGATGGCAAGATCTTCCCAAATCTCAAGTTATCTTTATACTTTTTCATACATAATATACCACCCTTAATAAAGAACTAAGCAGCTGTGAGAGGTCAAATATTAACTCCAAATCAAAACCATTCTCCTGACTATGTTGAAGAATTCAACATCTAGGAATTCTAAGTATTATACTAATCAAGACATTGAATTTGAAAAGCAACTGTGATTATGTTGTTCAAAAAATTATATATCAATGTTCAGAAGTAGGACAAGGAGAAAAAACAATTGAATAGAAATTTTAGAACTGAAAAATATGCAGTGGAAGTAAGCTGAAATCAATAATAAGGGATAAGGATATCCCCAACTATTTAAAACTTAAGCACACTCCAATCATAAGGAAGTTACAAAAGTTATAAAATATTTTGAACTGATTGATAATAAAAATACAAAACTCAAAACCTGTGGGTTATAGGCAAAAGCCAGGTGCAGAAATTAATTTAGAGCTTTAAGGCCAGATATTAGAAAGTAAGAAAGCCCAAAAATCATTTGTAAGTATCTGCTAAAGTTAAAGCTATAAATATTTCTCAACACAGCACTTTCCTTCCCAGTTGTATAACAGAAAAATGTGTACATGTGTGCCCCAAAAGACATGCATACTACACATGTGCACTAAGACATAACTTTTAATTACCAAAAATTAGAATAAGCTGTAATGTACCTCAATAGTAGAAGAGAATGAATTTATGGTATGCGCCCCAAAGTGGTATGCTTTTCAGCAATACAAGTTTTTTGTGAGTGAATCTCAAAATGTTGAGCAAAAGAAACCATCACATAATACATATGGTGGCATTC
Organism: Micronycteris hirsuta; assembly: GCA_004026765.1. Classification (NCBI taxonomy): domain Eukaryota; kingdom Metazoa; phylum Chordata; class Mammalia; order Chiroptera; family Phyllostomidae; genus Micronycteris; species Micronycteris hirsuta. The sequence continues at coordinate 236,956 of PVJI01000616.1, forward strand.
CAGTTCCACAAAGTTCAAAGCAGGCAAAAAAACTAACCCACAGTGTTGATGAGGCCAAGGTTACCTTTAGAGGGAAAGGTAATGACCATGAGGGCATACAATGGGGACTTTGGGGACATGGTAATAACCCATTTCACGATGGAGGTAATGGCTAGACAAATTTATTTACTTGGTGAACAGTCTTTAAGACTCCCCAAATCAAGAATAAACAAGCTCTGGCCTTAACAGCAGTTTGGTAAAAAAGATTCAGGGTAGAGATGAGGAAACACCACCCAGGCGGAAGTGAGAGAGACCAGTACGGTTCTAGCCAGGAATGGCTTGGTGCGAGGAGTCTGGGCATCTTTAAATATCGGGCTGTCTGATGGAAAAAGCAAGCGGGCTCCACCCTGGAAGACATATTCCAGCACGATGAGGAAAGTTATGGCGACTCAGGTTTTCTACTAATTGCAAATAATGAAACTGCCCAGGAGTGGAACGCACCCTGTCTCAATAACGAGGACGATCTGCTCTAACGGGGGCAGAAGTGCCGCCCATCGGGACTAGGTGGAGGCAGCTCCTGTGTTGCTCAGACCTGGCAGGTGACCACCCACGCCCCTTCCCACCTGCACAGCCCACGCTTCTGTTCAACGTAGAACCACAGTGAAAAACATCTTACCCTTAGCCGCGTAGTGGAGATCTCAGCTTTTAAAATATCAGGGTCGTATTTAGTGCTGGATGAAGATCCTGAGAACACTTTTCAAAGACAAAAAAAGAAAAGCGAGGCTGCACGACTAGTTCTGAGCTCAGAACTTTACAAACGCTAAAAACCACATGATCCACATGCTTCTGTGGCTACTTACTTTATAATTTCTCTATTGTCATTCATCAGACACCCAAATATAAAAAGTAATCTTCAAACCTTGATAATTTTTTTTAAATACTAAAGAAACACAAAGGCCATAAAGACCCTGGAACTTCATTTCCTCCTGGATTTTATACCAAAATATAAAATCTCAGAAGTCCTTGCAGCAGATACAGTTTATCGGGGCTTCCCATTTTCCAGAAACTGACCGCTTCTGAGCCCATCATGCTGCTTCTTTAAACAAGGCCAGCCCCCCGGATGATCTGTTTTCGAGATGAGAAAGCCAGGTCAGCTCGGGGGTCAACAGAAACGTCACTCCAGCTCACAGTTTGCAGGTCCTCACCACCACAAATAGTGCACAAGAGTAGCAATAGGGCTCAATTATTGGCCTTGAACTGAAAGGGTAAAAACGGACTCAGCAATAAATAAAAGGCCACCAGGCAGACAGAGGAGCTAAAACAGAAGGGATCCAGGATCCCCCAAAGAAGAGATACGGACCTGGAATGGGGCTGCAGGGCTCTCCTGAGAAGTCTGTGGTGAGCCCTCCCCACCCTTCCTGCTGAGGAAGGGACAGGACCCAGAGTGGAAGTCCACAAGGACCCAGGGGCCTTCTGTTCTCTCCAGGTTGGTCCCCACGGCGCAAGAGAAGAGCCACGGTGGACTTACAGCTGGTGTGGGAACTCGACTTCTCCTTGTAGGCATCGTTCAGCCGCACGTACTCGTCGAGGGCCAAGGCCAGTCTCTGCTCCTTCACGTGGTACAGCTCCTTCTGCGTCCGGAGGGCGTCCCGCGCCACCGAGAGATAGTCCTTGAGCATCTTCTCCTGCTCCCCCCGCCATTGTTTCCTCGGGTCTTCGATCTGCGTGGTTTCTGAAAATGCATGGGGTGGGTTATTTTTTAGACTCTAATTATGCTCTTTTTGTAAAAAACGATTGAAGCTTTTAAAAAAAAGTAGCCAGCTTTAACTCTCATATACGCGAAGTAAATTAGTAGTATTTGCGAAGTGACTTCCCCAGGAATCGGGGACAGGTTTTGTTTTGTTTTACCCAGTCCCTCCCCATCCCCACCCCCTTTCTGTTCCTTGTCAACAATTTGCTCTCCCCGAGCCTCCATCAGAAGTGAGTGTCACCGTAACCTTTTCACTACTTCTACAGACAATTATTGACCGGCCGCCACAGGCAGTAGGGGAAACAAGATGTTAAGGCATGACCCTTTCCTTCCAAGAACTTATGTAATCTAGAAGAAATGGGGACACACGGGTTGTAGAAACCACAACTGCTCCCTGCAGCAGACAGCAAGGGGCCTGGAGAGGGGCGGACAGGGGTAGGGGTCAGTGCCAAGGGGATTCCGAGAAGCACAGGCTTCCTCCGGCTGGAGAAGTGAGGTCCCAGGGAGCAGGCAGCAATTAAACGGGGCCCTGGACAGTGCGGAGAAGACTCCTTCCAGACCCCAGCCCCTGTTTATTCCTCTGCCCCGCTCCCGCCTCGTCCTCAGCCACCCCAGCTGCACTGAAATTCTTGTCTTTCTTTCATCAAGCCCTGCTTTCTGTGATTGTATGGCGGTCTTCCTTCTTCCGGGAAGTTTCTCCTTCTGCCAATCTCGATCCCCTCCCGTCCCCTTGCTCTTGAGACCTGGTTAACTCACTCTCAAGGACCAGCTTAAAGCCCCTTCCCTAAGCAGCCCAGCTGCACCCTTCAGGATGGAGAGGTGCACCCTACTGTCCTCTGCTGTTAGTGTGAAGGTGGTTCATTCCGCATCCTGCTACACTTTCTCCTTTCCCCCATCCTCCTGGAGGGACTCGCCTATGGTTTCTTAGTGTCAGGTTAGCACAGAAAACTCATTGGTGAGTAATGATGTGCCACAGGAAGGTTCTAGGCAAGGGCATGAAGGGATCTTAGCCGTAGTTTAGGAAGGTCATCTCCTAAACATGTGAGGTCCCACTGTGAAAAGCGTTGGTGGGATTGAGCACAAAATTTTTTTTGATGAAAGATTATACATTAAATGAAAAAGCAGTTTATAAAACCAGCTGTATAGTATAATCCCACTTGAGGTAGAAAATATATTTAAAACTTTGTGTGTATATCGATATGGAAAGTCTGGAAGGGTATACACTAAAAGGTTTAGGATACTTAGTTATCTGTAGGTTGTGTAAATATGAATCGTTTTTCTTTCTTTTATTTACCTGCGTTTTCTACTTTTCTCCTGTACACACCTATTACTTTTATAAAATATGTTTCTTAAAGGGACACGAACAACAGGCACAGGTAATAAGGGTGTGAATGAGGAAAACAGGACCGAGCCTGAGATTACAGAATAGAGAAAAAAAATCCCCTGGCTGGTGTAGTTGAGTGGATTGAGCGCGGGCTGCGAACCAAATCGATTCCCAGTCAGGGAACATGCCTGGGTTGTAGGCCAGGTCCCCAGTGGGGACCACATGAGAGGCAACCACACATTGATGTTTCTTTCCCTCTCTTTCTCCCTCCCTTCCCTTCTGTCTAAAAATAAATAAATAAAATCCTTAAAAAAAAGATTAAAAAAAAATCATCGAGGATTGACCAGGTGGTCCTAATTTTTTCAGTTTAGTAGTTATGAAGACTATACTATTTCAAAAACCCACAAAATCAAAGGGAAAACGGAAGAATCCCATTTTGTACCTGTTCGTTTTGAAGATTTGATGGCAAAAGAGGTGGCGGGGTCCTCTAACTGGAAAAGTCTGACAAAATACGAGGGCATCAAGGCCAGAAACACAGAGAGTCAGCTGCACAGCAGCACAAAGGGAAAACTGCGGGAGGTCAAGGACAGCCAGGGGGTGCAGAAGAGGACCCACCTTTGGGGAATGACAAGACACGGACTCACAACAGAAGCATGAGGCAACCGAGGGGAGAAAGAACGGTCTGAAGCAGGAAAAAGAGCCGGTTCAAGGAGAAAGGCATGCTCACCTATGCCAACCCCACATCCAGGTGGGAGAGAAAGATGGCTGACTGCGAAGAGGCCCCGACCTTGACAATGATGTGAAATTTGTGAATTCTCTCACAGTAGTGACACAACTACCAACTGTTGGTGTCGTTACCACCATAACTGGGGCGTTTATGAGCATTTTTAAATGTACACTTTTTCTTTTTATCAAACCTCAATAGTTTATCCTCATAGGAAAATACAAAGGATGCGATAAGACAAGTAAATCGAAGAGCCCAAAATATACCTCCTTTCTGCTAAAGGAAGCAGCTCCACATAAAACGTCACCTTCATGTGAGGAACGTCCATCGAACCTGGGCCCTTGCGCTGCTTCAATGCTCACCCAGAGGACTCGGTTGACGACAGTACTGCAGGCAGGAGGCACGTACCACCCAGTATCCACCACTGACTGCACCCCAAAAGCATGGACAGAGACATGAAACACTCAAAGAAGATTCTAAACAGTAGTACGCAGGAGGCTTGTGGAAAGAACTGGAAACCCACAGACCAGTCACATGGCAGGAGCCCTATTTCTGTTGGTTTTACCACCCAGACCCCCAGCTCTCCCAGAGCCCACTCTTCCTGTGGGTGCACTGGGCAGCGGGACACAAGACGAAGCGCCGTGGCCATCCCAGAGAGGCCCCGGGGGTGGCGCGTTCCCCCACGCGGTCCTCAGGCAGTGGTGGGGGTGTGGGAGGCCCGGGCCAGAGTGCGCGGGGGAAGGGACAGAGAGGAGAGCCAAGGAAGGGTCCGAGTTTGTCGCCCATTCTTAAATTGAGTTATCTTTTTAATGCTGATTTTCAGGAGTTATTTCTCTGTTCTGGTTACGGGTTCTCTGTCAGATACGTGTACTATGATTAGTATTCACCCCTGAGATGGAGGCATCTGTGGTGCACTCTTTAAAATATGTTGAGTGAGGACCCCGTTCACAGCACGGAATGCACTCCATTTATGTGGAGCTCTGTACAAGCTAGACCTGAGCTGTGGTGACACAAAGTAGGACAACGTGCAGCACTGGGACTGGGGAAGGGGCAGGACAGGACCTACTGGGGTGATGAGCACATTCCATGTCTTCACTAGAATGGCCTCTGTCAAAATTCACTGACATACACATCTGACAACTGTGCATTTTCCTACATGTAAATGAGACCTCAATGACTAAAGAAAAGGCAAAAAAGTTAGGGTACAACTCTGAC